>JANAVB010042019.1:2135874-2587206 GCA_029216955.1 Iris pallida | reverse complement strand
CAGTGAAGTGATATGCTGTGAGGTCAGTGTGGTGTGAGTGATATGGGCTGTACAGGAACAGTGTGTACATTTGGAAAAATCAGTGAGTAGTGAAGAAAGAAAGGAAACAAATTCCTATTCCATGTTTTCAGCTCCAAATATCACTCCAAATCAACAACTCAAAGAAATATGAGACTTCACATCTAATTCAGTTCAGTTTGGACAGGGGAAGGGAAAGAAAAGGAAACCAATGTCACTTCTCAGTTCAGAAAAAAGGAAAGTAACCCCATTCATTAACCATTCCAACAATTCTCAGGAAATACATTCAAGTCCCCATTTGAATCCAATTCAAAGCCAAAACACCTCAAAATCGACCCACAAGTAGAATTCATATAGGAGGAATAATTAGGGCTTAAACAGTGATTAACAACAATCAAATGGGCTAAAAAGTCAATTCAAATTCGATTGTTAAAACTGGGAAAAACTGGAAATGCTGAAATATGGGCTTGTATCAGAATTTTAGGGGTAAATGGAAATTGATGCATATAAACAAACTAATATGTGTAATTAGTGGTTGGTAAATATTAACAATATTGTGTTCGTGTCCTAGAGTGTGTCTCGTGTCCACTGCACTGCGACACGACGTGTCCACACATTTAAACTCGAAACAGTGCACTCACAGACACTGTACAGTACACTGTCTCGTGCACAGGTGCACGCGTGTCTTGCACCCGGCACGACACAAACTGGGACACGTGCTCGTGTCAGTGGGTGCGCCTAGGGTAGACCTAGGTGTGTGTCACCCTGCATCGTGTCCTCGTGTCGTCGTGTCCGCTGTGTCGAGCCGTATCAGTGGCTAATTTACACTGTGCACTGATCAGTGAAATTCCTGTGCTTGACGAATAACTCCCTAACTAGTGCACGAGACTCGATAAAATTTTGGGGCATGATGTCAGTGCATGCCCCCTTGAGTCCACAAAATTTGTGTCGAAACATCACATGTCGTGTCCTGTAGAACCCCGAGCAGCAGGGGATAAACCCAGGCCGCGCGCGCGTGTCCGAATACGTGTGCACGAGTGTCAAAACGATACGACACAAACTGGATTCAAGCTCAGAGCAAAAGAAACGAGTAAGCGACACAAAAATACATTTTTCCATTCAATTAGTTTTACAAAAACAGAACGAAATATCCATTGAGATATTTCGTCAAACATCTATGGCTGTCACTGATACGTGTCGATACGGACACGTACAGGACACAAATTTATACAAATCCTATTCCTACAAGGTCAGGATACTTAGGGCTAGGCATCCATGCAATTAAAACCAAATTTAAATATGTGGATTAGGATTTTACCTATGGTGTTCTCCAACACAAAACCCTTTGAATGAGGATTCCCAAAAGCCACCAAACTCCTTCAAATTGGTAGAAAACTGAGTATAACAAATTCCAACAGCAAGAAAACATCAATTAGAACATATTGAAATTTGTTTGGATTGAAAAGGAGTTAAAATGGATTTTCTAGAATTTTTGGAGTTGGGAAAATACCTCTTTCTAAACTTGCTCTTTCCTAAAGAGGCTAGCCCAAATGGAAAAGAATACTTATTGGAGGGGGGTTTCCCAATGGGTGTAATGGCTGGACAATAAAGTTAGGGTTAGGGTTAGGCACTAGTTAATGGGCTTTGGGCCTCTACGGCTAGTTATTGATTTAATGTTTAATCACAAGTCATGGCTTATGACTTAAATGATCTAACTTAAGTCAAATAACCATACCATGGGTCAACTCTAATCTAACTAGGGTTGCATGACCTAACCAAGTCCAAATTCAACTAGGGTTAGCTCCTAGGTTAGTCTACCATGGTCATTGCTAGTCAAAGTCAACATAGTCAACCCTCATTCAAACAATTCCAAAATAAATTCTAAAAATTCCCATAAATTCAAATAAATTCTAATAAATTCAAATAACCCCAAAAATGACAAAACACCCTCAAACTAAAAATGTGGTAGTGACAAATCTACCCTCCTTAAAAGAATTTCGTCCTCGAAATTGAAAGGCGAAATGCAACTGATGAGAAGGATAGAAAGTATACCTCACGGTCCAAAAAGATAAGGGTGTCTTAAGCTAGCGCTATTCGGTTAGCGCGATTCATCAAATTACGTCCTCGAAATTTTATCCCCGCGCTTTCCAGTGGCTAGAAGGAAGCGCAGTCTTAAGCTAGCGCTATTCGGTTAGCGCGATTCATCAAATTACTGACATGTATTACGTGGCTTATATGCCATCATTTGCTCGCCACGTGGCAACCGCCTGTACAGGACCAAGCGTATTTCAATCAAACAATGCCACGCATCTGAATACAGTTAGCCCACGATCGAGCAACTGCCCAATAGGCCAGCGCAGTTTGCTGTCTGTACAGTCTGTCGCCAGCACAGTTCATCATGCACAATCCAGAATAACTACAAATTAGTTATTTCTAGAACTCTATAAATAGAGTTTCAAGTCCTTCATTAAAGAGATCAGATCATTATCATCAGAGATCAGGAGTTCTTGTCCAAGTGCTGCTGCATTCTTCAGAGGCTATCGTCTTCAAAGTTCACATCGTCCAAGGATAAAGCGATCGTCTTCAGATCGGATTCTATAGTTGTACTTTCCCAGAATTCAATTGTAATCTTCTTACAAAGTTTGTAAAATTAATACTTTTGTTTTTGCAAACAAAATGGCGACTCTGCTGGGACGACTTTCTCCTCCGACGAGGAAGTGACAACTCAATGTGACGTTGCGTCTATCGAAAAGACGCAGAAGACGCTGGTTGTGAAGGTCAACCAGACTGCCTACGAACGATGATCAACTCTGGGGCTACTCGTCGTACTGTGGCCTTTGCCAAGAATAAGGTCTGTTAGTGTGGACTCTGAAGTCCTCTGCGCAATCCTCTGCACAATCATCTGCGCAACCCGCTGTCTCTGCTGCCAAGGAACCAGTAGCCTCTCCTGTCCTTGCACAAAACATCACCTGTACTGCCAAAGCGTAAACCAGAGCTCCTACTGTCCATGCGCAGTGCACTGTTCCTCTTGCTGCAGCACAATCCACAACCTATGCTGCTTTGGAAAAATCCAAAACCCCTCTTCCTTTGGCGCACTTGACGAAGTCTTTCCCTCATGCGCAATCCACTACTCCTTCAAACAGAGCGCAACTCAAGCCCTCTGTTGCCAAAGCTTCACTTGTTGCTTCCTCTAAAACACAAGTTGCACCTCCTGCTTGTTCTATGGCCAAGGAACCCTCTGTCATCATCTCCAGAAGGCAAGTTGCTGCTTCTTCTGTTCCTGCGCAACCCACAGGGGGTAGTCTTTTGACTGTTCCTCCTCCGTCTCAGCAAACAGAAAGTCCTTTGGTCTTTTCTCGATCTTCCGTAGTCCAGAACGCGGAAAACAACAGAGGGAAACACTCTTTAGCCAACCCTTCGTCACAAAATAAAGGAAAAGGCTCTTTGGTCTTTCCTCAGTCTTCTCCGGTTTTTACTGCAGAGGATCCATCTGAATGTGCTCGGCACTAAACAGTACAAAAACTTTCCCTACTAAAGGGAAGAACATTGATCAAAGGGCATCTTGCCTACTCCAGTTGTACATTTCCAAGATCTTCCAACTCTTCGGATGTCCCGCTCAAAGTAGGAAAAATTACTGGTGTCTCAGACAGAAGCCCCTGGGGGTGAGTTTGCTGATTCGGGATTATCTCAATAGACCTCGGTCTACATCAACTTTGGCGAAACGCAAGCAGCCAATGCCGAAGATGAACCTACATCAGAAGCAAACTTCCAGGATGAAAAATCCTGATACCTATGCTAACAAAGTAAGTACTTTCCTGTATACTCATGGGACAAAACATCTGAAGAGCCAGAACCATGTTCCGAATGTTGTCAAAGAATGCGTCCCTCAAACTTCTTTTCGTCCCGTCATTGTTCCTAACCTCCGAGAGCACCTTAAGAAAAAGTGGGACAATATCTCAACACCTCCAGTTCAACCACTTGAACGCCATTGTAATCACAGGATTGACATCAAGTACTGTTGCTAGACAACAAAACGATCTGTCTTCGATCGTCTGAATTCTGCAACTTCTGAGCCAATGTCAGAAGACGAAGACGAATTGTTGTGTGCTTCCGTCAACATGGCTTCTCGAGACACTGGGGGTAGAAAGTGCTCCAAACACGGCAAGCCTCGCAGGCCCAGCCAGCGATACTTAGATTTACTCCAAGAATCTTCTGAAGGAGTATTTCGACACACTCGATCCCGAAGTCGAGACACAATCGGTCATAGAAATCTTGTCTAAGATTCCTCTGGTCATCTTCCTATTTCACATTCAAGAGATGATTCCTTCTCTGATTATGATGCATAAGTGAAAGCTCTGAACAGACAGTGTCTTCTACTGTACCTATAGAAGTGACAGCTTATGTTGTTACTGAAGATGCAGATGCTTCTAGTTCGGCAAATCAAGAACAACGAATAGCTGCACTGGAGAACAAGCTGAAGACCATGGCTGAAATGGTCGCAAATATGCATTCTATCATAGTGGCCCAACATACAGTACCATTGTAGGTCCTAAAAAAATCAAGTTGCATCCATCAACAAAATCATGAAAATCAAGAAAAATAGCTTTCAAAAACTGTGCAGACATCAGATTACGCATCATCCAGATGGCGCAGACTGGACTGCGCACACTATCAAGTGCACAAGCTGACACGGCAATGTCATCATTACCTGACACAATCAAATCTTCTGACAACTGACAGCACAAAGAACGAAGAGATTGTTCGTTTATTGCACCGTACGGTGCTCGATGACAGCTGTACATGCAACGCAATCTGTTTGCAGTGCAATCCAGCTCAGCGCAGTCCATCCTAGCAATCCAAAGTCAGTGCAATTTATATGGCGCACTTCATCATGACAACTGACAAAAGTACACGTGGCATTCATGCCATCAATTGCTCGTTACGTGGCAACCGTCTGCACACGATCATGCACATTTCAATCAAATGATGCCATGTGTCCAAGACAGTTGGCCCACGACCAGACAATTGCCTGTGCAGTCTGATGCTGCGCAATCCGGTGCCTGCGCAATCCATCTTGTGCCATTCAGAATAACTAAAAGTTAGTTATTTTTAGAACTCTATAAATAGAGTTTCAAGTCTTCATTCATGGGGATCAGACATAAAGTTCAGAAATATCAGAGAGTTCAGGAGTTCTTGCCCAAGTGCTACTGCATTCTTCCGAGGCTTTTGCCTTCAACTTCAGAGGCTACGGTCTTCAAAGTTCACATCGTCCAAGGGATAAAGCAATTGTCTTCTAGATTGGATTCCTACAGTTGTACTTTCCCAAATTCTTATAATCTTTACAAAGTTTGTATCAATAAAGTTCATACTTTTGTTTTTGCAAACAAAATGTCGACTGCTGGGGCCGACTTTTTCCTCCGACGAGGAAGCGACAACTCAATGTGACGTTGCGTTTATCGGAAAGACGCAGAAGATGCTGGTTGTGAAGGTCAACCAGACGGCCTACGAAGCCATGATCAACTCCAGGACTACCCCTCGCACTGCATCAACTTCTGCCACAAGCAAAGTGCGCCCAGTGTGGGTCCCTAAGAATGCTGTACAGTCTGTTCCTTCTGCTAAGAAGACTGCTGCACAGCTGCTGATTCTGCCTCTAAGACAGCTGTGCATTCTAATGTTTTGCTGTCAAGGATGCTACACGATCTGCTGTTGCCAGTGCACAAGAGACTTCATATGCTGCCCTATCAAGGTGCAAGACTCCTCTGCCCCTGGCGCAGTTGGTTGCCAATCTTCCTGTACAAACCAACACTCCAGCAACTAGAGTGCACCCCAAACACTATGTGGCCAGAACTCCTGATGCACAAACCACAGTGTCTGTGGCCAGAACCAGAAAGTCATCTACCAAAGACTCTCCTGCGCAACCTTCCAGTGCGCCATCAACTCATGCGCAAACTGTGCCTGCACAATCCAAGTAAGACAGCCCCTTGGCTAACCTTTCTTCATCTCACAAACAAGGAAAAGACTCAACTTCTCTCCCCAAGCATTCTGCTACTCCAGCACAATCCAGGGGTAGTCTTTTGGCTATTCCTCTCCTCCTCAGAACAAAGGAAAAGGCCCTTTGGTCTTTTCTCAAACTTCCTCGTCTCTTGACTTGGAAGACAACAGAGGGAAACGCTCTTTAGCTAACCCTTCTTTAAAAAACAAAAGAAAAGGCCCTTTGGTTTTTTTCAGTCTTCTTTGGTCTTTACCGTAGAAGATCATACTGAACGTGCCTCGGCATCAGTCAGTACAAAAACTCTTTCAAACAAGGATTTCTCTCTATGTTAAAAGAACTTGTACTGATCAAAGAGGTATTCTGCCTACTCCGGTAGCAGAATTCCAAGATCTCCCAACTCTCAAGATATCCCGCTCAAAATAGGAAAAATTGCTGGTATCTCAAACAGAAACTCCTGGGGGTGGGTTTGCTGATTTAAGAACCTATCTCAATCGGCCAACTTCGGCAAAACGCAAACAGCCAATGCCGAAGACCAAACATCATCAAAAACAAATTTCCAGGGTCAAAAATCCTGATACTTATGCCAATGAAGTGAGCACTTCCTTGTACACTCAAAGGACAAAACATCTGAAGAATCGGAATTATGTTTCGAATATTATTAAAGAACACATTCCTCAGACTTCTTCTTGTCCTGTCACTATTCCCGATCTCCGAGAACACCTCAAGCAAAGATGGGACAACATCTCAATACCCCAGTACAACCACTTGAAACTATTACAATCATAAAGTGGTCATCAAGTGTTGTTGCCAGACAACAAGAAGATCTGTCTTCGATCGTCTGAACTTTTCTAACTCTGAACCTATGCCGGAAGATGAAGACGAGGTTCTGTACGCTTCCGTCAACATGACTTCCAGAGACACTTGGGATAGGAAGTGTTCCAAGCACGGCAAGCCTCGTAAGCCCAGCCAATGGTATTTGGATTTACTTCAAGAATCCTCTGAAGGAGTATTCCAACATACCAGATCCCGAAGTCGAGACACAATCGGTCAAAAGAACCTTCAAGATCCTTCCGAACGTCTTCTTCCTTCTCACTCAGGAGATGATCTTTCTCCGACTATGATGCATACAGCGAAAGCTCAGGCAGACAGTGTCCTCCACTGTACCCAGAGAAGTGACAGCTTATGTTGTTAATGAAGATCCCGATGCTTCCAGTTCAGCTAGTCAAGAACAAAGAATAGATGCACTAGAAGATAAGCTGAAGACAATGGCTGAAATGGTCGCAAGTATGCATTCTATCATTGTGGCCCAGCATACAGTCCCACCGACCGTACCTCCTGTAAATCCTGAAATCATAGCATCGTCGGTGTCTGTTAATGCAGGGCTGGGGGTAGCATCTCTTTCAGTCCCTCCTGTACAAGTCCAACCTACACCCAGTCAGTCAGGTGCTGGGGGTAGTACTTATCATGCTGTTTCCTCCTAACACCGTGGTTCAGCCTACTCTTTCTACATCAGTAGAAGATGCCAATGAAGCTGTCAAGCTCCTATGAACTCAGTTCGAAGCTTTCAAGGAGAAGGACAACTTGCAGAGATTTGGGATTAAGCAACCTTACCCAGTTGAATGAAAGGAAGTCCCGTTTCCTCCGAAGTACAAGATCCCAACCATCTTGTTTGATGGAAGCACATCTCCCAGTCAGTTCATTAACCATTTTGAGGTTATGACTGTCCAACTTCAACCAAATGACGCTCTTCTTACTAGAGTATTCATCGGCTGTTTAGCCGGCATAGCATACGACTGGTATAGAAGCTTGCCCGATGGTTATATCACCTCCTTCTCTGGCTTAAAGCAAATCTTCTTGGAACGATTTTACGAGGGGATCAATGACATGACTATGTCAGCCCTCAATAAAATCAAACAAAGACACAATGAAACTGCTGAAAGCTTCATTGAAAGGTTCTGCCAGAAAGCTTTGAAAATGCCTCCTGGAACTCCGACTGTTGTCACCATAGACACTTGCAAGGCAAATCTATTGCCTATCATCAGCATGTGGATGGGGTCTACTCAGTTCCAAGATTGGCCATCCTTCATTGTCAACGCTAAAGCAGCTGAAGTTAGCGCCGACAAATTCAAGCAGCTAGGAGTACAAATGTCAAATTCCGATCGGGATGAACATCAAACATCAGGTGGTGGCAATCGCTAGAACAACCGCAAAGCAAAAGAAACTTTGAATATTAACTTGAACAAGAATAAAGAATCTCTGGCGGTCAACGTGGCTCCCCCTACGTCTACTTCCACTCCTTCTGCACCTCCACCAATGGTACCTCGTCCTAAAGTAGAGTATTCTTTTGATGAGAATGACAATGCTAGCATCTTTGATTGCTTAATCAAAAGCAATAAAATTCAACTTCCAGATCCCAAGAAGCCTGATGAAGTCGGTAAGACTGATCATCCCAAATACTGTGTCTATCACAGGTTCATCGGACATCCCACTCGAGCATGTTATGTGCTCAAAGGCAAAATCCAGGAGTTGGTCAATGCTGGCATTGTCACTCTGCAACAAGACGAGAAGACTGTTACTGTAAATATGGTCTCAGTTCAATTCGGTGACTTCCCTCCGCAGATGGTGCAGCACGGTGTCATTTCTATTCCCAAAGCTACTCTTGAGATTGAAAATCTCCCTCCTCCACGAAGTGAAGGTCTCGTCCCCTTGTCTCTTGACAATGGCGAGATTATGTGGATTCATCCGGATCTTGCTTCAGAATTCAAACTTTCCTCTTCCTCCAAGAAGAAAGACCGTTCCAAGGGCAAGATAAAGATTTACAATATGGTGTCTTTTGACCCCATAGTTGATGAAGAAATTCTGCTGGGCACCAGATCAGGGAAAGCTTATCTAAAGGATTACCCCGAGAGAATCCTGTTCTTCCTCTGAGCCTGCTCCAGTACAGCCTGTGTCCACTGAGGATATTTCTTCTGTATCCTCACCGGTTGTGATACCCATTCCTCCCAAGCCGACCGTCGCTGACAAAGGCAAACAACAAGTCCGCTTCGACAAACCTTTGAAGAAGACATCGCCTTCTGGACTTTAAAAGCCTTACAATTTTGATATCCTGGCTCAGTTGGCCAATACACCGGCTCGTCTGTCAATTTTCGAGCTCTTGCGCCTCTCCAAAGAGACTCGGGAAACTCCTAGCGAAGCTCTCATGCAAGCTGAAACCTGTTTAACCCTTCTGAAGAAGCCAAAAGCAGAGCTAATCTCTTGCCTCCATTGTCATAGTGTGTTGGAGTTAATTCCAAACATAACTTTCACACAAGATGACATGTTGATGGAAGACAACAGGCACGACCGTCTCCTCTACTATACAGGATATGTCGACTCGATGAAAGTCGATCGTATTCTGATAGATCTAGGATCTGCTCTCAGCATTATGCCGAAGACAATGTTGGATGTGCTGAAAATCCCAGTGCATAGTCTCTCCAGTACAATCACCACCATCTTTGGGTTCAATCAGGGAAGGAGTGAGTCTCTGGACAAGATTCGCCTAAAACTCCAAATAGGTAATTTTCGCACGAAGGTGACCTTCTATATTATTGACAATCATGGTTGTTCCTATAATGCTTTGCTGAAAAGACCATTTCTGTACGAGCATAACATTGTCCCTTCGACTCTCCATCAATGTTTTAAATATGTGGATGACATTGGAGAGGTGCAAAAGGAAGTTGCTGATCTCTATCCTTTCAAAGGCATTGAAGCATACTGCAATGATGCACGTATGTACAAGGACGAATTCATGAAGGTTGTCCTGTCTCTGGATACTGAAGAAGAGCAAGAAACAGTGCCTAATGACACCCTCATCATTCCTGTCAAAGGGCGTGTTTCTCGTCCTCAATCTTCCAAGCCACTGGCTATCCACTTGCCAGTCCAGAAGCAATCAATTGATGATCAAGATCAAAGGAAGCTCACCTCTTCTGAGTCACTTGTTATCGACTTACGTCGTAACAAGGATAAAAAGCAGCTCACTTCTTCTGAGCCACTTGTTATAGATCTATCTCATAACAAGGAGAAAAGGGAGCTCACCTCCTCTGAGCCACTTGTTATCGACCTCCATCGTAACAAAGCCAATCCTCCTCCACGTTCTTCTTCTCCCCCTCTTGTAATCAATCTGACCAAGCCTGCTAAGGCTGAAGGTCCTGCTGTAAATACAAATGTACAAATCAATAAAAAAGCATCTACTTTCCAGTATACTGATGTCATTTATCATGCTAAATGCTATTTGGATATATTAGATAGCTTTCAATCATTTATAATAGTAGTTGTGCAATCTCTTCAAACTGAAGTTTTATTTGAACACCCAAAGGATTCATATCGTATTGTTCCCGCTCGTAAGAAAGGCGAGAGTCCAATACTTTTTAGTAAAGGACCAGAACAACAATTCAGTTATACGGATGATAGCAAAGTTAACGACACGGGGCATCTTCAACTCCGTCGTTACAGTCAACAATCAAAAGACATCATCCGAAAGATGGGTTACGACTTCAAGAGCGGCCTCAACTACGGTAAAGGACGGAGAACTCCTATCCGTACGGCTGTGCCGAAAGGAAAGTCAGAGATGTACTACAGCAGGACCAAAAGAGGTCTCGGATATGCTTCACCTCCAGTGTTATCCCAAGCAGGCTCTGAATCCGATAGTGAGAAGCGCTCTAACTCTTCTGATTCCAGATCGTGGGATTCTGACACAAGCATTGGTCAAGTTCATCGGTTAACTGTATCTTCTAACATGGTCTCCGTTGAACTTCCAGAAGGCTATGATGAGGATATTGAAAAAAGTTCTGAAACAGATCCTTGGGCTCAACGAATGGATACCCAGTGGGAACTTCGATTCGAACAAAGGGAACCTCCTATCGAAGATCAATTAATTCATGTCGATGTAGGAGAGCGGGTCACCTCGTCCAATATTTATCAGCAAGAACCTTCCAGAGGCAGATAAACAAGAATTAATTCTTTTGATTAAAGAATACATTAATGTCTTTGCCTGGAGTTATGAAGACATGCCAGGACTAGATCCCAAAGTTGCTACTCACAAACTGAACATCTTGCCGAATACAAAACCGGTCAAACAACAACAACGGTGTTTCAAGCCAGAAATGATGGACGCAATTGACGATGAAGTCAAGAAGCTCATAGCTTGTGGCTTTATTCGAGAAGAACAACATCCTAATTGGGTAGCTAATGTTGTCCCAGTTCTAAAGAAAACCGACAAAGTTCGAGTCTGCATCGACTTCTGGGATCTTAATGAAGCATGTCCAAAAGATGAATTCCCTCTCCCTATCACGAACGTCATAATCGACAACACTTGTGGGTTCGAAAGAATATCTTTCATGGATGGATTCTCCGAATACAATCAAATTCGGATGAATCCTAAAGATGAAAAGCATACTTCTTTTCGCACTCATCGTGGAGTCTACTGCTATACTGTCATGCCATTTGGTCTTAAGAACGCTGGTGCAACATACCAATGAGCAATAAGTACCATCTTTCGAGATCATCTGCGCAAGACTGTCGAATGCTATGTTGACGATATTGCTGTCAAAAGTCGTCTAAAGGAAGATCATATCCAAGATTTGAGAACTATCTTTAATCTCATGCGCCAACATCAACTCAAAATGAATCCCACCAAGTCATTCTTAGGTATCTCTAGTGGCAAATTTCTCGGCTTCGTCATTACCTCTAAGGGTATACACGTGGATCCCGAGAAGATCAAAGCCATTCAAGAGATGCGTCCTCCACGCAACCTAAAAGAGCTACGAGGATTCCAAGGTCGACTTGCGTGTATCAGAAGATTCATTTCGAATCTGTCTGGACGCTACAGACCATTCATTCAGCTAATAAAGAAGGGTGTATCTTTCGTTTGGACCAAAGAATGTCAACGAGCGTTTGACGACATAAAGCTGTATCTCATGAATCCACCAGTCTTGGTACCACCAATCTCTGGCATACCATTCTTAATGTATGTCCGTGCTATGGACCATTCATTGGGTGCTTTACTTGCCTAAAAGAACAAAGAAGGTCATGAACAAGCATTTACTATCTCAGTCGTACTATGATTGGTGCTGAACACCGTTATAGTCCGGTCGAAAAAGAATACCTAGCTCTTATGTTTGCTGTTCAAAAGATGAGGCATTACATTATTGGTCAAACTATTCATGTCATATCCCGAGTCAATCCTCTTCGGGTATTGATGAAGAAGCCTAGCACACTCAATTCTCGACTGGCTACATGGGCCATTCTGCTTGCCCAATATGACATGGTATATGTTCCACAAAAGTCTGTCAAAGGTCAAGCACTAGCGGATTTCTTAGTAGCTTATCCTGTTCCAGAGACATCCAAACTCTATGATAAAATTCCAAACGAAATATTGGAATCAAATATGATCTCCGAAGAATTTTCTACTTGGCGTCTATTCTTTGACGGTGCATCCAGGATTGGACCCAATGGTGCCATTGTCGCAGGAGTTGGAGTTGTCCTTGTTTCTCCAGATGGATCAGCCATTCAAAGAGCATATTTCTTAGATGAGCCTTGATCCAACAACGTAGCAGAGAACAATGCTCTACTCATTGGCCTCCAGCTAGCCAAACAACTAGACGTCGAGTATCTTGAAGTCTATGGCGATTCCAAGTTGGTTGTTAATCAAGTTAGAGGGACTTATGAAGTTCGCCATCAAGATCTAGTGCCTTACTTTGAAGCGGCAATCAATATGTCTACATCATTCAAAGCCTTCTTCATTGAATATGTATGCCGAGCTTGCAATATTGAAGCAGACGCTTTGGCCAATCTTGCAGCAGTCCTAGCGATCCCTATCAAAAGACAACAGGTGGTGGTTATCTCTAATCGGGAATTGTTCTGCATCGAAAACAATCGTAATATTAAGTTCAGTAATCTCACTAAAGCCAATGTTATCAGTAAAGATTGGAGAGCTCCCTTCATCGACTTCGTAGTTCATGACATACTCCCTGAAGATCCCAAGGAGGCTACGAGTATTCGTCGGCGGTCTCTCCGATTCTATTACAATCAGACCACCAAGACTCTTTATCGGCGGACTTATGACAGCCTACTCTTGCGCTGTCTTGTTGGTGATGAAGCGAAATAAGTATTGCGAGAAGCTCACGATGGTGTTTGCGGAGCACATCAACCCGGTCCTAAGCTACAGGATCGTATCCGACGCATGGGTTATTATTGGCCCTCTATGGTTTCTGATGCCATCGAATATGTAAGGAAATGTCGAGCTTGTCAAATCCATGCAGATTTTATTCATCAACCTTCAGAATTTTTGCATCCGACGGTTGCTTCATGGCCTTTTGAAGCTTGGGGCATGGACATTATAGGTCCCATCAATCCTCCTTCCTCTAGAGGACATCGGTTCATATTGGCAATAACCGACTACTTCTCCAAATGGGCTGAAGCTATACCATTGGCAGAAGTCAGAAGTCAGACCAGCAGCGTTATCAATTTCGTCAAACACCATGTCATCTATCGATTTGGTGTACCTCGAAGAATCATCCATGACAATGGACCATAATTCATCAGCCAGAAGTTTACAAGATTCTGGGATAATCATCGAATTGACAATGTTGCTTCTACAGCCTACAATCCTGCCGCTAATAGATTAGCTGAAGCCTTCAATAAAACCATTATCAAGCTCCTAAAAAGTTTGTATCTACTAACAAACGAAATTGGAGTGAAAAGCTTGGTGAATGTCTTTGGGCCTATCGAACTACGATCCGCAATCCCACAGGCTTTACACCCTTCTCTTTGGTGTACGGTTGTGAAGCAGTTCTTCCTCTGGAACTTCAAATTCCTTCTTTAAGGATTGCCATTGCTAATGAACTCACTACAGAGAACAACGATCTTCTTCGACTTCAAGAATTAGAAGTGCTCGATGAAAATTGGCTATTGGCTCAACAACATATTGAGTTGTATCAAGCCCACATTTCGAAGACTTTCAACCGCAAAGTTAAAGTCAGAGCCTTTCAGCAAGGAGAACTTGTTCTAACAGTAAGACATCCTATGATTATGACTCACTCGAGCAAAGACAAGTTCGATGCGAAGTGGGAAGGGCCTTATATTGTCAACAAAGTCTTTTCGAATGGAACCTATCAACTTTCAGAGTTGGACGGTCGAGCTGCAATGATGCATATCAATGGCAAATTCCTCAAGAAATACTATGTATAAATGTAACAGAGATTTTATGTAAATATGATTAGACAGTTTATAAATATAGTTTGATTTTTATTTCATCATAAATGATGTTACATGATATCAAGGAAGGTCACTATCATCCTTCTCAACATTGGGACGCGGACCACTGCCGTCCTTATCAAAGACATAATCAGCAAAAGAGCCGAGAACATCCTTGCTTGAACCTACCAGGAACTTGCAAGCAGCCATCCTCATGGTCTCATTCTCTTCAGTCTTTCCTGGTTCAAGCAGAAAGTCCAAGATATCCCGCGGTGGTTTGGGTGCAGACGAACCTTCGCCTACTTCTGCCTGCTTTGGCTGGACTGGATCGGCAGGACGGTCTTCAGTGCCCAATTCAATCTTCGGAATAATTTTAGCCTTCTTGGATGCATCTCCAGACGACATCTTTATGTTTGAAAAGTGGAAATGATCATTCCTTCCAGATTTCTATTCTATTATAGGCAGAGATTCTTAAAACAATAAAACGACACATTCATTTGACGGTTCACCCGTTTATTATCATCATCTGACGGTTCGTCCGTTCATTATCATCATCTGACGGTTCTCCCGTTCACCATTCGACGGTTCGTCCGTTCACACATCCACTCGACGGTTCGTCCGTTCATTATCCGACGGTTCGCCCGTTCATTCATTTCATCTGACGGGTCACCCGTTCATTTCATCACCATTTTCATCCGTTCACAATCATCCGACGGTTCACCCGTTCACATTCATTCGACGATTTACCCGTTCATTCATCATATTCATCCGACGGTTCACCCGTTCATTCAATCAATCTGACGATTCGTTCGTTTATTCTACTCATTTGACGGTTCATCCATTCATTTTTGACGATTTACTTCGTTCACACATTTTGACGATTCATTTTGTTCGTTTATCCACATCAACAACTTATCATTTTCGATTAAGTTGTCTATTGAAATAATGATATTCAATAAATTATATTTGTCACGTCCATATTACCTCTGAGCAGATATACTTGAATATGATTATTTTCCAGAATCAAGAAATATATCATGTCCTGTACCTCTGAATATATTTTCTATCTCTATTATTTGTATCTGAACAAGATATGCAATAAATAATAGAGCCACAACAAAATGCTTTTTTATTTGATCAAAATTTAAGACATTACAGAAACATACATATTGCAAAAAAAAGAAGATACAAGGAATCTTTCTATTAAACTGGTGGTGTCATCAAGCCGGTAATCCGTTGCTTTAGAGTCTGCAGACGCTCTTCGCGGGATTCCATCACTCTCTTCCTGGCCTATTCCATTCCAGATGTCTCGTTGAAAATTGGCATAGTTACCATTCTGCGAGTGATTTCATCTTTATGAGCTGCGGCATATTCGTCTCTTTCTTGGGTTATAGCACCGAGTTGTTGGATTGCAGTTTGATGTTCGGTAACCTCATCTTCCAGTTCTTTTTGAAGACAGGCAATCTCCGCTCTCAGTTCAGCAATTCTTCTCTCTTTTCTTTCAGTAGTAGATGTCACCGATTCCACCTTGGAATTGTACTCAGCAGATTTAGTAGCAAAAGCATCCAAGAGAATCTGGAAATTTACTCTCTCCACTGTAGCTTCCTGAGCCATCCGTTCAAATTCCGCTTGAACTAAGGGTTCTACCTCCCCCTTATTGAGCTCTTTGTAGTTCTTTATTGAAGTCTCTAGCTCATTTAATATGTGTTCAAGAAAAGTGGTCTGAGGCTCGTCACCTTGCTCGCGGATAGCATGAATTAAGAAAGAGGTTGGACCTGTAACTGTGTAAAAATCAACATCCTCTTTTTCCATCACCCTATTGATCAATGGTCCCAATGAATCGAAGAAGAATTTGGTAAATGATTGGATGACGAATTGATTGGTCACCAGAGCACCAGGAGTTGCAGCAACTCCTGTTGTTGACGAGGCAGCAGGACGTTCAGTTTCTCGTACTTGGATAGTAGGTTCTTTGAATAAAGGAGCTAGAGTAGAGCTGGTCGCTCCTCCTGGTTGTTCCTCTGTAAAATTAAATATTATCATTTTGCTTGTCATTCGCTATTGTCAACGAGAACCAAAAGTGAAAACAGTCTTACCATGGTTCGATCCGGCAACATGCCTATCATCTGTTGGAACAGATTCTAGCTGAGCAGAAGTAGCCTCAGATACTATTGCCTGACTACTTCCTGCTTCAGAGCCACAGGATAAATGGCGACTGCTTCTAGCAATTGTCGTCACAGGCACTATATCCATGCACACTGGAGGAGCTGGAGAAGATCCAAGTTCTGTAGGGATAAGAATAAAGATGTTAGCTGTCAATGTATTAAAAGAAAATTGCTAATTTCATTTTATACCTTGGAGATCAATAGCAGGAATTTCCTCCAGGGCTGCTTCTTCATCTGCTATCTTTTCTGGAGATGCCTGTACCTCAACATCCTTTTCAGGATCCAAGGTATCATCAGCAGCTTCAGGAGATATCTGCACCTCAATATCCATCTCAGGATTTAAGGTGTCATCAGCAGCCATAGGAGACACATGCTCTTCATCATTCCCTTCAGGATCATGTGTATCCTCAATATCCTCAGATGATGAACCCTCCTCATTGTCATCTTCCTCCGGTACCTTCCCACTGACAGTTGCAGTGGTTTGATCAATGTAATCCTGTGAGCCGAAGTCACAGTCATATAAAGCCTCGATCATCAAACGATCCTCTTCCTCGCGGATCGGTCCTGGCGTAGCAGGAGGTTGAGTAGTATCCATCATCGGTAAAGGGGATTCTAAAGCTTCATGCTCTGCCTCAGCAATATTTTCTCTGGGCTCTACGGCCTCATTTCTCTCTTCCCTCTGCTCGATCTCTTCTCTCCGGTCTGGACTAGGAGTTTTATGCCCAGACTCAGAAACATGGGTAGGAGATGGCATGGTGATTCCAGCCGCAACGTTCATCACTACCGAAGACAAAATTTGCCTTGGAGGAGAAACTGTTCTCTTCTTTCTTTTGTGAGCTAGCTACTTCCTTCTATGTAGAGGCCTCTCAGGACTCTCTATGTTTACTACCTCGACCTATTTCTGAATAGAGGTCGGTGTAGTTGCTTCATCTCGAGTGGACTCGGCCAATTGTCTGGATTGCGATCTGGTGGTAATCTTCTCTGAAGAATGTTCCAAGATCAATTTCTTCTTTACAGCTGGGGAAGAAGGCTCTTCTCTCCTTCTCTTCTTCTCCTTGACCGAAGACTTAACAACCTTCAGAGAAATTCTTAAAGGTTGGTTAACTTCCTCAGGGAAATTGACTTCCCTGGAAGCTTCTAATGGATCGTCCACTGCCTCATATTCTTCATCGTTATTGGGAGCTAATGTGTCAGTCGCTCCTTTCTTCAGACGATTTGCTGTTGCAAAACTATCAATGAGGCTATAGTTTTCAGCAAATGTATTAGCAGCTGTATAAAACTGTGAATAAGTATACAACATTCTAGGACCAGCATCAGTTCTGTTTGGCATCGAGAACACATCTTTGTGTCTCGAACATTGTAGTAAGCCCAGGCCCGGGCACCATCGATCAAATAACCTTTTCCTTGAAGGCACGTGATGGCGTTACCCACATGGAATTGGTCATATCCAAACTGACGAGCGAAGCGGCTCGGCAGGTATGGTTCAAGGAAGCATTCCTCTTCAAATCTATATACTAGATGTGATGGTCTGATTGTCTTCAGCCATTCAAAAGATACTCGACCTACTGGTTGCCTCCCAAGGTCAATCAGATTTGCTGCCATATGCTCATAACCAGTTGGAGGGGGAGAGCAAAGAAAATTCCATCCTTTGCCGAGGTTCAGAGTTCGTCTGCAATCCCTTAGACTAGTGTATATCTACCTGCTCTGTGAGAATCTGCGTAGAAAACTGCCACCAACTGCTCCCATGGCTGGGTTCATCAATGATGGATGATGCAAGAGCAACCATCCGAATAGGTAGGTATAAGGTAACTCCAGTCTAGGGAAGTTCACCTTATCACCCTTGCACTTGATCATAAGATCAACATACAGATGAAGACCCGCGTTTATACTACAGGTCATCGCTGATAGTAAATCCATCCGGTAGCCGAAGACTAACCGGACAGCAGCAAAAAGAACACCGCGATGGAAGCGGTCTACAGCACTTGCTCCAGGCACGACGAATCGACGTAGCCAGTACGTCAAAAATCCTGCCAGCTGGGCTTGTTTAGACATGGACCTGTAGCCCATTCTTATAAAGCTCTCCATAAATTCTCCAGCCTTAAGAGGAGGATATTGGTGTTCATCATCAACTCTGATATACATCCTCTTATTCTTCTCCATCAGCTTTAGCACTTCACTGTTACTGAGGGGATGGAAGAAATCAGGGTTGCAGGAGTCATGATATTTTGTCTTTTTCTCAATAATGTGGTTGAAAAAAAGATAAGTCAACCATTTTGATGAATAGCATGTGCCAGAAGAGCCACTTTGGTAATACAAAGAGCATATGTTATAATGGCACAGAAGCTCATCAAAGACTTCAACCATCTTTGAATTCTCTCGACGAAGTCTATCTAACTCGTCGTTGGTCAGGATACTCCTCGTAAGGCAAATCACCCATTGGTAAATATGATATATACTTCATCTCATGGAGAGCCAAGCCCATCTCTCCGCAGGGCATCATAAACGTCCATGTCCTGTAGTTGTACCTCTCTGCCAGAGCCAAAAACAGATGAGGATTTGGAAAGAAGCCGTATACAGTAGCATGTACCGCATTATACAGATCAATTTCTCTGAGTTTATCTTCAAACTGGACCAGTATCCAGTTAGCTATGCAGCTCCATCTTTTGATGTCTGGATTTACCAGACCTGTCAACCGGATGTCTTGATCCGGATATCTACCCTCTGCTTTGGCAAACTCATTGGCAAAAATCGGTGTCCTCACCGGCAGCAGCAAAGACGAGTTCTCAGGGGGAATACAACCTGGCTTCACCCTCTTAACAAAGTGCTGTGTCGTTCTGAAGAACTATAGAACATGTCCCAATTGTTCGGACCTTTCTTGACACAAATTTTTCCGGTCCGTGTCTGTTGTAAGGGAGTGATGTCCCATTTCATCCTCCTAGGATGGCTCGTATGAGCATATCTTGCTAAAGGAAGACATCTAGCTAGGTCTGTTAACTTGATCAATTTCTCCTTCCATTGGAAAGTTCTCGACTCAACTCGGGGTCTTGGTTGAGAACTTTTATCAATGGCATCTCCGAAGAGGAACATAGGCTTCCTATGAGTGACAGCGTCAGCTGATTGCAAAGGCTGTCCATTTATCAGACTTAGCAAAGTCTCGTTATCTTGTGCTATCAAAATAGTCTGACGAGAAGATGGAAGGGCATACTGTAGAAAGTGCACATGAGATAAGTCTTCTTTAAAATTTGGCTCAGCTAAAGTTCCAACAAATGTTTCATATTTAGGATCTTCTATGGTTTTAACTGCACTAAACAGAAAAAACAAAATTCAGTATAAGTCAAGTCAGAAACTTTATCATCAGATTGTGCAAACATCAAATTGTGCAACCATCAGATTGCACAAACATCAGATTGCGCAACCATCAGATTGTGCAAACATCAGATTGCGCAACCATCTGATTGTGCAATCATCAAATTGTGCTGACAAAGCTTGCGCAAGCATCATTTTGTGCTGACAAGATTGCGCAAATCAGCCGATTGCGCTGACTTTTGCCAGCGCAATTCAACCGATTGTGCGAGAAGATATTCTTCATAAAATGAAGAATAATGTGTTCATGCAACCAAAATCCTAAAAAGGGTGGCGCAGTATGATCACATCTCTAAAAAAGATAGATTTTAAGATCCAGCAAAGTCGAAAAAAAACTCTAAAAAGAGTTTTCGATCGGTTCGTCTACCTCGCAGAGCAGGGCACGCAGTTTCATGACAGGAAGGACGAGGCGCAACACGAGTCGAAGACTCGGCGGGGGCCTTGTCCTTGGCGGCGGCGGAGGAACGCTTGGGAGTCATGAGATCGACGGAGAAGAAAGGTTGAAATCGGAATAGGCTCGGGATTTCTCTCTCTCAAAACACAATGAAAGCAAGTAAAGAACAAACGACCGCCATAGATTGTGCCGAAAAAAAGCAGGGGCTAATTCATCCGATTGCGCAGACAGCTCATGCGCAACTTGATTTAAAATTCAAAATTCAAAGTATTTCGAAATTTTGAATAAATTCAACTTTCGAAAACTTTGAAGGGGGTCTTGTAGGTCCTAAAAAATCAAGTTGCACCCATCAACAAAATCATGAAAATCAAGAAAAACAACTTTCAAATGAACTGCGCAGACATCAGATTACGCATCATCCAGATGGCGCAGACTGGACTGCGCACACTTTCAAGTGCACAAGCTGACGTGGCAATGTCATTATTACTTGACACAATCAAATCTTCTGACAACTGACAGCACAAAGAACGAGGAGACTGTTCATTTTTTGTGCCGCATGGTGCTCGAGGACAGTTGTACATGCAGCACAATCTATTTGTAGCGCAATCCAGCTCAGCACAGTCTATCCTAGCGTAATCCAAAGTCAGCACAATTTATGTGGCGCACTTCATCATGACAACTGAAAAAATTACACGTGGCATTCATGCCATCAATTGCTCGTTACGTGGCAACCGTCTGCACACGATTATGCATATTTCAATCAAATGATGCCATGTGTCCAAGATAGTTGGCCCACGACCAGACAACTTCCAGCGCAATCTGATGCTGCGCAATCCAGTGCCTGCGCAATCCAACTTGCGCCATTCAGAATAACTAAAAGTTAGTTATTTCTAGAACTCCATAAATAGAGTTTCAAGTCTTCATTCAGGGGATCAGACATAATGTTCAGAAATATCAGAGAGTTCAGGAGTTCTTGCCCAAGTGCTACTGCATTCTTCCGAGGCTTTTGCCTTCAACTTCAGAGGCTACCGTCTTCAAAGTTCACATCGTCCAAGGGATAAAGCAATCGTCTTCTAGATTGGATTTCTACAGTTGTACTTTTCAAGAATTCTTGTAAGCTTTACAAAGTTTGTATCAATAAAGTTCATACTTTTGTTTTTGCAAACAACCACCGATTGCACCTGCTGTGAATCCTGAGATTATAGCATCGTCGGTGCCTGTCAATGTAGGTCTGGGGGTAGTATATCCTCAAATACCCCCTGTACAAATTCAACCCACACCCAGTCAGTCAGGAGCTGGGGGTAGTACTTACCATGTTGTTCCTCCCCCTAACACTATAATTCAGCCTGCTCCTTCTTCATTATCAGAGGATGCTAATGAAGCTGTCAAACTCTTGCGCACTCAATTCGAGGCTTTTAAAGAGAAGGACAATTTACAGAGATTAGGGATCAAACAACCCTATCCGGTTGAATGGAAGGAAGTCCCATTCCCTCCAAAATACAAGATTCCCACAATTTTGCTAGTTGACGGCAGCACTTCTCCGAGTCAGTTCATTAACCACTTTGAGGTAATGACTGTTCAACTTCAGCCAAATGATGCTCTTCTTACCAGGGTATTTGTCGGCTGTTTAGTCGGTGTAGCATACGATTGGTACAGGAGCTTGTCTGATGGCTGTATCACCTCTTTCTCGGGTTTTAAACAAATCTTTTTGGAGCGATTCTATGAGGGAATCAATGACATGACCATGTCGGCCCTCAACAAGATCAAACAAAGACATAATGAAACCGCTGAGAGTTTCATTGAAATATTCTGTCGAGAAGTATTAAAGATGCCTCCTGGAACTCCGACCGCTGTAACTATAGATACCTGCAAGGCAAATCTTTTGCCTATTATCAGCATGTGGATGGGGTCAACTCAATTTCAAGACTGGCCATCATTCATTGTCAATGCTAAAGCAGCTGAAGTTAGCACTGACAAGTTTAAGCAGTTGGGGGTACACATGTCTAACCCCGACTGGGATGAACACCCGACATCTAGTAGCGGTAATCGCCAGAACTACCGCAAGGGTAAAGAAACTTTGAACATCAATTTGAAGAGCAAAGAATCTCTGGCTGTCAACGTGGCTCCACCTACGTCTACTTCTACTCCTTCTGCCCCTCCACCAAGGGAACCTCGTCCGAAAGTAGAGTACTCCTTTGACGAGAACGACACCGTAAACATCTTCGATTGCTTGATCAAAAGTAATAAGCTCCAACTCCCAGACCCGAAGAAGCCTGACGAGGTCGGTAAGACTGATCATCCGAAATATTGTGTTTATCATAGGTTCATTGGTCATCCCACTCGAGCATGTTATGTGCTCAAAGGCAAGATTCAAGAGTTAGTCAACGCTGGTGTTGTCACCCTTCAACAAGATGAGAAGACTGTTATCGCGAACATGGTCTCAGTACAGTTTGATAACTTCCCTCCACAGATGGTACAGCATGGTGTCATCCCTATCTCCAAGGCCACTCTTAATATCGAGAATCTTCCTCCTCCACGGAGTGAAGGTCTCGTCCCTTTATGCCTTGATAACGATAAGATTATGTGGATTCACCCTGACCTTGTTGCAGACTTCGAGGCTCCTTCCTCGTCTAAGTAAAAAAACCGCTCCAAGGACAGAACAAAGATCTGTAATATGGTATCTTTTGACCCCATAGTTGAAGAGGAAATCCTGTTGGGCACCAGGTCAGGAAAAGCTTATTTACGGGAATTTCCCGAAACCCAAGAAAACCCTGCTTCTTCTTCTGAGTCTGCTCCAGTGCAACCTGTCTCTACTGAGGACATCCCTTCTGCATCCTCACCGGTTATAGAACCCATTCTTCCTAAATCAGCAACAGCTGATAAAGGCAAACAACAAGTCCGCTTCGACAAAGTTTTGAAGAAGTCATCTCCTTCTGGACTTGAAAAGCCATATAACTTTGATATATTGGCTCAACTGGCCAACACACCGGCTAGGTTATCTATCCTTGAGCTCTTACGCCTCTCTAAAGAGGCTCGAGAAATACTAAGTGAGGCTTTGATGCAGGCAGATACTTGCCTAACTCTTCTTAAGAAACCTGAGGCAGAACCTGTCTATTGTCTCCATTGTCACAGTATGCTGGAATTAATTTTAAACATCACCTTCACACAAGATGACATGTTGATGGAAGACAATCGACATGACCGTCCTGTCTACTTTACAGGATACGTCGACTCCATAAAGGTCGATCGTATTCTGATAGATCCAGGGTCAGCACTCAGCATCATGCCTAAGACAATGTTGGATGCTCTGAAGATTCCAGTGCACCTCTCCAGCACTATCACCACCATTCTGGGATTCAATCAGGGAAGAAGTGAACCTTTAGGCAAGATACGCCTAAAACTCCAAATTGGTAATCTTCGCACGAAGGTGACCTTCTACATTATAGACAACCATGGTTGTTCTTACAATGATCTTCTGGGGAGACCATTCCTTCATGAACACAATATTGTTCCTTCTACTCTCCATCAATGCTTCAAATACGGTGATGACAAAGGAGAAGTCCAAAAAGAAGTTGCAGATCTCCACCCGTTTAAAGGCGTTGAAGCATATTGCAACGACGCTCGCATATACAAAGAAGAGTTTATGAAGGTGGTATTAGCCATGGATGCTGAAGAAGAACAAGAAGCAGTGCCCAGTGACACTCTCATCATACCTGTCAAAGGGTATGTTTCTCATTCTTAATCCTCCAAACCACTAGCTATTTATCTGCCAGCCCAGAAGCAATCGACTGGTGATCATCAAGATCAAAGAGAGCTCACCTTTTCTGAGCTATTGGTTATCGACCTCCGTCGTAACAAAGATCAAAGGGAGCTCACCTCTTCTGAGCCGCTTGTTATCGACCTCCGCCATAACAAAGATCAAAGGGAGTGTAGGAGCGTAAAAAGTGCTTCAAAGAAAGAGTCAAAGTGATAGATCTTCCACTCCAATTGACCTACTTTACGCCGCAGAGAGGCTAAGTACTTTACGCCGCAAAAAGGCTAATCACTTTACGCCTAAAGCAGGCAGATCATTTTACGCTCGGGTCTACACCCATGACTTTTACGCTAAGAGCAGATCAGCCACTTTTACGCTGGACAAAGCTGTCAAGTCTCGCATTTAATGCAAACTCTGACATGGAGATATTAATGATGGCATATATCATAGAATTCAAAGGTATTTTTTTTACACAGAGACCAATGTTGTAATTTAGTATGTGGATTGAGCTACTTTACGCTCACACTATGGCTTCTTTTATGCATGAAGACTATACGAGCTTTTATGCTCAACAGTTGACGTGTGCGTAAGGTCTATTTGAGCTACTTTTACGCTAAAGGTTATTTAACAACCACTTTACGCGGGAAGTCTATGTCAGGGCTACTATACGCCTAGTCTACTGCTTTATGCTCAGATTACATTGGGGTTGTTTTACGCCCTATTCTTCTGACCAGCTTGGAACGTGGTTTGCCTACATGGCTTTCATGCCACACATCCCGAAGAACGTGTGTACGTGCATCCTATTCTTAATGAAATGATGGGACACGTGTCAACACATACAGAAGATGACTTTGGTCGTGGGTAGCAGTTGTTGGCGTAAAGACGAAACTTTCGCTGAGTTTTTACGCACAGGAGCCCAAGCCTATAAATGGACAGATTTCTTCTCAAGGACACACACACAGAGACAGGAGAGAATACAGAGATCAGAACTTAGAGATTTCGAGAGCATTCTTCTTCAACCTTTCTTTCAGAACAGAGTGAAGCAAAGCAGGAAAGCATTCGGCCTCGCTATCAGTGCCCAAGTGCGTCGATACCTTTTTGGTGACTTAGTTCTTCCAGTTGTTCAACTTCAAGCAGCGATCTTCATCATCATCATATGGTCCAAGGAACAAAGTGATCATTTACAGATCAGACTTCCATAGCAATACTTTTCCAGAAACAAATTTATACTTCTTGTACTTTTTTTCGTTTTATTTTCAAAAGCCAATTCCTCCAGGCATTTTGTTAAGTGAAACAAAAATGGCGACTCTGCTGGGGACGACCTTCTCCTCTGATGATAAGGCAATTGCTCAATATGATGATGTTTCGGTCGGTTCGACCAAGAAGACTCTGGTTGTACACTTCGACCAGACTGCCTATAAAGAAATGCTCCGAACTGGGGGTGGTTCTCGCTACTCCAACGTTCAAAAATCTCGCAAAGCACGAAAAGTTTGGATTCCTAAATCCAAAATAGCTTCTGATCTCTCTGTTGCTGCTAGTGGCAAGGGAATTCTTCCCACTCCTGTCGTAGGGGCTCCCGTTCGTAATGAGGCAGTCCTTACTTCAGAGTTGCACTCAAAGTGTGACGATTTATCTCCCGTTTGTAACGGTGAAGATAATCAGGTTTCACGCCCACTGCGTAAGAACCAGGTTTTACGCTCAGTGGGTAAAAACCAACTTTTATGCTCAATACATAAAGATGAGTCTTCCATTTGTAATGTGGCAGACTCTAATGCTTCTGAGGGTAAGAATAAGTCTCCCGTCTGTGATGCGGTAGACACACACAAGTTACGCTCTTCGCGTAAAAGAAAATATCCCGTCTGTGACGTGGTAGATAACCAATATTTACGCTCTACGCATGAAGGTAAGTCTCATGTCTGTGACAGTGTAGATAAAATTTGTAAAGATGTTTACACATCTAATGTGAATGTACCTAAACGTGTGCAGCGTAAAAATCATGTTGGTAAAACTTTAGTTCTACACCAACAGCCTTCTTATACTGCTCAACGCAAAGTACCAAATCTACAAATTACACGCAATAAAAATTGAGTCCTTTGTGCTAAATTTTTTCAAGATTTACGCACACAACTCCGAACACGTAAAAATATACAATTTGGTTCTGCGAATGCTACCAGTAATCTTCTTTATACACAGGGTACTAAACGTTTTTCTACCCCTAATGTAATAAAGAAGACTACTCCCTCCACTCCTTCTGACTTACGTGAATTGCTAATGCAAAAGCGTAAGAATAGGCAATCTCCGGTGATATTTCCCCAAGAAAAATATCATTGTGATTATAACCAGGTTGTGATCAACTGTTGTTGTTCGGCTTCAAAACGGTCAGTTTTTGATCGATTAAGTTTTAATTCGCCTCAACATCAAGCTGAAGACCAAGAATATGAGCTGTCATATGCATCAGTCAACATGGCGTCTCATACTAACAGAGGACGACGTCCAAGACGGAATATGTCCCAAAGTCCAGGTCAGCAACAGTTCAACAGACTTTTTGATTCTTTTGAGGGGGTATATCAAAATACTCGATCAAGAAGGCAAAGACAAATGCAGACTTCTGATTCAGAATCTGCGGGTACTCAATCTTTTGAGTCCGAGACTGACAGTGTCGATTCATACTTCTATACTGATCCTTCTATATCTTCAAAAGAGGTTGAATCCTACGCTGTTAGAGATGAACCAGATACCTCATCTGTTAATACAGAACAGCGTCTCACTGCCGTTGAGCAATCACTGAAAGACATGCTTAATATGGTGTAAAACATGCATCAGATAATTTTGAATCAGCAAACTGCTCAGCCGACAGTAGTAACACCGGCACCAGTAGCAGCACCAACTCAAGATAGTCAAGGGGCTGAAAAACCTTTGAATATTCAGGAGCCTCCTGTTAATCAAAATTCTGCATCTCCAGATTCCATCATTCCTGAAGACGTACCACCTCCAGTGGGGGTTACAGTACATCCAACAACTATTCAATCAAATGTGCTTCCGTAAACAAGTGAAGCCATTCAAGCAGTACGTGAACTCAAAGCACAGTTTGAAGTCTTGAGGCACAAGGATCAGCTCCAGAGGTTAGGGATTAAGCAACCTTATCCTCCTCATTGGAACGATGTACCTTTTCTACCGAAATTCAAGCCACAATCTATGGTTTTGTTCGATGGAAAAGCATCTCCCAGTCAATATATCAATTACTTTGATATTATGACTGTACACCTACAGAAAGATGACGCTCTTCTCACTCGAGTGTTCGTCGGGTACCTGACGGGTTCGGCTTATGATTGGTATCGAAGTTTACCCGATAATTGTATTTCGTCTTTTGACGAATTTAAGGCAATGTTTCTCTCCCGCTTCTATGAAAGAGGTATGGACATGAACATGTCCTCCTTGATAGAAATCAAACAAAAGGAGAAAGAAGATACTCGGACGTTCATCGAACATTTCCGACAGGCTACTCTAAAGATGCCTCCTGGTATGCCAGATTCAGCATTGATTGATACATGCAAAATAAATCTACGACCATCCATCGTTGTTTTTACGGGTTCCCAATTCACAGATTTGGCTTCGTTCATCATAGCAGCGGTTTCTGCCGAGACCAATGGTAGGTTGGCTCGTGAACATGGGATGATTTTTGTCTCAGATGATAGTGGAAAGAAAACTAATCCTGGTAATAACCTCGGTAATCGTTATGTGAAAGGGAAAGATGCCCTCATGGTTAATCTTTCCAAGAATAAAACGATGCCAAATAGTCAGGAATCTTCCAGGCCAAAGAAAGAATACTCTTTTGATGAGAGTGATATCCCAGAGATATTTCAGTGTCTGGTGAAGAGTGGCAAACTTCAGATTGCAGAGCCAAAGAGGCCTAATAAGGTAAATCTAACTGATAATCTCAAATATTATATCTATCATAGATATATTAATCATCCTACCAGTGCTTGCTATGTCATGAAGAAGAAAATCTAGGAGCTGATAAATGGCGGTACTATCGTCTTAACTAATGATGACCATACGGTTACAACCAATATGGTTTCTCTTCAGTTCGGAGATTTTCCTCCACAGCAAGTCCCAGATGGAATTACCCCAATTCTAAAGGCGATAATGAAAATCGTAAATATCCCGCCAGCCAGAGAAGAAAATGCAGGATTGCTGCCACTCACACTAAAGAATGGTGAAATTATGTGGGTACATCCTGACTTAGTGCCTGAATTAGAAAATGAAGGTAAAACATCAAAATCCAAGAAGGGTAAGAAGTTCAAAACCTGTAACATGATTTCTCATGATATTCCAGATCCTGATGACTTGGATCGGCTATGGGATGGCTTTCCTTTAGAAGATAGATTGAACATCTGTCCTCCAAGTCTAGATCCTCCTACTAAGCTCAAGCTTACTCACCAGCAGTGGCTAGCCATGAATAGTGTTCCTTTATACTGGACGCAACAAGTCTTCGCTGCTTATGAAAAAGCTCCGACAGGGATTTTTCCTCGTATCCCGAATCTTTCTTCTCCTGTGGCTACATAGACATCTATTCTTCATTCTCCTGTGGATACAGATATTTCTTCTTCTTCTGTGGAACCATTTGCTAAAAGTCTACTGCCCATTCATCTATACAGTCAGCAATATGTCCTTCTCATGAAGAAAATGGGTTATGACTTTCAGAAGGAAGAAGGTTTGAATTATGATAAAGGAATACGACTTCCTTTACAAATTCAAAATCAAAAATCCACTGTTGGACTGGGTTCTAAAATTTCTCACAACAAACCTTACAAGAAAAAGGCTAAAGGGAGGAAGACTAAATCCTGTAATATGGTACTTCCTTCTCTTGAGTCGGAGGAAGAAACTTTTGCTGGTACAAGATCCGGAAAAGAGTACCATAAAGATTATGAAGGATCTTCTAAAGAAACAGAGAATGTAGTGGAAATACTACCAGCTCAACCTTCTCCTGTTTCTGCTAAACCCTTGGTGGTTGAAAAGGGGAAATAGAAGGCAGTACACTTCGACGTTCCATTGATGTCCGCTTCCAGTCATGGGGTGGTGATGAAACCTTACAAATTTGATATTCTAGCTCAGTTAGCCAATACTTCGGCTAGACTATCTATATTTGAACTGCTTCGTCTTTCTAGAGAAAGCAGAGAGACTTTAAGTGAAGCTCTACTTCAGGCAGATTCATGCTTGCCTCAACTCAAGAGTCCTGATAATACTCCAGTTTCATGTCTGCAATGTCATAGTGTGATGGAAGCAATTTCCAACATCACCTTTACACAAGAAGATATGCTGTTGCAGCATAACAAACATGACAGGCCTCTGTGCTATACTGGGTATATTGGATCTACTGAAATTTACAGGATCTACATTGATCCTGGGTCTTCAATTAGCATAATTCTTCAGAGTATGCTAAGACCCCTGAGGATTCCTACTAGTGATTTGACTTACACTAGTACCACGATAGTCGGTTTTAACTCTGGCAAGAGTAAACCGCTGGGGAAGATTCGTCTGCAGATTCAGATTGGCGATCTCCGAACTATGGTAACCTTCTATGTTATCAACTCAGACGTATCTTACAATATCCTTCTTGGAAGACCATGGTTACATGAGCATAATATCGTGCCTTCAACTCTCCACCAATGCTTCAAGTATGTGGATTCCCAAGGAGTTGTGAAGACTGAGTTTGCTGATATCAATCCTTTCAAGGGTGTCGAAGCCTATTTTTCTGATTCAAGGCTTTATAAACAAGAGCATATGAAAGAGATATCAGACATAGCTGAGGATCGATCATCTACTGAGGATCAATCTCTTAATGAAGATCCACCAGAAGAGCAACCTTTGAAGATCATAGTCAAGGGACGAATCCAATCCCAACCTGTCAATGATCAATCTTTGATAATCAAGGTTAAAGGAAGAACTCAAACTTTATCTGAGGAATCAATAAATATTCCTGATAAGAACCAAGTTCAACCTTTTGTGATCAAAGTCAAAGGGCGTACTTCTTGTACGAATGATCCAGAACCACCATTGATTGTCAATCTTGGCAAATCTACGAAAAAAATGGATAATGATCCACTGATGATTAATCCAAAGCGTAGTAATCAGATTGTAAATGATGTAAATATTGATCATTCTGTACATCTTGATATTACTAAAGATTTCCTTTTCGAGTATATGGCTGTCAAGATTATTGAAAGAATGACTTTATCTTCGGATAAGCAAAGTCATCAATATAAAGGCGACATAGAGCCAGAAGAAACTTTATACATTGATCATAAGGAAAATTCTTTTTCTCCTTTAGGAGATGATCCATCCCATATGCTTAATGACGATATACAAGAAGAATTATCTTCTAATTCATCGCAGTTATCAGATTCGGAAGGAATCCAATTTGTCGAATCCGAAATATCTCATTCTTTATATGATGAATCCAGACAAATATTCTCAGTCAATATGGTTCAAATTGATGATGAATCAGAACTATTTGAGAAAGATCCTTGGGCTCAACAGATGGATACTCAGTGGAAACTCCGTTTTGAACAGCGACAACCACCTACAGAGGATGAGGTTATCCAGATCGATATTGGAGATGGAACTACGTCTAAACCAATATTCATCAGTAAAATCTTTCCGAAGTTGAAAGGGAAGAGTTGATAAAACTTATCAAAGAATATATTGACATCTTTGCATGGACTAATGAGGATATGCCAGGATTAGATCCTAAAGTTGCTACTCATAAACTCTATATTTTGCCCAATGTCAAGCCTGTAAAACAACAACAACGGCGCTTTAGACCAGATATGATGGATGTAATTGAAGCAGAGGTAAAAAGTTAATTACATGTGGGTTTGTTCGTGAAGAACAACACCCGGATTGGGTTACCAATATTGTTCCTGTTATGAAGAAGAACGGAAAGGTCCGAGTTTGTATAGATTATCGAGATCTTAATGCAGCCTATCCAAAGGACGAATTTCACTTCTAATTACTGATGTCATGATAGACAATACATGTGGTTTTGAACGCATGTCTTTCATGGACGGATTTTCAGGACACAATCAGATCAAAATACATCCAGAAGATGAGAAGCATACTGCTTTTCGTACACCCCTTGGGGTTTATTGCTATACGGTCATGCCGTTTGGCCTTAAAAATGCCGGCGCTACGTATCAACGGGTTATGAGCAATATCTTTCAAGAGCACCTACGAAAAATAGTTGAATGCTACGTAGATGACATTGCTGTTAAAAGTCGATCAAAGAATGATTACATTCAGGACTTAAAGACAATATTTGAATTGATGCGCCAGCATCAATTGAAAATGAACCCTACTAAGTCTTTCTTAGGGGTTTCTAGTGGCAAGTTTTTAGGATTTGTCATTACCTCACAGGGTATCCATGTTGATCCCGATAAGGTTAAATCAATTCTTGAAATGCGTCCTCCTCGTAATCTGAAAGAGCTCCATGGCTTTCAGGGTCGCATTACTTATATCAGAAGATTTATATCCAATCTCTCTGGGAGATGCTAACCTTTCTTCCGTTTATTGAAGAAAGGTGTATCATTTGTTTGGAATGAAGCGTGTCAGAAAGCCTTCAATGATATTAAACAATACCTTACAAATCCACCTGTTCTGGTACCTCCAGTAGTAGGAAGACCATTTTTGTTATATGTTCGAGCCTTGGATTATTCACTTGGCGCTCTTCTTGCACAGAAAAGTGATATGGGTCATGAACATGCAATATATTATCTGAGTAGAATGATGGTAGGAGCTGAACACAGGTATACTCCTGTGGAAAAGGAATGTCTAGCCTTGGTTTTTGCCGTCCAAAAGACAAGACATTATGTGACAGGACAGACTATTCATGTCATCTCCAGAATAAATCCCATTCGGATATTGATGAGAAAACCAAGCATTCTTAACACCAGGTTAGCCACCTGGGCGATGTTGCTTACTCCTTATGACATGGTTTATATACCTCAAAAATCAGTAAAGGGCCAAGCATTAGCTGATTTCTTAGCTGCTCACCCTATACCGGAAACATCGAAGTTATATGAGGATATTCCAGATGAAGTCGTGGATTGTAACATGACTTTGAAGAATGACATATGGCAATTATATTTTGATGGAGCATCACGAGTGGGACCTAAAGGCAATATTGTCTCTGGAGTAGGGATCGTCTTGGTTTCTCCTAATAAAATGGTCATATACCGTACCTATTCTCTTAATGAGCCATGCTCCAACAATGTAGCAGAATATAATGCTCTATTGATCGGTCTCCAAGTAGCAAAATAATTGGATATTGAATTCCTGGAGGCTTATGGAGATTCTCAATTGATCGTTAATCAAGTTAGAGGGACCTATGAAGTCAGAAATGCTGATATCATCCCTTATCATCAGGTGGTAGTCGAGTTGGTCCTTTCATTCAAAGGGTTCTTCATTGAATTCGTACCACATTCTCAAAATGTGGAGGCTGATGCTCTTGCTAGCTTAGCTGCAGACTTGGCTGTCCCAATCCGAAGGCAAAATACAATTACTTTGTTGGATCGCGACTTGTTCTATGTGAAGAATAATCTGCATATTGAACAAAGTTATGTCACAGAGTCAAGTTCCCAACAGAAGGATCGGAGAACTCCATTCATTGATTATGCAGTTCATGGGATTTTGCCTGAGGATCCTAAAGAAGCTGTATCAATCAAGAGACGACCGTTAAGATTCTATTATGATTCGTCTTTACATATGCTATACCGTCGTTCATATGATGGACTCTTGCTGCGCTGTCTCTCAGAAAGTGAAGCCAAACAAACGTTACGAGAAGCTCATGATGGTATTTGTGGTGCTCATCAACCGGGCCCTAAATTACAAGACCGTATTCGAAGAATGGGGTATTATTGGCCTTCTATGATAGCAGATGCTGTAGACTATGCCAGAAGATGTAAAGCATGTCAGATTCATGCTAATTTTATTCATCAGCCGTCTGAATTTCTATATCCTACAGCAGCCTCTTGGCCCTTCGAAGCTTGGGGTATGGATATCATTGGTCCTATTAACCCTCATTCTGTCAAGGGACATCGGTTCATATTAGCTATAACCGATTATTTTTCTAAGTGGGCAGAAGCAGTTCCCCTCGCTGTAGTGAAAACATCTAATGTGATCAGTTTCATCAAGCACCATGTCATTTATCGCTTCGGGATTCCTCGACGAATAATTCATGACAACGGTCCACAATTTGCCAGTCAGGCATTTTATCGGTTCTGTGATAAGAATCGAATTCAGAATTCAGCTTCTACGACTTATAATCCAGTTGCTAATGGCTTAGCCGAAGCTTTCAATAAGACGATCATTAAACTTCTCAAAAAGTTTGTCTCTTCTAATAAACGTGATTGGAATGAGAAACTTGGAGAATGTTTATGGGCTTATCGAACAACAGTCCGAACTCCTACTGGTTTTACACCATTCTCATTGGTTTATGGATGTGAAGCTGTCATTCCATTGGAAATCCAGATTCTATCCCTTCGAATAGCCATTGCTAATGAGCTAACTACAGAGAATAATGATCGCTTACGACTCCAAGAACTTGAAGGATTGGATGAGAAGCGTCTTCAAGCACAATAACATATTAAACTATACCAAGCCCGCATATCTCGAACTTTCAATCGTAAAGTTAAAGAGAGGGTGTTCAAGGTTGGCAAACTAGTACTGGCTGTTCGAAGACCGATGGTGATGACTCACAAAAGCAAAGGGAAATTCCAAGCAAAATAGGAGGGTCCTTATGTTATTGAGACCGTATTTTCCAATGGCGCCTATCTGTTATCAAAGCCTAATGGAGATCTACTCATGATGCCAATCAATGGCAAATTTCTTAAGAAATACTATGTATAAAGGAGACAGAATGAAAATAAAGTTTCTTTTATATTTATTTTTGTCAAGACAAAAGATTAAGGACGAGGGCCACTCCCTTCCTTATTGAATACATAGTCAGCCAATGCATAGAAGGCGTCGTTTCCTGAACTCATAAAAAATTTGCAGACCGCCATCCTCGATGCTTCTTCTTCTTCAGGAGTTTTTCCTGGCTCTACTAAGAAATCAAGGATGTCTTCAGGTGGCTTGGGCGTAGAAGAGCTTCCACCTATTTCGGTTGAGCCTGATACAGGGGGTTCAACGGGGAACGTCTCAATGATGCCCTCAATTTTCCTGGAGACTTCATTCTTTTGCTGTACATCCTCGGAAGACATTTCCAATAGAGGAGGAGAAATAAGAATGAAATATTACAAGCAGTTCTCACCGATTTATAGAAGAGGACTATAAATGAACCGGTCTTTGAAATTGAGAACAACCTTTCATTTCCGAAAAGACCTGTCCGTTCGTTCTATCAGGTTCATTCATTTAATTATGGAATTAAATCAATGTTTTCTTTTTTTTTTCTGAAAGTTACGTTGATTCATTCATACATTGATATGGACCTATATGCTCATGACATCTGTCTCGTTATTCTCCAGCTACCAAGGTTTGGTTAAGCTGATTTCTTGTCTCCTGGAAAAGGGATTTTATATCTTCTATTTTATCAATTGATTAGAAAGTGGGATTCGTTATTTATCATGTTTCCATAACCTCTAGATAAATACTAAATCTACTTACTTTTCCTATCTATCACTTCTATTTGACCTCTGCATAGATATTAATCTAATTTTCTTTTGAGTTCATATATACTATTATGTCCATATTACCTCTGATAGTATTATATACTCTAAAACAGAAAATAAGATTTTAATTATCTATCATGTCCATATTACATCCAGATAGATACAAATCATTGATCATAGAAGAATCATCATTTCCATTCTCATATCATAAAAAGTCTATTACATTTCTTAGACTTTCTTACAAATCATAATGGAAATCTATTACATCTTGGATTTTCATTCTATACACGCAACGATAACCTAATGGAGATCTATTTCTTCTTTGGATCTTCTTCGTCGGATTCGTTGTTGGTGTCAATTCCTTGCTGTCCGAGCCTTTGTGGCGACCAGAGCAGAAGGAATCAAACTCTGGTCTTCTCTCTCAGACGAGAGGAGAATCCCAGAGTATGGCGGCCCGAAGATGTGTTGTTGCCAATACAACTGGTGGAGGAGTGGCGGCACCTCAAAGGAGATAGGAATGTATCCAGCATTGGGATACAATTCCTAGTCCTGCCGTAAAAGGAACTTTACTACCCGATTTCTCGGGATAGAGTTGACTCCATCATCCAACTCTCTGTGTATAAAGGCTCTTCCTACCAACAGAGGAAGACCCTTCTATCCCATGAAGAGTTCTGAGTTGATTGATTTGCGCATCAAAAGCGCATGAGCTTCCTGATGTTGATGCCAGAAGAACGCTCCTCTCAGCGTCAAAATCGCCAATACCGGTTCTGGAAAAACTCTTCAGCCAAACTTCTGCAGAAAACAACAGAAGTATCATCAGATGTGTATTAAACGCTAACTAAAAACAGATGACAAGGCTTTTTACGCCAGTGCTTCAGATGTATCACTGCTCAGCAAGGCTGTTTACGCCAGTGCTTCAACAAGGCTTTTACGCTAATACTTCAGCAAGTTTTTTTGGCGTATCTCAGGGGTACCACCATTCAACATGGCATCTAGGCCATTGCTTCATGTGCACTTCATTAGCAAGATTTTTTACGCTCGTCAAGATTTACGCTCATGAGCAGCTGTTTTCAACAACAACAAAAAATCTTTTCGAAAAGAAGATAATAGCTTACGATCGAACTTACCAATTAGGTCAAATGGTTTGGCTCTAATAGTGGATGAATCTACATCTGGTGATTGGGCGCACAAAGGAACGCTACTGGAAAGCATCGCCATTGTCATTTGTTGGAGAACGACATTACAAAAAGTTATCTTCAGAGGAATGAGAATGAGAATATATGACACATTCTCGGCTATTTATAAAGACTGAAGAAACTGTTGGGAGTCTATTTGGGAAAAGATCCTATTAAAAAGCTCTCGTAACCACATGACAGACGCCACGTGTCGATTTGTTTAAATGCAGTTAAAGAAGTGTTGAATAATTCTATCTACCAACAGATGAGATTAACATCAAGATTTTATTTATAAAGGGGGGGAGTGGACCCCTACATATAAAAGAGTCGTAATACATGGAATATTATTTCTCTCCTTCGTTGGGCTGACGAAGGGAGACACCTAACTCGCGTATGTTACGAATCCCAGAGCGACGCATCAGATTTAAAAATGCCTCTGTATCTCCTGAGCCCTCATAGGCAGTCGGGGGACCACCATCGATGCGATTGAAGACTGCTGGAGTTAATCCGAAGCACTTTACAAAGTTGCGTGCTCGCTCAAAGTCAATCCTTGAGCCCGAAGACTCTTCGTTGTTAATCTCCTTCTTTGGCGCCATGTCACTATGAGGATGAATGTCACGAGTGAAGAATTTTTTCTTATTTATACATTTAAATCAACTCTTCATATTCCTCGTTGGAAACTGCTTATTATTAATGCAAACTCGGGGAAGCGAAAAGGCATTCGAAAGTTCCAAGAAAGAAATTCATTGTGACGGTTAAAGTGTTGACCGACACTGTTGGAAATTACGACGACAGTTGGATGTCCCCGATTTTACACGGATGACCGTTACGTATTCCGGATCTTACGCTGACTGGTCAAAACTCAATTTTTACGCTTCTGTTCAAAGTGTTCCAAATTTTGGAGATATTTGAAAACTTTGAAGGGGGTCTTGTAGGAGCGTAAAAAGTGCTTCAAAGAAAGAGTCAAAGTGATAGATCTTCCACTCCAATTGACCTACTTTACGCCGCAGAGAGGCTAAGTACTTTACGCCGCAGAGAGGCTAATCACTTTACGCCTAAAGCAGGCAGATCATTTTACGCTCGGGTCTACACCCATGACTTTTACGCCAAGAGCAGATCAACCACTTTTACGCTGGACAAAGCTGTCAAGTCTCGAATTTAATGCAAACTCTGACATGGAGATATTAATGATGGCATATATCACAGAATTCAAAGGGATTTGTTTTTACACAGAGACCAATGTTGTCGTTTAGTATGTGGATTGAGCTACTTTACACTCACACTATGGCTTCTTTTATGCATGAAGACTATATGAGCTTTTACGCTCAACAGTTGACGTATGCGTAAAGTCTATTTGAGCTACTTTTACGCTCAAGGTTATTTAACAACCATTTTACGAGGGAAGTCTATGTCAGGGCTACTTTACGTCTAGTCTACTGCTTTACGCTCAGATTACATTGGGGTTGTTTTACGTCCTATTCTTCTGACCAGCTTGGAACGTGGTTTGTCTACATGGCTTTCATGCCACACATCCCGAAGAACGTGTGTACGTGCATCCTATTCTTAATGAAATGATGGGACATGTGTCAACACATACAGAAGATGACTTTGGTCGTGGGTAGTAGTTGTTGGCGTAAAGACGGAACTTTTGCTGAGTTTTTACGCACAGGAGCCCAAGCCTATAAATGGACTGATTTCTTCTCAAGAACACACACACAGAGACAGGAGGGAATACAGAGATCAGAACTTAGAGATTTCGAGAGCATTCTTCTTCAATCTTTCTTTCAGAACAGAGTGAAGCAAAGCAGGAAAGCATTCGGCCTCGCCATCAGTGCCCAAGTGAGTCGATACTGTAGGACTGTTGAGCACCTCTAGAGGGGGGTAAATAGAGTGCGTGTGTGCAGCGGAATATAATCACCAATAAAAATTTAAACTATGGCAGATATATAAGAGACAGTAAATAGAGATAGAGAATTCAAACTCAGTAACACAGCGATATATACTGGTATCCCTCTGAGAGGACTAATCCAGTCTCGAGTACTCATGCTCGATGTTAATCCACTATGGCACAAGCTTTAACTGAGAGCTTGCAGTCTCTTACAACACCGTACTTGGTGACAAGCGCACGACCAGCTCCATAACACACACCGTGCTTGGTGACGAGCGCACGACCAGCTCCACAACAAAAAAAGTTGTTGAAACTTGAAATGACCTCTTTACAACTCTTGAGTAACCAAAAGACTCTAAATCAACTCTGATAGTACTGGCTTTTGGCTAAGAGATGTATAGGTGAGATTTGAAAATCTTAGATCATTTGAAAACACTTGAGTAGTAGAGAAGAGAGAATGAAGAATGAATTGATGATTTGAAATGAAAAGTTCTTCTCTATTTATAGGTGTTTTCTCCAACCGAACTCGGGCAGAACTCGGGCAGAGTTCGGATGCAAATATCTCGCAAAGAGACGTTGCTCGCTGATTTGGAGGCAACAGAAGTTTGAATAACTTTTGACCGAACTCGGTCAGAGTTCGGACCGAACTCGGGCCGAACTCGGTTACGAGTTCTGTCAGAAGATATTTGAAAATCATTTGCAAAAAAACAGTTTTCAATAATGTTTTTGGTTATTTGTAAAATCATTTTGAAAGACTATTTTCAAAATATATTTTTGAAATATTTGTAAACGAAAGTACGAAAATAGGTAGGCTTTTGGAATGTGGACAGTTTTAACCCTAAGCCAGTATTACCATAATTGATTTTACAGAATAAATCCTAGACTCAATAAAATATAAAATACAGAATAAAATAAGAAATGAGTCTCCAGAAGATTTGATGATGTTGACGCTTTGATTGATGCGGTACAGCGTCCGTTGAATATGATTTCATGAATCCTGAAATGATTAGCAGTATTTCCTATATTTTGTGTATTGACTAAAGTGTATGTTGATTATCGAAATCGGGTGTGACCATGGAATGGGCCAACAATCTCCCCCATTTTGATAATTGACAAACTTGAGTCTATACCAAAATATATTTATATCAAATAGAACAAAATACAAAGTACCGGAAAAAAATTTGGATTCTTCTGTTTTTGGATTATATGCACTTTGGTATACTCTATTTCTCCCCCTTTGTCGAGTAGTAAAATGAATAGGCTCCCCCGTAAATCGTGAAGCCAACAATAGACAAACACAAGACAAAGTGAAGCAAAAAAAAATAATCACAGCATAGACATATATGGAAACAAATGATATAGAATAAACCAGCTCATAATAAACTGAAATAACATAGAAGTTTCCACTAGAAATCCAAAAGTACAACTAATAATGTCTAACTAAACAGTTTAGACATGAAAAAAAAACTACTACATCAACTGCATCAACTAATCAAATCAATATCCACTATCCCATAGCTGAATCCACGTCACATCGTGGGGTCGTCCGCACCGGGAGGATCATGAGGGTAGTAGGCTGTAGTCGGGTCGAAATACTGAAAGGTAACCTCATCAGTAAATTGAGGACCCGGAAAAGCAGGGTGAGGTAGGATGGTGACCGGATGGACTGAATCCAGAGCCAGGCTATAGTGGAGGTCAGCAATACTATTTCTCAGCACCGGGCCTGAGAAATGTGCCGGAACTCTGAGTCCTGATGACGTTGCGTAGAGACCGCAACAAAATCATTGAAGCGCTGGTAGAAAGTCTGATCGAATCCTGGGGCAGGGGCCGAAGCAGGAGGAGCATCAGCTGGAGGGACCTCAGCATCAGCAGCTGGAGCAGGAGCAGCTCCAGGTGGTGCAGGAAAGCGACGAGATCGAGTCAGCTCAACAGGAGGAGAGGAGATAGCACATGTCTCAAGATCAATCTCGAAACGTCGAAATATAGAAGCAAGGTGCATAGGATATACTAGATTCCTACCTGCATTTTTGCAGTTAAGCATCCAGGACATCATAGTTTTGGGAACGGAGAATGGGATGCCAAAGTGGATGTGATATAGAGCAGATAGTTCCAAAAAGGTAACTTCATCAGTAGAGCCTTTCTTCGAAAGAAGAGCAAAAAATATCATACGATGAAGCTCATAGAATGTTTGGTTCAGATGTTTGGCAAAAATTCTCCGGGGAGGAGGGTTAGGATCACAAATTAATTCCCTAAAGGAAGCAAGAGTGACATCAGCAGGGAACTGAATGTGATAGATGTCAACTAATGCATCACCAAGATCAGGAATATGAAAGAATTTGCTGATGTCGGTGGCGCTAAATTCCAATTTTGCCCAGCAATACAAGAATAGAAATTGCCATTTGGTTTTACCTGCAGATTGCAGTAAAACATACGTACGACGTTGTCATAAATGCTCTCTTGGACCTCGAAGAAATCACGGTATCCAAGTTGGTCAAAGATTGGAGCATATTCAAAGAAAGTAGTAAAATTAACGAAAGCTCCAGAGCAAATATGACGACCAGAGAAAGAGTCGAACCAGAGATCCGAAAAGTCTTTGTCGGGGAACAAAGGAGCATCGTACTCATCGGGATCTCTAGGTCGTGCTGGACTAAAAAGACTAGCAGGGGTGTAGTCAGAGGAAGAGGAAGCACCTTGGGAAGAGGTTCCTCTTTGACGCTTGGGGGCCATGAGAAAATGGAGAGAAAATACCTTTGAAGAAAAAGGAAGGAGAAGAAAGATGACCGCCCACTGGAACTCGTCAAACCCTTGCTAAGATGGAGGAGGAGAGGAAGGCTTTCCACGTTTTGTTGTGAAGAAAAAGTGGAAGGAAAGTTGGATTATATAGGCACTAGGGCCGGCTGTTCGGTTCTGGAAGTTCCACAGCGCCGACCGAACTCGGTCCGAATTCAGTCCGAACTCGGTCAGAGTTCGGGCCGAGTTCGGCCACTTGCATTCCCGAGACAAACAGTGCAGTCTGGTAAGTTTAAAAGTGAAATTTAATAACTTTGACTGTTTTATTAAATAACGATTGTTATTTCTGAGTTAACTGTAGGGGTTGTCCCAGCTAACGGAGGTTCACCGGGGAACACTTAAATACCGCTTCGCTTCGACCGTAGCCGTGGTGATAGACATACCCTTTTTAAGTTTGTACCCAAAAATAATTTTCGTTAAATAAAATATCAAGTCATAAATTCAATTTTAATTACCATATGCACTATGACTCCGAAAATTTAAGAATGTCGAGCTCACGCTTCAAAATGTTAAAACGGTCTTCAGCCAATGGTTTAGTGAATATATCTGCTAGTTGATGATCAGTGTCAATAAATTCTAGGCAAATATCCCCGTATTGTTGATGATCACGAAGAAAATGATGTCTAATTTCTATGTGTTTTGTGCGTGAATGACAAACTGGGTTCTTAGTCAGATTTATTGCACTAGTGTTGTCACAATAAATAGGAACATTTGTGTAGTACAGATTGTAGTCCTCTAAGGTTTGCTTCATCCACAAAATCTGAGCACAACAACGTCCTGCGGCGATATACTCAGCCTCAGTTGTTGATAATGCTACTGAATTTTGTTTCTTGCTAAACTAAGAGACTAAGGCCTTTCCTAAGAAATGACATGTGCCACTTGTACTTTTACGGTCCACTTTGCATCCAGCAAAATCCGCATCCGAGTAACCTATAAGGTCAAAGGATTTGGTTTTGGGATACCATAAGCCAACTGTAGAAGTTCCTTTAAGGTATCGAAAGATACGCTTAACGGCACTAAGATGTGATTTTTTAGGGTTTGCCTGATAACGTGCACATATGCAAACGCTAAACATAATATCAGGGCGACTAGTAGTTAAATATAATAAACTACCAATCATACCTCGATACTTATGCTGATCTACAGGTTTGCCACTTTCATCAGCATCAAGCTTTGTAGATGTAGCCATAGGCGTCCAGATTGGCTTTACATTCTCAAAGTCGTACTTTTTCAGTATGTCCTTCGTATACTTAGCTTGGTTGATGAATGTTCCGTTCGAGTGTTGTTTGATTTGCAGTCCAAGGAAGAAGTTCAGCTCTCCCATCATACTCATCTCAAATTCACTCTGCATACACTTGGCAAAATCTTGACAGAGTTTTTCATTAGTAGAACCAAATTTAATGTCATCTACATAGATTTGCACTAGAAGTATATCATCATTCATGGATTTTATAAATAAAGTAGTATCAATCCTTCCTTTCGAAAATCCATTATCAAGTAAGAAAGTACTTAGGCGTTCATACCAAGCACGAGGTGCTTGTTTGAGTCCATAAAGTGCTTTCTTAAGCTTGAAGACGTGATCAGGTTTTTAAAAATCTTCAAAACCAGGGGGTTGTTTCACAAAAACCACTTCTTTCAAAAATCCATTTAAAAATGCGCTTTTTACGTCCATTTGAAAAAGTTTAAAATCATTAAAACATGCAAATGCGCAAAATATACGGATGGCTTCTAGTCTAGCAACAGGAGCATAGGTCTCATCATAATCAATTCCTTCTTCTTGATTATAACCTTGTGCAACTAGATGTACTTTGTTGCATAGAACTTGTCCATCTTCACTGAGTTTATTTCGGAACACCCATTTGGTACCAATTATCGATTGACCAATTGGTTTAGGAACAAGTTCCCAAACTTGGTTTCTCTCAAATTGATTAAGTTCCTCTTGTATGACAGAAATCCAAAACTCATCAGAAAAAGCTTCTTCTACGTTCTTAGGTTCTATTTGTGAAATAAATGCTACATTTGCTGTTAATTTAAAATCTTTAAGAGACGAACGTGTACTTACACCTTTGGATACATCACCTATAATGAGAGTTTCTGGATGATCTGGCTTGAATCTTAATGATTCAAATCTTTGGGCCATATCCTTCACAAGGCTTTTCTCAGTTCCTGCATCTTCGGAACTTTTATCAGTCCTTGCCTCTTGGGTCAGATCTTTCTCAGAATTCTTTCTAGTCTTTTTAGGTGCATCTTCATCATCACTGTCGCTAGATCTATGACTATTCAACTCATCAAAAGTAACATTAATACTTTCTTCAACAATCATAGATCTTTTATTAAAAATTATATATCCCTTACTCTTAGCAGCATATCCGAGAAATATCCCGTCATCTGCTTTGGAGTCGAACTTTTCCAAGTTATCCTTGGTGTTCAGGATAAAACAGCGACAACCAAAAACTTTAAAATAAGAAATGTTTGGAATTCTTCCAAACCAAAGCTCATATGGTGTTTTCTTCGAGATTAGTCAAATTAACACCCTATTTAAAATATGACAGGCTGTACTAACAGCTTCTGTCCAAAAGTATTTAGGAAGATTATACTGATTCAGCATGACTCTAGCCATTTCGCTTAGAGTACGGTTCTTCCGCTCTACAACACCATTCTGTTGGAGAGTTCTAGGACAAGAAAATTCGTGGTAATATCCACTATCATCACAAAACTTTTTGAAGTCAGAATTTTCGAATTCGCCACCATGATCACTTCGGATACGAGTAATCATGAAGCCTTTTTCGTTTTGTACCTTTTTACAAAATATCTTAAATTCAAAAATTGCATCACTTTTGTTTGATAAAAAGTAAACCCAAGTAAATCGAGAGAAATCATCAACAATAACAAAAGCATAGAGCTTACCGCCAAGACTAGCGACTCTACTGGGACCAAATAAATCCATATGAATCAACTGCAAAGGTCTCGAAGTACTTACAACGTTGATGGATTTAAAAGTAGACCTATGTGCTTTGTTTTTTTCACAGTCTGCACATACCATATCTCTCTTGAATGGAATTTTAGGGAGTCCTTTTACCAACTTCTTTGTATTCAGACGTGAGATAGTATCCATGTTAGCATGTCCTAGTCTCATGTGCCATAGCCAGCTTTCATCTTGATTGGCTACTAGGCATCTTCCTGCATTATTAGTATTCTCTAAAAAGAAAACATAAATATTGTCTTCTCTAATCCCTTTATATACGGGATCACCAGATGACATATCATATATGGTACATTTATCTTTCACAAAATTGATACCATAACCATTATCTGCCAAATGACTTATGCTCAATAGGTTATGTTTCAATTCAGTTACTAGACAAACATCCTTTATTATTGGATAAGGAGAAATACCTATAGTACCATTACCTATTATATCACCTCTCAAGTTGTTTCCGAAGGAGACATATCCTTCTTTCTTCATCGATAGCGTAGCGAATAAGGATGCATCACCAGTCATGTGTTACGAACATCTGCTATCGAGAATCCATTTACTTTTAGCATGAGAGGGTTGAGGGTCCACCTACAAGACAAGTAGATGAATCCTTTGGTACCCATTTTCTGAAGGGTCCACACAGATTATCTTTAGGTCTCCAGACTAAAGTATGGTTGTCAACAAGCTTTCTTGCAAGACAATATTGTGATATGTGTTCGTGCGTACCATAATATGTGCAAGTCAGTTTAGTGGTAGTAACTGTATTTGCAAGCTTGTTTTGTTTGGAGAACCTGTAAGTGAAAGCATGATGGTATTCGTGTTTCTTCTGTGCTTTCTTGTGTTTAGTCCTTCTAGGTGTATGCTTCGCATTAGGACTAATCTTAGGCTGTGTCACAGGTATTGCCTGTTTGCCTAACTTGATTTCTAACTTTTTAGAAATCGCAATAGACTCTTCGTATCTAGCAGTCATATCAAGGAGTCTTTGTTCAGTTACTAGGTGCATCTTCTTCTCTATGTCATAAAGCTTTTGTACTTTGACATAGTCCCTTTCTTTCTTTTCAATATTGAGGATAGCCTCCTGATAGTCTACCTTAAGTTTGGCTATCTCTTCCGTGTTACCGGTAGTAGATGTCTCTTTAATATCTTCAATTAGATTAGACAGTCTAGCTATCTCGGTTGTGTGTGCCTTAATCTCTTTTTGAGATTGCTTATACTTGTCGAGCACAGTTTTGTGATCTTCAAGTAGTTCGCTAAAGACGTTCTCTAGTTCATCGAAAGTAAAATCATCAAACAAAGGGTTAGATGATACCTTTTCAAATGCCATGAGACAAACATTTGCATTGCTGCAGGGTCTGTCTTCTTCTTCTGAGTCACTGGCATAGCTTCCATGCCAGATGCTTGTGTTGGCATACTTTTGACCAGATGTAGCTTTTCTGCTTGATCTTGATCTATCGTATGGACTGCTTTTCTTGGTGGTTGGACAGTTCTTCTTCATATGCCCTGATTTCTTGCATCCAAAGCATATAGTTTCATCTTCGTTGCTTTCTTGGACGTCTTTCTTCTTTCTGCTTGTGAACTTTAGATATTTCTTGAAGTTCCTCACAAGTAGGGCTCTTTCATCACCACTTGACGATTCTTTATCGGAATCGTTGTATGTTGATTTTTTTGCTGGGGCTTTGAAGGCAATAGTTTTCTCCTTTGGTGTTGCTTCTTCAAAATCTTGCAAGTCGAGTTCATGGGTCATGAGTTTGCCCATCGGCGTTTCTAGAGTCATAGTGGTGGAATCGTTTCCTTCAATGATTGTTATGGCTTTTGGATTCCAGTTCTTTGTTAGAGCCCGCAGCACTTTTTTGATCTTCTCGTGATTGCTGTAATCCTTGCCAAGAGATTGTAAAGGATTAGTTATATCGAGGAAACGAGTAAACATCTGTGTAATTGACTCACCGGGTTTCATCTTAAAAGATTTATACTCCTGTCTCAGTCTACTAATTTTGGATTCCTTTACTTGGGAATTCCCTTCATGGGTTACCTCAAGGAGTTTCCAAATTTCATGAGACGTCTTACAGGTTGAAACTCTGTTGAACTCGGTTTTGTCAATTGCACAGAATAGTGCATTGATGGCTCGAGCATCAAGACTAGCCTTTGCTTTTTCAGCATCGGTGTACTTGTCATGAGGCTTTTCCATAAGAATGCCTTCAACCACTGTGGGTGCTGGCTTCTTATAACCATCAATGACTATTGACCATAGATCAAAGTCAAGAGACTTTAGAAAGAAAGTCATCCGTGTTTTTCAGTATGTGTAATTTGTTCCATCAAATAGGGGAGGTCTATTTGTGGATTGCCCTTCACCGTTGAATATAGATTTCACGGCTGCCATATATACTCTCTAAGGTATGTTATATAAGAATATAACCTGCTCTGATACCAATTGTAGGACCGTTGAGCACCTCTAGAGGGGGGGTGAATAGAGTGCGTGTGTGCAGCAGAATATAATCACCAATAAAAATTTAAACTATGGCAGATATATAAGAGACAGTAAATAGAGATAGAGAATTCAAACTCAGTAACACAGCGATATATACTGGTATCCCTCTGAGAGGACTAATCTAGTCTCGAGTACTCTTGCTCGATGTTAATCCACTATGGCACAAGCTTTAACTGAGAGCTTGCAGTCTCTTACAACACCGTGCTTGGTGACGAGCGCACGACCAGCTCCACAACACACACCGTGCTTGGTGACGAGCGCACGACCAGCTCCATAACACACACCGTGCTTGGTGACGAGCACACGACCAGCTCCACAACAAGAAAAGTTGTTGAAACTTGGAACGACCTCTTTACAACTCTTGAGTAACCAAAAGACTCTAAATCAACTCTGATAGTACTGGCTTTTGGCTAAGAGATGTATAGGTGAGATTTGAAAATCTTAGATCATTTGAAAACACTTGAGTAGTAGAGAAGAGAGAATGAAGAATGAATTGATGATTTGAAATGAAAAGTTCTTCTCTATTTATAGGTGTTTTCTCCAACCGAACTCGGGCAGAACTCGGGCAGAGTTCGGATGCAAATATCTCGCAAAGAGACGTTGCTCGCTGATTTGGAGGCAACAGAAGTTTGAATAACTTTTGACTGAACTCGGTCAGAGTTCGGACCGAACTCGGTTACGAGTTCTGTCAGGAGATATTTGAAAATCATTTGCAAAAAAATAGTTTTCAATAATGTTTTTGGTTATTTGTAAAATCATTTTGAAAGACTATTTTTGAAATATATTTTTAAAATATTTGTAAACGAAAGTACAAAAATAGGTAGGCTTTTGGAATGTGGACAGTTTTAACCCTAACCCAGTATTACCATAATTGATTTTACAGAATAAATCCTAGACTCAATAAAATATAAAATACAGAATAAAATGAGAAATGAGTCTCCAGAAGATTTGATGATGTTGACGCTTTGATTGATGCGGTACAGCGTCCGTTGAATATGATTTCATGAATCCTGAAATGATTAGCAGCATTTCCTATATTTTGTGTATTGACTAAAGTGTATGTTGATTATCGAAATCGGGTGTGACCATGGAATGGGCCAACAGATACCTTTCTGGTGACTTAGTTCTTCCGGTTGTTCAACTTCAAGCAGCGATCTTCATCATCATCATATGGTCCAAAGAACAAAGTGATCATTTACAGATCAGACTTCCATAGCAATACTTTTCCAGAATCAAATTTGTACTTCTTGTACTTTTTCTCGTTTTATTTTCAAAAGCCAATTCCTCTAGGCATTTTGTTAAGTGAAACAGGAAGCTCACCTCTTCTGAGCTGCTTGTTATCAACCTCCGTCGCAACAAGCCTAAAATGCCTTCTTCCTCTGATCCTCCTCTTGTAATCGATTTGAACAAGCTGGCTAAGGCTAAAGGTCCTATTGTAAATATGGATGTACAAATCAATGAAAAAGCATCTACTTTCCAGTATACTGATGTCATTTATCATACTAAATGCTATTTGGATATGCTAGACAGCTTTCAGTCATTTACAATAGGAGTCGTACAATCCCTTCAGACGGAAGTAGTATTTGAACATCCAGACGACTCATACGTTGTTGTCCCTTCTCGAAAGAAAGGCGAGAGTCCAATACTTTTTAGTAAAGGGCCAGAACAAAAATTCAGCTATACGGATGATAACAAAAATAATGATATGGGACGTCTCCAACTTCGTCATTATTGTCAACAATCAAAGGATATCATCCAAAAGATGGGTTATGATTTCAAGAATTGCCTCAATTACGGTAAAGGCAGACGAACTCCTATCCGTACGGTTGTTCCGAAAGGAAAATCAGAGATGTAATACAGCAAGACGAAAAGAGGTCTTGGATATACTTCACCTCCTATCTTATCTCCAGCAGCCTCCGAGTCTGATAGTGAGGAGCGCTCTAACTCTTCTGATTCCAGATCTTGGAATTCTGACACCAGTATCGGCCAAGTTCATCGATTGATTGTATCTTCTAACATGGTCTCCACTGCACTTCCAGAAGGTTATGACGAAGATATCGAAGAAAATCTCGAAATAGATCCTTGGGCTCGATGAATGGATACCCAATGGGAACTCCGATTCGAACAACGAGAACCTCCTACCGAAGATCAATTGGTCCAAATTGACGTAGGAGAAAACGGGTCACCTCGTCCAATATTCATCAGCAAGAACCTTCCAGAGGCAGATAAGCAAGAATTAATTCTTCTTATTCGAGAATACATTGATGTCTTCGCTTGGAGTTACGAAGACATGCCAGGTTTAGATCCCAAAATTGCCACTCAAAAACTAAATATTTTGCCTAATGCAAAGCCAGTCAAACAGCAGCAAAGGCGATTCAAGCCAGAAATAATGGACGTGATTGATGATGAAGTCAAAAAGCTTATAGCTTGTGGCTTTATTCGAAAAGAACAACATCCAGATTGGGTAGCCAACGTTGTTCCAGTCTTGAAGAAAACTGGCAAAGTTCGAGTTTGCATCGACTTTCAGGATCTTAATAAAGCCTGTCAAAAATATGAATTTCCTCTCCCTATTATAGATGTCATGATCGACAACACTTGTGGGTTCGAAAGAATATCCTTCATGGATGGATTCTCCGGATACAATCAGATTCGGATGAATCCTGAAAATGAAAAACACACTTCTTTCCGTACTCCTTGCGGAGTCTACTCCTACACAGTGATGCCATTTTGTCTCAATAACGCTGGTGCCACTTAACAACGAGCTATGAGTACAATCTTTCGAGATCATCTGCGCAAGACTGTCGAATGCTATATTGACAATATTGCTGTCAAGAGTCGTCTAAAGGAAGATCATATCCAAGATTTAAGAACTATCTTCAATCTAATGTGCCAACATCAACTTAAAATAAATCCCACCAAGTCATTCTTGAGTGTCTCTAGTGGTAAATTTTTCGGCTTTGTCATTACCTCTAAGGGTATACACGTGGATCTCGAGAAGATCAAAGCCATTCAAGAGATGCGTCCTCCACGCAACCTAAAAGAGCTACGAGGATTCCAAGGTCGACTTGCGTACATCAGGAGATTCATTTCAAATTTGTCTGGATGCTGCAGACCATTTACCCAGTTAATGAAGGGTGTATCTTTCATTTGGACTGAAGAATGTCAACGAGCATTTGATGATATAAAGCAATATCTTATGAACTCGCCAGTCTTGGTGCCACCAATTTCAGGCATACCATTCTTAATGTATGTCCGTGCTATGGATCATTCATTGGGTGCTTACTTGCCCAGAAGAACAAAGAAGGCCAAGAACAAGCCATCTACTATCTTAGTCGTACTATAATTGGTGCTGAACACTGTTATAGTTCGGTTGAGAAAGAATGCTTAGCTCTTATGTTCGCTGTTCAAAAGACTCGGCATTATATCATTGGCCAAACCATTCACGTCATTTTCCGGGTTAATCCTCTTCGGGTACTGATGAAGAAGCCCAACACACTCAATTCTCGACTGGCTATATGGGCCATTTTGCTAGCCCAATACGACATGGTTTATGTTCCACAAAATCTGTTAAAGGTTAAGCACTGGCTGATTTTTTAGCAGCTCATCATGTTCTGAAAACATCTAAGCTTTACGATGAAATTCCAGACAAAACATTGGAATCAAACATGATCTCTAAAGAATTTCCTACCTGACGTCTGTTCTTCGACGGAGCATCCCGGATCGGGCCCAATAGGACCATTGTTGCAGGAGTTGGAATTGTTCTAGTCTCTCCAGAAGGATTAGCTATCCAAAGAGCTTACTCCTTAGATCAGCCATGCTCTAACAATGTTGCTGAATACAATTCCTTGCTTATCGGACTCCAGTTAGCTAAACAGTTGGAGGTCGAATATCTTGAAGTCTACGACGATTCTAAACTGGTTGTCAATTAAGTTAGAGGAACATATGAAGTTCGCCATCAAGATCTAGTGCCCTATCATGAAGCTGTAATTTATATGGCGACATCATTTAAAGCTTTCTTCATTGAATATGTTCGACGAGCTTGTAATACTGAGGCAGATGCTTTAGCTAATCTCGCAGCAGTCTTAGCAATTCCCGTCAAAAGACAACAAGTGGTTGTTGTTTCCAATAGAGAGTTGTTCTGTATCGAAAATAATCACAATATTGAGTACAGAAACCTCGCCGAAGTCAATGTTATCAATGAAGATTGGAGAGCTCCTTTCATTGACTTCGTAGTTCATGACATACTTCCTGAAGATCCTAAGGAGGCTACGAGTATTCACCGACGATATCTTCGATTCTACTATAATCAGACCACCAAAACTCTCTATCGACGGACTTATGACGGCCTACTCTTGCGTTTTCTTGCTGTTGATGAAGCGAACCAAGTATTGCGTGAAGCTTATAATGGTGTTTGCGGAGCACATCAACCCGGCCCTAAACTACAAGATCGTATCCGACGAATGGGTTACTATTGGCCTTCTATGGTGTCTGATGCCATCAAATATACAAGAAAATATCGAGCCTGTCAAATCCATGCAGATTTCATCCATCAACCGTCGGAATTCCTTCATCCAACTACTGCTTCCTGGCCTTTTCAAGCTTGAGACATGGATATTATAGGTCCTATCAATCCTCCTTGTTCTAATGGACATCGGTTTATACTAGCTATAACGGATTATTTCTCTAAGTAGGCCGAAGCTATACCTTTGGCTGAAGTCAAAACTAGCAGCATCATCAACTTCGTCAAACATTATGTTATCTACAGGTTTGGTGTGCCTAGACGAATTATTCATGATAATGGACCTCAGTTCATCAGTCAAAAGTTTATTAGGTTCTGTGATGATCATCGGATTGACAACGTCTCCTCTACGGCTTACAACCCTACTGCTAATGGCTTGGCTGAAGCCTTCAACAAGACTATTATCAAGCTCCTTAAGAAGTTTGTGTCTACTAAAAAACGGAATTGAAGTGAGAAGCTTGGAGAATGTCTATGGGCCTACCGTAATACGATCCGCAACCCCACAGGCTGTACAGCTTTCTCTCTGGTATACGGTTGTGAAGCAGTTCTACCCCTGGAGCTTCAAATTCCATCTCTAAGGATTGCTATCGCCAATGAGTTGACGACAGATAATAATGATCTTCTTCGACTTCAAGAACTGGAGGCGCTCGACGAGAAGCGACTATTGGCTCAACAACACATAGAGTTCTATCAAGCCCGTATCTCGAAGACTTTCAACCGCAAAGTTAAAGTCAGAGCCTTTCAGAAAGGAGAACTCGTTCTTACAGTCAGACGTCCCATGACTATGACTCATATGAGCAAAGGCAAGTTCGATTCAAAATGGGAATGGCCTTATATCGTGAGCAAAGTCTTCTCAAATGGAGCTTATCAACTCATAGAACTAGATGGTCGAGTTACAATGATGCCCATCAATGGCAAGTTCCTTAAAAAATATTATGTATGAATGTAAAAAGGATTTCTTGTAAACATGATCAGATAGTTCATCAATAAAGTTTGATTTTATTTCATCATAAACGATGTTACATAATATCAAGGACGAGAATCACTATCATCCTTCTTAAAGACAGGACGAGGACCACTACCGTCCTTTTCAAAAATATAGTCGACAAAAGAGCCAAGAACATCCTTGCCCGATTTCACTAGAAATACGCAAGCAACAATCCTCATGGCCTCTTCTTCTTCGGTCTCCCCTGGGTCAACCAGGAAGTCCAAGATGTCCCTTGGTGGCTTGGGTGCGGACGAACCTTCGTCCGCTTCCGTCTTCTTTGCCTGGTTTGGTTCGGCTGGACGTTCCTCCGTGATTTTTTCAACCTTCGGGACCATCTCAGCCTTCTTGGATGCATCTTCAGACGACATTTTTGTGTTGAAAAGTGAAAGTGATCATCCCATCTAAATTTTTGTTCTATTTTTAGGCAGAGATTCTTGAAACATCGAAGCAACGGTTCATTCCATTCATCTGACGGTTCATCCGTTCATCCCGATGATTCATTTTCGTTCATACATTTTGACGGTTCATCCGTTCATCCCGACGATTCATTCCGTTCACACATTTTAATGATTCATCCGTTCATCCACATCAGCGACTTGTCACGTATTTATTACCTCTGATTAAGTTATCTACCGAAATAATGATATTCAACAAATTATATTCTGCCATGTCCACATTACCTCTGAGCAGATATAATGAATATAATTATTTTCTAAATCAAGAAATATATTATATGTCCTGAACCTCTGAATATATTTTCTATCGCTATTATTTATATCCGTAATGGGATATGCAATAAATAATAGAGCCACAAAAATAATGTCTTTTCATTGATCAAAATAAAAGGCATTACAAAAAGACATATAACAAAGGAGAAAGTACAAAAGATTTCCTTTCACTCAATCGGTGGGGTTATTAGACTAGCTATCTGCTGCTTCAAAGTTTGAAGTCATTCTTCACGAGAATCCAGCACCCGCTTTCTAGCTTCCTCCATTCCAGATTTATCGTCAAATATCGGCAAGGTCACTAGTCGGCGAGCGATTTCATCTTGATGAGACGTGACAAACTCATTCTTCTCATGGGTCAGAATGTCTAGTTGCTGAACTGCAGCTTGACGCTGTGTAGTCTCTTCCTCAAGAGCAAGTTGAACGATTCTCAACTCTTCCTTAAGTTGAGCAAACTCTGCATTCAGTTCAGCAACCTTCTTTTCTTTCTCCCTAGCAGCAGACACAAATATCTCTATCTGGGAGTCATACTCGAAGGACTTTGTAGCGAAAGTGTCCAAGAAAATCTTGAAATCAGCTTTCATAACTTCGGCTTCTCGAGTCATCCTTTCAAACTTAACATTCACCAGGGGCTCTACCTCCCCCCGATTAAGATCTTTGTAAATCTTAATTGATTCCTCCAGCTCATCCAGTATATGTTCAAGATAGGCAGCTTGAGCTACATCACCCTGGCTTCGGATAGCATCGATCAGATAAGTTGTTGGACTTCTGACAGTGATGAAACCAACGTTCTCTTTCTCCATTACCCTTTCTACAAAGGGTACTAATGAAGTGAAGAAGAGGTTGGTGAAGGAACCAACTATAAATTTATTGGTAGCCGTTGCACTGGGTGTAGCAGCTACTCCTATAGAAGTTGAAGTAGCAGAGGCCTGTAAAGGCGGAAGTTCGGCTTTTGGAACATGGGCTGAAGTCTCTCTGGACAAGGAAGCAATAGTGGAGCTAGTTGTCCCTCCCAGATGTTCTTCTGTAAAATCAAATAAACATCATCAGTTTGCTATCATTAGCGATTATCAAAAAGGATCAAAAATAAGGGTAAGCTTACCATTGCTGGGTTTAGTGACAAAATTGTCATTTGTTGGCATAGGCTACAACCTCGCAGAAGTAGCTTCAGACATCACTGACTGGCTACTTCCAGCTTCATAGTCGCCTGATAAATGACGGCTACTGATAGGTATCGCTTTTGTCTGCACTATATCAGTACATACTGGAGGAATTGGAGAAGGTTGAGTTTCTGCATGAATGAAAGTTAAGATGTCAGTCATTTGATCTATAAAAGAAGATTATCAATATCAGTCAATACCTCTTTGATTGGTAACTGTAGCATCCTCCGATGCTACTTCATTAACAGTGTTCTTTTCTTGGGATGCATGGGCATCGACATCCTCTTCCAGATTCAGATTGTCATCCTCTGCAGATGTTTCATCATCTGCACCCTCTTCTCATGCCTTTTCGCTATCACTTGTGTCGACTGGAACTATATCATCATTGAAGCTGAAGTCACAGTCTTCCAGGGCCTCGATCATCAATCGATCTTCTTCGGCCCGACGAGATCTTGGTGTAGCTGGAAGAGGGGCAGTTTCCGTTGTAAGTGTAGGAGATTGTACTACTTCGACAGATGATCCCGACTCATTAATTGGGGTTGGAGTTGCAGTTGCTTCTCTTGCTTCTGCAGCCCCGTCCTTTATTTTTGCGGTCTCCTCTCTTGTCTCTACAACCTGGTCTCCTATCTCTGCACTAGAAACTTCCTGCCTGGGCTCTGGAGCAGGTGTAGGAGAAGGCATCATAACCCCGGCAACAACACTGATCAAGGCCGATGTATGAGCAAATCTCGGGGGAGTGGTTACTTTCTTTCTGAAAGCTAATTTTGTCCTGCGTAGAGGTTCTTCTGGGATCTCTACGTCTGCTGCGTGTGTTTTTCTTTGAATGGAAGTAGGGGTTGTTGCCTCTTCTCTATGAACCGACTCGGCCTGTTGCCGAGATTGTGAGCGAGTAGTGACTCTTTCTGAATAGTCTACGACGGTCTTCTTCTTTAAGACAGGAGAAGATGTTTCTTCTGCCTTCCTTTTCCTCTCCTTGATCAGAGATCTTACAACTTTCAGAGACACACGTAGCGGCTCGTAGACTTCTTCGGGGAAGTTGGCTTCCCTCGAAGCTTCTAAAGGTACATCAGCTGGCTCGTGCTCTTCATCATTTTTATGAAGTACCATAACAAGTGCTCCTTTCTTAAATCGAGTTACGGTCGCAAAGCTGTTTGCTAGATTGAAGTTCTCAGCAAAAGTATTTGCTGATGTGTAAAAGATCGAGTAAGTATACAGCATGCGAGGGCCACGATCGCTTCTTGTCGGCATCGAGAATGTCATCCTTGTGTCACGGGCATTATAATATGCCCAAGCCCGGGCTCCATCAATTAAAAAACCTTTTTCCTGTAGGCATGTTATAGCATTACCTACGTGAAATTGGTCATAACCGAATTGGCGTGCAAATCGGTTGGGGAGATAAGGCTCGAGATAACATTCATCCTCGAACCGGTACACCAATTGTGATGGCCGAATTGTTCTCAACCAGTCGAAAGCGGTATGGCCCAACGGCTGCATCCTCGTAGAGTTGACGAGGTTTGTTGACATATGCTCATAACCAACTGGAGGGGGAACACAATAAAAGTTCCATCCCTTGCCGAGATCCAGAGTTTGCCGGCAGTCTCTCAAAGTGGTGTAGATCTACTTACATTCCGAAAATCATCTTAAAAAGTTACCGCCCACTGCCCCTATGTTAGGATTCATCAAAGAAGGATGGTGTAAAAGTAGCCATCCAAACAGATATGTGTATGGCAGTTCCAGTCGAAGAAAACTTCCTTTCTTGCTTTTTCCTCGAATCATCGAATCAACGAAGAGGCGGAGGCCGGCATTCACCTTGCATGTCATTGCTGACAGCAGATCTATCCGGTAGCCGAAAACTAGACGGACAACAGCAAATAGTATGCCGCGATGGAAGCGGTCGACTGCACTGGCTCCAGGAACGACATATCGTCGAAGCCAGTAAGTGAGGATACCCGCCAGCTGGGCTTCCTTCGACATGGGCATCCTCATATAGCTTTCAATGATGTCGTCTTTCTTAAAAGGAGGATATTGAAGATCATCCTCAATCTTGATATCCATATCACCATGCGTCTCCATCAGCTCTATCACTTCGCTATTGCTAAGTGGTCTGAAGAAGTTGGGATTGCAGTTTTCATGCTCTTTGGTCTTTTTCTCAATAATATGGTTGAGGAAAAGATACGGCAACCATTTGGTGGAGTAGCAGGTGCCGGCTGTGCCACTCTTGTAATATAGAGAGCAAATCTTGTAGTGGCAGAGGAGTTCTTCAAAGACAGCTACCATATCGGCATTCTCCTGGTATAGTCTATCCAACTCATAGTTTGTCTGGACAAACTCTTCATAGGGGATATCCCCCATTGGCAGGTGAGAGATATACTTCATCTCGTGCAAAGCTAATCCAATCTCTCTGCGTGGCGTCATGAAAGTCCCAGTCCTGTAGTTGTATCTCTCCGCCAACGCGAGGAATAGATGAGGATTAGGAGGGAAGCCGTAAACAGTGGCATACACTGCTTGGTACAGACCAATCTCCTTGAGCCGAGCTTTAAATTGGACCAATATCCAATTGGTTATACAGATCCATCTCTTATTATCTGGATTCACAAGACCTGTCAGCCGCAGATCTTGGTCCGGATACCTTTCCTCTACCTTCGTAAACTCATTTGCGAATATTGGAGTTCTCACTGAGAGCAGCAGGGAAGAATCTTCCGACGAGATGCAACCGGGTTTTAATCCTCGGAGTAAGGAGCTATGACGCTCAGAGGAACTGTAGAACATGTCTTTGTGGTCTGGTCCCTTCTTAACACAGATATTTCCTACTCGGGCTTGCTGCAGCGGAGTTATGTCCCATTCCATTCTTCTGGGATAACACGCAAAAGCATATCGGGACAAAGGAAGGCATCTGGAGATTTCTGGCAGAAGTATTGTCTTCTGACCCCTCTGGAAAATCCTCTATTCCATGCAAGGTCTCGGCTGAGAATTCTTGTTAAGAGCCTCACCAAACAAGAACCGAGGCTTCTTATGGGTGACTGCGTCAGCGGTCTGAAGAGGCTGCCCGTTCGTCAGACACAGTAAAGTGTCATTATCTTGTGCAGTCATTGAAAGCGCATACTGAGGAAATGACACGAGGATGCAGCCGTTGGGCCAGTAGCCCATCCTCATATAGCTTTCAATGATGTCGTCTTCAAATAGACTGCGCAGGAAACAGATTGTGCTACAAATCGAACGCGCGAGCTGAATTGCGCTACCACCAGAGAGTGCTACGCTGACGTGGCAATACCATCATTACCTAACAAAGATCGGATCTTCTGACAGCCTGAAAAGCTCAAAAAACGAGGAGTCCGTTCGTTTCTTGTGCAGCACAGCGCTCGAGAACAGCTGTACAACTTCAGCGCAATCGATCAGTCCAACCTCAGCGCAGTTTGACCAAGCCTGAATCTCGTGCTTTCCAGTGGCTAGAAGGAAGCGCAGTCTTAAGCTAGCTCTATTCGGTTAGCACGATTCATCAAATTACTGACATGTATTACGTGGCTTACATGCCATCAATTGCTCGCCACGTGGCAATCGCCTGTACACGACCAAGCGTATTTCAATCAAACAATGCCACGCGTCTGAATACAGTTAGCCCATGATCGAGCAACTGCCCAATAGGCCAGCGCAGTTTGCTGTCTGCACAGTCTGTCGCCAGCACAGTTCATCTTGCGCAATCTAGAATAACTACAAATTAGTTATTTCTAGAACTCTATAAATAGAGTTTCAAGTCCTTCATTAAAGAGATCAGATCATTATTATCATCAGAGATCAGAAGTTCTTGTCCAAGTGCTGATGCATTCTTCAGAGGCTATCGTCTTCAAAGTTCACATCGTACAAGGGATAAAGCGATCGTCTTCAGATCAGATTCCTATAGTTGTACTTTCCCAGAATTCAATTATAATCTTCTTACAAAGTTTGTGAAATAAAGACTTTTGTTTTTGCAAACAAAGCTGTATAAGGTCGACTCAGGTGCTTCTGTGCCAGAAACGAGCCGACCTTCAGAGTCCTTGTCTCACTTGAGAGCATCTGCTGCGTTCGCAACCAAGTCGAGCAAGGCAAACCTTGTGGTCTTGAACTCCCGCGCCTCCATTGGTTGTGCGTTTGAGGCTCGTTCAAGTCACTTTAAATGTTGTACCCCCACTACTGATCTGAGCGTATGTTTTGTGTTAGATCAGGGGGCGCAGCATTCACTTGACCACCCGGCGCTTGGCCTTGCCATGCGCTTGATGGGGGTACGAAGGTGTTATTCTCCTCCAATGATCTGCGTAAGGTGATCACTCACAAACGCCGATCAGGAGAGTTAACTGACAAGCACAATGCGCCCCTCACAGGTCACACCTGTGCTGTAGTCACCATCAACTGTTGTTGCAAGACAGCAGTCCCACCAAGGCAGTCGGTGGTCCCGTGGCTGCAATCATCCATACCTCTCCAACATCGCCTCAGAAAGAAGGTGTCAACTGAAATGGAGCCAGAACTACAAGTTGCTTCTTACAACGTAGTCGCCAACTCCCCATCAATTCGAAAGGCGACTGACAGCTCCTCGACTTTGTCCTCATCCAAGAGCCAGCCGAGGAAGACCAAGACAATTGTCCCATCCTCAGGAGTATTTGAGGGCACTCGGGGGAGAAAGAAGATCTCAGAAGAAGCTGGGGGTAGTCAAGCCCCTGTGGATCTTCAACCTGGAGACGAAGTCAGCCTCCCGGACGTAGCTGGGGGTAGTCAAGCCCCTTTGGATTTGCGTCCCGAAGACGAAGAAGTCCTCCAAGACAGAGCTGGAGGTAGTCAGACCCTTGCTGATACTTCTTCCGAAGACGAAGGTATCCTCCAGAACATAGCTGGGGGTAGCCAAGACGAAGCTCCGGGGGAAGTTCCTCTTCTACAAGAAAGCGAGGTCAAAAGCGAAGCCTCAACTGATCCATCCACTTCCAGTCACGTCATGACGGTGTACATGATGGGAGCAGGTGATGCGGAGTCAGATGTGCCGCCAGATCTCGTCCAGCGCATGGATACCTTGGAGGGAGGACTCAAAACCCTCTCTGCCTCCATACAAATACTGACTCAAGCAGTATTTGAGATACGGTTAGCTTTGGCTAGGGCACCGTCTACCGGTCCTGACCCAGGGGCCAATAGAGAATCAAGTGTACCCCTTCAACGGGTATCCTTGGATACAGACCGCCGCGAAGCACCTCGGACGTTGGAGCCGTCAAATGCTCAACTCCAGGTTGTACCACCTTCTCCGACTCCCAGCTCTACAGAAGACGTGGTTGAGATGATCAGGGACCTGCGTGAGCGCTTTGAGTCCAAGAACAGACAAGAGGGGCGCCAGAAGATGGGGATCCCACAACCATACCCCCTCGAATGGAATAAAGTAGTTTATCCTCCCAAGTATAAACCACAAACATTGACACCATACGACGGGAAGGACTCTCCATGCCGCTATCTAACGTACTTTCAGTCTCAAACGGGACATCTCCCGAAGGAAGACGTGCTATTCACTAGCATATTTGTCGGGGCGTTGAAAGGAGTGGCTTACGACTGGTACTGCACTCTCCCCGACAACTCCATATCTTCCTTTGATGACTTGACGCATCTCTTCCTCGATCATTTCTACGACGGAGGGAAGGACATGACAATGGCGTCCCTCATAGAGATACGTCAGAAGGAGAAGGAAACAGTTCGAGCATTCATCGAATGATTCCGACAAGCCTGCTTCAGACTGCCCTCGGGCATGCCAGAACATACACTCCTCTCCTTCTGCAGCATGAACATGCTGCCTGCAATCAAACTCTGGCTCAACTCCACTCTTCCTCCCGACTGGAGTTCATTGATCATCGAGGCCGAAGCAGCAGAAAAAAAGGCGTCCAATGCTCGTCTTCTGGGAGTCAGTTTCCCTGCCTTTGAAGACAAAAAAAATAGCCTGCAGCCAACAACCCTGGACGAGAGACGAAGGGGAAGCAAGCGTTGACTGTCAACGCCTCTAAAGGTGCATCAGCACCTACTCAGAAGCCTCCACTTGCACAAGGCCAAAGGAGGTTTATTCTTTCAATGATGAAGACACCCTGCAACTCTTCGAGATATTGAAGCAGGGTGACAAGATCAAGTTGCCGGACTCAAAGCATCCTGACGAGGTTGGGAGAGTGGACAATCCGAGGTACTGTCACTACCATCGGTTTGTCGGACATCCAACTAAGGACTGCTACGTCCTTAAGAACTACATCCAGCGCATGATCAATGCGATGTCATCTCCGTCGACTACGAGGAGAAAACGGTCTCGGCCAACCTGGTGTCACTCCAATTTGTCACCTTGCCGCCAACCACAACACAAGATGGCTTCATCCCCATCCCAGAAGCAACAATGGAGGTGGTCAATCTACCACCTACTCGTGACAACGTGAGTGGACTCATCCCACTCACCACATCTCGGGAAGAGATCTTATGGGTTCACCCCGATCTCGTCTTCGAGGTTACTCTACCGGAGGTACGCTCTGCCTCCAAAACTAAGGGCAGAAAGATCAAGTCTTGCCGCATGGTCTCTTCCTCTACGGAAGAGGCACTTCCTGTACAGACGCGTTCACATCAGAACGCCCAACCTAACGAAGCTGCCGTCGAGGTGGTGCCTCCTTGCACCGTCCCTGCTGCCCAGGAAGAGGGCCCATCCAGGCCTCCAGCAGCCAATAAGCAAAAAGCATATAGAGGCCCGTTTCGACAAGCCTTTGCGAATAGGGGTGAGTATTCGGTTAAATCGGTTTAAACCGAACCGATTCATGCAAAACTGAATTAACCGAAGTAATAATTTTTCTAAACCGAAACCGAACCGAGGTGAGGGAAAACCGATCTAAAACGAATCGATTAATTCGGTTCGATTTAATCGATTTAATCGGTTTAACTGGTTTAACCGGTCGGGCCCTACTTCCTAATGGGCTGAACAGCTGGGCCCTTTTTTAATGTGAATAAAATTGAGAACACATAGCTGAACAGTTGGGCCCTCCTTTAATGAGAATAAAATTGAGGACACAGATTTCACACACAGTTGGGCCCTCTTTAAAACCAAGATTACATACAAATTGAGAAGCACATATTTTGCTTTCTTAATTTTGTTATACAAAATAGACAAATGACAAAGAATAAATACAAGGCACAGCTTACAATCACAAATAGCCACATCTTACAATCATAAATACAAGGCACAACTTACAATCATAAATACAAGACATAGCTTACAATTGTTCAGCTAACAGTCGCAAATAAAAAAATCACAGAATACATGCAAATTGTCCAGCTTACAGTCACAAATAAACAAATCACAAAGAATACATACAAATTGTCTAGCTTACAGTCCTCTCTTAATTTTTCTATACAAAAAAGCTAAATAAGCAAATGACTAGAGAGCTCTTCATAATTTGGGGTTGAATTGTCAACTTGTAATAGAAGAGTGTAGCTGACAGCTTCTCAAGATAATTAGGACATAAATAAGGCCACAATATCATTGTCCAATTCAAATAGTAGTCCAATTAGGGCATAAAACTTTAACCCAGATAAATTAGGTCATAAATGAGACCTCAAGTGTAGCTGTCAGTAGGAATACGGAGGTTAATAAATTTAACAGTCCAAATCACATAATTTAGGCCACAATATATCAAGATATATAAATTTGGAAAGTTTAGAAATAACCTGAGGTCCGGAGCTACAACAAACATAATTTGAAGCTTCCACATTAAGAGATGCAATGTAGTATCTGTCCACAATAGAAAATAGAAACTATGGTTTGAAGTGTTTGAAGGCTCAGATAGGCATGTTGTGCATCAAGAGATGCAATGTAGTATCTGTCCACTAACTATAAAATGCCATCTCATCATTGCCCTCTTTTCAGATTTGTTATTTTAGATGCATTGTTGTATGGAGAATAACTATAAGCAATGCAAAATCAAGGTACCTGATTTATCACAGGAAAGTAACCATGATCATAGAAAGAAAGGTGCAAGTTACAGCCCATAACCGATCCCGAAACTGATAACCGAAGCCCAGTTTGTTAAGAACCCAATTAGTGCTCAGCAGAGGCATATCTAGCACCAACAAGAATCCAACTTTTTCAAACAAACAAAACCATATTATCATCTGCATAGATAGAAACTAGATTTAAAATATGAAAGTTCAGATTGGCAATTAGTACATCATAAATAAATGCGTCGTAGTATCTGTTCACTACTTACTAATGCCATATCATCATCACAATTTTCTACACATATTTGTTTGTAACTTCTAATAGGGAAAAAAGTAACTGCCATACACACAAAAAAGTAACTGCAGTTATAAGCTGGGTAAAAGGCTACATATAATGTGCAGTTGTGCACTATTAAACATCCAAAATGAGGTCTGTAGTGCACTGTATAGTGCACACAACATATTACAGTCCAGCCAACATCGTGAATCCCAAACATATATAAAATGTCCTGTCACGACCCGTACCCTAGAGTAAGGGCACGAGACGTGGGTACGTCCAGCCTATGCCGCAGTGTCGACGGTAGAACGTTGTCCTAGGTCACAACATCTAACAGTTGAAGGTAAAAACAGTTAGACTCCCCGAATGGGGGTGACATAACAGAATATAACTCAATCACAGCTAAGGTAGAACAGGAATAAGATAGAATGATAATATCCAGGAAAGAAACATCACAGAGATACAAATCCAGAATTCTAAGTGTCTAAAATAAGTACATATCCCAAATCTCTGAAATCCAAATACAGTAATCCAAGTAAAGTAAAGACAATCCTAGTCTAAGGGAGTGTCATCTACTGCTAGTGGATCCTGCTGCTGGTCCAAGTCCAGGCACTCATTTAGTGTACTACCGTAGTAAGTAGGGCAGAACGCCTCAGCCTCGTCCTCTGAAATATTTTAACAGGTCCAGTCAGGACAGGAGCGAGCACAGTATATCTCAACAAATCATAGCAGGTCAGGAAATATAATCATACTAGAGAGTAAGATACAAGAAACTGAAGAATAATATGATAAACAGGAAAGACTGTAAATAAATAGCTATAGTATATAGAGAACTAACAGTGTCTAGTGATTCAGAGCACAAGATGGTTATATAAACGGCACGATGTTATACACGAGTAATCTATAGAGGTTGTACACGAGTAATCTAATAGATTGAATACATAACCACTTCTACTCCTCCGCCCCAATCAATACACAAGGATCTGACTAAGTTATGTTATTGTACACGAAGGTCATGTGAATACATGATTATACACGATTTCACACATTTCGTACATGAATGTCACAAATACAAGGAGTACACGATGTTTACGATAAAGTATACGAACACGAAATATCCGATGTATCCGCCAAGGGGATAACATCGCCCAACAAGATCCATATAGTACTAATCCGTATTTTCAACGTATCAGCATCATGTAAAGTAATCTAAAGCAGGAAATACTCCTAATGCAGGATATGAAATGATCAGAGAATGTACTCGCCTGTATCCGGTGAATCTGAAGAAAATATACTGTCCTAGGAGTGGTGTTTGTCTCCTATAGAACAGTACAAGTCACTATGAGTCTACAATAATAATAAGATACAAATCAATGCATTCTACAAGAATCTAGGTCAATCTAGATCAAAGTCAACTCTTGGTCAACTCTGGTCAACCCTAGAAGTCAAACTAGGTCAACTAGGTCAAACCTAAGTCAAACAAGTCTATACTAGTCTAACTGGTCCATTCTAGGTCTAATAAGACTAAACAAGTCTAATCTAGACTCTACACTGACACATAGACACTATCCATAGGCTATAGGCTATCATGCCTATGAACCACACCATAACACATGACTATATGACAATATTTATATCCAGAATAAATACACATAAAGATATATTATATAATACAACCAAGAAATACACTAGCATATAGGCTACCTATATACATGTCACACATACATTATATCTAATATATATAATAGAAATACTCATATACATAGGATACACATGTAGAGAAAAAGGAAGGGGATGTGGTGTAAATGTGTGTGTTAGTCATGAGTGAGAGTGTGTGTGATGAGTGAGACAAATAGGAAAAACAGGAATGGCAACCTGTATGGGTGAGGCATGTGACACTTGGGTGTGCAGGTGATCCTGTAATCAGTGAGTAATGGAATGGGACAGTGAGTGTGTGTAACCTGGGATCAATATGAAATTCCAGTTCATAACAGGAAACCAAATCCAGTTTAATAGGAACATTCTAAATCAGATTTCGAAAAGGAAAGGGAATCAGTATATCAACATTCATTCAAATCAAGTCTAATGCATATGAATTTAATCATTGAAAACAATGGCATGTGAAGAGAAAGTTCAGGAAAACAGTAAGAAACAAGGAAATCAGTAAACCAATTAACCAGTCCATACAATCTCAATTTAACAATTGAATCTCAGGTTTTGAAAGCCATTCTCAACTTTTTTGGAAGGAAAACCATTTCAGTTATCAGTTCTCAAATGGAAAGGAAACGGCATATCAAAACTTCATTCAATTCCTAGTTTACAGCGGACAAGTCTCAGGTTTCCAAATCTCAATTTTAGGAATAATTCATCAATCTCAGTTATGAATCAATTTAGTTCGAAATCAAACTCAATGCCTAACATACCCTTCACAAATCCAAAAGCCCATTCAATTTGTAATATGAACTAACATGACAATGATGTGTGGGTCATATGAAATCAGGGAAAACAACATCAATAGGAATAGGATTTAAGGTTCAGAATCCTGAAACTGTGTATGTAACCTGTCAATCCCATATATCAAAATCCTGATTACAAACCAAGAGCCAATTTCGAATGCCAAAAATTAAACCACATGACCAACCAAACATGTGGAACATATAACAGTTGAAACACCATCATTCAAATCAGAAAATTAAGTTAGGACAACACTGAAATGACAATGTATCATGAATGTATCAGTGAATGCCAAAATCCCATGTTCGAATCCAAATTCCTCATTAAAACCTAAGTTAATCATGTAAACTAATATAACAGAGATTATACTACATATATAGGATCTAATTAATCAATTAAACCACAGTTTAAAACATTTAAAATGAATTAAACAAGAAAACAATATCCAGTGCACTGAACCACACAGTGCACGAACAGTGCAGGCACGAATCCGTGTCCGACATGACACAAGGGTTCGTGTCAGCCTGGGGTTCTCGTGTCAATCATGAGAACGACACATGTGTCAAGTCTCGTGGGTCGAAACGCTATGTGTACAGAGCAGTTCCGCCCGAGTAGCAGGGCATTAACCTGCCAGCGCGCGCGTGTGCACGACCGTGTGTCCGCGTGCCTGTGTCGACTCAACCCGACACTAATTCCTGCTCAGTGCAAAAGAAATGTATAAACGAGGTGAAGATCTATTTTCCTATTCAAATATAATCCACAAAATCAAACGAAATGCCCTTTGAGGTATTTCGTCGAACACGTTCCTATACACGTTGATACGTGTCCGATACGAACACAAAATGGGCTCAAAATCTAGGGTTAGCCTATCCTACTGTTAGGTTAGGGCTAGGGCATCCTAGAAATGCAATAAAACAAAAATTTTGTGGAGTAGATTGAAATATACCTATTGATGAGCAAAGGGTCAAAATCCCCAAATGGAATGGTTCTCCAAGCTTCAAAAACTCCCACAAATTGTCCCTACTCTGAAATATTCTTACAAAAACAAAAAGAACAGAAGAATTAGGTCCTAATGCAATTGATTTGGAGAAAAATGGAGTTGAAATAGATTTTCTATGATTTAAGAAAGATGGAGACTCACCTCTTCCTAAACTTGCACAAATCCCAATGGAGGCTAGCCCTAAATTCTAGGAGGGGATTAAATAGGGGGAAAGGATCAATTGTGGCTGCCATGGGCTGATTAGGGTTAGGTTTGGTTCATGGTGTGGGCCTATGGGCTATTAAGCCTAAGTCACAAGTCTTGACTTGTGAAATTACAAGCCATTTCTAATCAATTCAAATCCTATTTTCCCAAAATAAATTCTAATGGGTTAATTATCACTAACTTAAGTCAACCTAGGTTTCCATATCCTAATCACATAGTCATGACCTAGGTTAGCCACTAGGTTAGTCTCCAAAGTCAACATAAGTCAAAGTCAACTAAAACACCAAAATCAATTATACTAAAAATCTCTAAAAATCACATAAATTCCAATAAATCTAAAAAATACATAATAATTCCAAATAATTCTCAAAATTTCAAAAATGACCAAAATGACCAAAATACCCTCAAGGTAGAAAAGTGGTAGTGACAAATCTACCCTCCTTAAAATAATTTCGTCCTCGAAATTAAAGGTGAAACTAAACTGCTGAGAAGGATAGAAAAGTATACCTCAAGGTCCAAAAAGACAGGGGTACCGCTCGCGCATCTCCTCCTCCCGCTCCCAGGTAGACTCTCCTGGAAAATGATGCCTCCATGCGACGCGTACCAGGGGTATCACCTGGTTCCTCAATACCTTCTCTCGACGATCCAAAATCTCCACAGGCTGCTCTCGATAACTGAGAGTAGGTCCAACCTCAATCTCCGAATGATCGAGCACATGGCTAGGGTCAGCCACGTACCGCCTCAACTGTGATACATGGAATACGTTGTGAACTCCCACTAGTGCAGGTGGCAAGTCTAGCCTGTATGCCACGTCATCGACTCTTCCCCTGATAACGAAAGGGACGATGAAGCGCCTGCTAAGCTTCCCATCTCCACCAAAACGTATCGTACCACGAGTCAGAGATATCCGTAAAAAAACTATGTCTCCAACCTAATCACAAGCAAGGTCTCAAGTTACTAAAAATCAAAGATGATCAGTCAAACAAAACAAAACAAAATACAACCTAATTCTAATCCTATCTCTAAATCTGTACCTCAAACTCCAACGGCCTCATGTGGCTATCGGCCCAGTGCCGATGTTTGTCCTGTGCCACGCAAAGTCTGTCCCTGATGAGCTTCACCTTTTCGGCTGCATCAACAACCATCTCTGGTCCCAGTAAAGCTCGCACTCCAACATCATCCCAAGATAAGGGTGTACGACACCTACGCCCATACAGAGCCTCAAACGGTGACATCTCAATGCTGGCCTGAAAACTGTTGTTGTAAGCAAACTCCACCAAATGTAGGTGATCCTCCCAGGAACCTCCAAAATCTAAGACGCACGTCTGCAGCATATCCTCAAGTGTCTGAATAGTCTTCTCTGACTGTCCGTCCGTATGGGGGTGGTATGCAGTACTAAACTTGAGCTGAGTGCCCAAACTAGTCTGCAGACTCCTCCAGAAATGGAAAGTAAAGCGACTATCCCGATCCGACACTATGCTGACGGGAACTCCGTGAATCCTGACTATCTGCCTCATATACAGCTCCGTAAGCCTCTCTGTAGACGTATCCACCTTGAATGGCCAGAAGTGGGCCGATTTGGTCAACCTGTCAACGATGACCCAAATCGCGTCCTTCCTTCCTGTAGTACGCGACAACCCCGATACGAAATCTATGGTGATGTGTTCCCACTGCCACTCTGGAATGGACAACGGCTGCAATAATCCTCCGGGCCTCTGTCTCTCTGCCTTGACCTGCTGACAGACCAAGCATCTAACTACGAAGTGGGACACCTCCCGCTTCATTCCGTACCACCAGACATGCTCTCGTAGATCCCTGTACATCTTGTTGGCACCAGGATATATAGAGTACTACGATCTATGAGCCTCCTGCATGATCTGCTCTCTGAGCTCCCCGCCAGGCATACATAACCGAGAACCGTGCCTCAGGGAACCAACCTCTGTAAGTGAAAACTCGCCATCCACTAACCCTGTATGAACCTGCTCTCGGATACACCGTAGAGCCATATCCTCGAACTGTGTCGCCTTGATCCTGTCTATCAAGTCCGACTGTATCTGAAGGCCCCATAACTGTATCTGCACCACTGGCACAATCACCTCAATCCCAAGGCTCTCAAAGTCTGCAAGCAAATGTCGATCCATGGTCAAACATATGGCTGTCGGATACCTATTCAAGGCATCGGCAACCACGTTGGCCTTCCCTAGGTGATACTGAAGTGAGATGTCAAAGTCCTTCATCAACTCCAGCCATCTGCGCTGTCTCATGTTGAGCTCTTTCTGTGTAAACACATACTTCAAGCTCTTGTGATCTGTAAAAATCTCCACCCTCTCGCCATATAGATAGTGATTCCACAACTTCAAAGCAAAAATCACCGCCGCCAGCTCCAGGTCATGGGTAGGGTAGTTCTTCTCATAGGGACGTAATTGCCTGGAAGCATAGGCAATCACCTTCCCATACAGCTGCAAGACACAACCCAGCCCCTTCCCTGAAGCATCATTATAAATAGTGAATCCACCTGATCCTGAAGGCAAAGTCAGAATCGGAGCTGTCATAAGCCGTTTCTTTAACTCATCAAAAGCTGTCTGACACTCCTCTGACCAAACAAACTCAGTATCCTTTCGGGTCAACCGTGTCAATGGCTCTGCAATCCGGGAGAAATCCTGCACAAATCTCTTATAGTATCCTGTCAGCCCCAGGAAACTCCTGATCTCTGCCACCGAAGTCGGCGCTGTCCAAGCCTCTACTGCTACAATCTTCTTGGGGTCAACTGAGATACCATCTCCAGTCACCACATGCCCCAAGAAGTCCACCAAGTCTAAGAAAAACTCATACTTGGAGAGTTTCCCAAAAAGATGCTCCCTTCTGAGGGTCACTAGCACTATCCGCAGATGCTCCTCGTGCTCCTCCTCAGTCTTAGAATATACCAAGATATCATCAATAAACACCACCACAAACTTATCCAAGTACTGGTGGAACACCTTGTTTATTAGATTCATAAACACTGCTGGTGCATTGGTTAGCCCAAACGGCATAACCAAAAACTCAAACTGCCCGTACCGTGTCCTGAAAGCGGTCTTGGGAATATCCTCCCTCTTCACCTTCACCTGTTGATAACCCGACCTCAAATCAATCTTGGAGAACACCTGAGCTCCGCTAAACTGATCAAAGAGATCATCGATCCGCGGCAGTGGGTATCTGTTCTTGATTGTCAGGTTGTTAAGTGCCCAGTAGTCGATACACATCCGTAACGACCCATCCTTTTTGGGTACAAAAAGTACCGGTGTACCCCAAGGTGAAGAACTAGATCGGATGAAGCCCTTGTCCTGCAGCTCATTCACCTGCTTCTTCAGCTCCACCAGTTCACCGTTGTTCACTCGATAGACATGCTGGAAGATCGGTTCCGCGCCGGGAACCAAGTCTATCGAGAACTCTACATCTCTGTCCGGTGGAAGCCCTGGCAACTCCTCTGGAAACACGTTTATAAACTCTGCGATCAAGGGATACGGAGCCACCTGCTCTTCAACTGAAGCTCTACAGAAGATTCCGCCGTCCTGCTCTGCCTGCCGCCGGGAATACTCGAACTCTGGCTCTCCTGGCGCCCCGAACAAAACTATACCCCCTCGACAATCAATACGGGCGTGGTGTCTACTCAGCCAGTCCATACCTAATACTATATCGTAGTTCGGTAATGACATGACAAGTAAACTCACTCCCAACTCTCGGCCTCCCAATAAGACGCTCCGCCCTCTGTAAACATCACTCACGAGGATGACCCCACCCCCGGTCGTGATCTTGCATGTCCTAGGCAATGGTTCAGAAACTAAACTATGTCTAATAGCATACGATACTGACACAAAGCTGTTTGAAGCCCCGGAATCAAAGAGTGCAAATGCTGGAAGGGAGTCGAGAAGAACCGAACCGGCTATCAGCTCTCCTATGGCCTCGGCATCCTCAGCTGCCATGGCGAAAGCTCGCCCCTGCTGTCCACCTCGTGCCTGCTGCTGGTTTTGTTAGAACCTCTGCTGCTGGGTCTGCAGGGCTGGTCCCCTCTGTTGGCCTGCTGGAGCCTTGGCTGCCCCAGCTCCTCCTGGTACCGGATGCATCGACGCAACTGGACACTCTCGCATTTGATGGTCTGCTGATCCACACATCAAGCATCTACTGAGTCTCTTCCTGCATTCGTCCTACTTGTGCCCAGGCTTCTTACAAAAAGTACAACTAATAGCCTGCTGCCTGGGTGTCTGCTACCCTCTCTGCTGCTGGTGCTGCACCTGCTGAAAAGATGCACGGCCCTGATGCTGGTGCTGCTGAACTGGCCTCTGCTGCTAAATATGCTGCTGGAAGTGAGGCCTCTTGGCCTGCCCCTGACTGCTACTGTCACCCTGGAAGTCGCGACCCCTCTTCTGCTTCAGCCCTAGGTCGTCTTCCGCCACCATGACCCCAAAAAATATCTCAGCAAAAGTGGCATTCCGATCGCTCTTAGTCAGCGACCGAATCTCTCTAATCAGACCCCGGCGAAACTTCCTCGCCTTCGTCTCCTCTGTCAAGTCATCAATGAACCGGGCCAATCTACAGAACTCTCCGACATACTCCGCTACCGTCTGGTTCCCCTGAACCAGAGCCTCGAACTGTGCCTCGATACCTCCCAAGGCAACATCAGGAAAGAACTGTTCCTTGAACAGCTCCTTGAACTGGGCCCAAGTCTGTCCCTCAACTTCCACCCTGGGATCTGCCTGATACCACGCACGGGCTAAGTCCTGCATCTGGCTGCCCGCCGCCTCGATCTGTAATCGATCTGGTATCTCCGCCAGTCGGAAGATCTCTTCGATATGCTCTATCCAGTCGTCTGTAATGTGAATGCCCTCTGTACCGAAGAACTCCCGAGGATGCATCTTCTAGAAGTCCTGAATGTCCTTCTCCCTCCGACGGGGCTGCTGTTGGGCCCCCTGAGAAGTAATCATCTCCATTGTGGTACGAACCAGCTGGTGTGCCTCGTCGATCCCCTGACGGAAATCGGTAGTCTGCCTCGTCTGCTGCTGTCGGTGGGACTCCAGAATCCTCTCCACGAAGGAGAAGAGATGTACAACATCTACCATCCCTGCAGGCAGAGGTTGCTGCAGTGGAATGATCTCAGAAATCACAGGGCTACGCCTCCTGGCTGCTGGAGGTGCTCCTCCAAAAGTCGCAGAGACACCGACTCCTGAGGGATGCACTGGCCCCATGGTACTGGAAGCTGGCTGTTGGACACGAGAGGTGGCAGACCCCTCTCCAGCCTCTCCTGTCACGGGGCGATGCGATCTCGTCTCAACCATCCTGGAGACACAGATCAAACAAGAAATAATTACTGAGAATGAATCGAAAAATCAAAGGAGGACGGTTTAAATTTCTAAGGACGACAATAAGCAGCAAAATAGATATACGGAATCTGATAAGGAATTTTTCTATTGTGATTGAGTACCTTCAAAAATATACTAATTCCTACTGTAGGCTGCAGTGGTATTCTTGTTCGAATACCACAACATTTCCATCCTAGACCTACATGGGCCACCACTAAAAACGTGTCACGACCCGCACCCTAGAGTAAGGGCACGAGATGTGGGTACGTCCAGCCTATGCCACAGTGCCGGCTGTAGAACGTTGTCCTAGGTCACAACATGTAACAGTTGAAGGTAAAAACAGTTATACTCCCCGAATGGGGGTGACATAACAGAATATAACTCAATCACAGCTAAGGTAGAACAGGAATAAGTTAGAATAATAATATCCAGGAAAGAAACATCACAGAGATACAAATCCAGAATTCTAAGTGTCTAAAATAAGTACATATCCCAAATCTCTGAAATCCAAATACAGTAATCCAAGTATAGTAAAGACAATCCTAGTCTAAGGGAGTGTCATCTACGGCTAGTGGATCCTGCTGCTGGTCCAAGTCCAGGCACTCGTCTAGTGTAGCACCGTAGTTAGTAGGACAGAATGCCTCAGCCTCGTCCTCTGTAATATTTCAACAGGTCCAGTCAGGACAGGAGCGAGCACGGTACATCTCAACAAATCATAGCAGGTTAGGATATATAATCATGCTAGAGAGTAAGATACAAGAAACAGAAGAATAATATGATAAACAGGAAAGACTGTAAATAAATAGCTACAGTATATAGAGAACTAACAGTGTCTAGTAATTCAGAGCACAAGATGGTTATGTAAACGGCACGATGTTATACACGAGTAATCTACAGAGGTTGTACACGAGTAATCTACTGGATTGAATAATAACCACTTCTACTCCCCCGCCCCAATCAATACACAAGGATCTGGCTAAGTTATGTTATAGTACACGAAGGTCATGTTAATACATGATTATACATGATTTCACACGTTTCGTACACGAATGTCGCAAATACAAGGAGTACACGATGTTCACGATAAAGTACACAAACATGAAATACTCGATGTATCCGCTAAGGGGATAACATCGCCCAACAAGATCCATATAGTACTAATCCGTGTTTTTAACGTGTCAGCATCATGTAAAGTAATCTAAAGCAGGAAATATACTCCTAATACAGGATATAAAATGATCAGAAAATGTACTCGCAGTGAATCTGGAGAAAATATACTGTCCGAGGAGTGGTGTTTGTCTCCTATAGAACAGTACAAGTCACTATGAGTCTACAATGATAATAAGATGCAAATCAATACATTCTACATGAATCTAGGTCAATCTAGACCAAAGTCAACTCTTGGTCAACTCTGGTCAACCCTAGAAGTCAAACTAGGTCAACTAGGTCAAACAAGTCTATACTAGTCTAACTAGTCCATTCTAGGTCTAATAAGACTAAACAAGTCTAATCTAGACTCTATACTGACACACAGACACTATCCATAGGCTATCATGCGTATGAACCACACCATAACACATGACTATATGACAATATTTATATCTAGAATAAATACACATAAAGATATATTATATAATACAACCTAGAAATACACTAGCATATAGGCTACCTATATACATGTCACACATACATTATATCTAATATATATAATAGAAATACTCATATACATAGGATACACATGTAGAGAAAAAGGAAGGGGATGTGGTGTAAATGTGTGTGTTAGTCATGAGTGAGAGTGTGTGTGAGACAAATAGGAAAAACAGGAATGGAAAAACAGGAATGGCAACCTGTGTGGGTGAGGCATGTGACACTTGGGTGTGCAGGTGATCATGTAATCAGTGAGTACTGAAATGGGACAGTGAGTGTGTGTAACCTGGGATCAATATGAAATTTCAGTTCATAACAGGAAACCAAATCCAGTTTAATTGGAACATTATAATTCAGATTTCGAAAAGGAAAGGGAATCAGTATATCAACATTCATTCAAATCAAGTCTAATGCATATGAATTTAATCATTGAAAACAATGGCATGTGAAGAGAAAGTTCAGGAAAATAGTAAGAAACAAGGAAATCAGTGAACCAATTAACCAGTCCATACAATCTCAGTTTAACAATTGAATCTCAGGTTTTGAAAGCCATTCTCAGTTTTTATGGAAGGGAAACCATTTCAGTTATCAGTTCTCAAAAGGAAAGGAAACGGCATATCAAACCTTCATTCAATTCCTAGTTTACAGTGGACAAGTCTCAGGTTTCCAAATCTCAGTTTTAGGAATAATTCATCAATCTCAGTTATGTATCAATTTAGTTTGAAATCAAACTCAATGCCTAACATACCCTTCATAAATCCAAAAGCCCATTCAATTTGTAATATGAACTAACATGACAATGATGTGTGGGTCATATGAAATCAGGGAAAACAACATCAATAGGAATAGGATTTAAGGTTCAGAATCCTGAAACTGTGTATGTAACCTGTCAATCCCATATATCAAAATCCTGATTACAAACTAAGAGCCAATTTCGAATGCCAAAAATTAAACCACATGACCAACCAAACATGTGGAACATATAACAGTTGAAACACCATCATTCAAATCAGGAAATTAAGTTAGGACAACACTGAAATGACAATGTATCAGGAATGTATCAGTGAATGCCAAAATCCCATGTTCGAATCCAAATTCCTCATTAAAACCTAAGTTAATCATGTAAACTAATATAACAAAGATTATACTACATATATAGGATCTAATTAATCAATTAAACCACAGTTTAAAACATTTAAAATGAATTAAACAAGAAACCAATATCCAGTGCACTGAACCACACAGTGCACGAACAGTGCAGGCACGAATCCGTGTCTGACACGACACAAGGGTTCGTGTCAGCCTGGGGTTCTCGTGTCAGTCATGAGAATGACACATGTGTCATGTCTCATGGGTCAAAATGCTATGTGCACAGAGCAGTTCCACCCGAATAGCAAGGCATTAACCTGCCAGCGCGCGCGTGTGCACGACCGTGTGTCCGCGTACCTGTGTCGACTCAACCCGACACTAATTCATGCTCAATGCAAAATAAATGTATAAACGAGGTCAAGATCTATTTTTCTATTCAAACACAATCCACAAAATCAAACGAAATGCCCTTTGAGGCATTTCGTCGAACACGTTCCTATACACGTTGATATGTGTCCGATACGGACACGAAATGGGCTCAAAATCTAGGGTTAGCCTATCCTACTGTTAGGTTAGGGCTAGGGCATCCTAGAAATGCAATAAAATAGAAATTTCGTGGAGTAGATTGAAATATACCTATTAATGAGCAAAAGGCCAAAATCTACAAATGGAATGGTTCTCCAAGCTTCAAAAACTCCCACAAATTGTCCCTACTATGAAATATTCTTACACAAACAGAAAGAACAGAAGAATTAGGTCCTAATGCAATTGATTTGGAGAAAAATGGATTTGAAATGGATTTTCTATGATTTAAGAAAGATGGAGACTCACCTCTTTCTAAACTTGCACAAATTCCAATGGAGGCTAGCCCTAAATTCTAGGAGGGGATTAAATAGGGGGAAAGGATCAATAGTGGCTGCCATGGGCTGATTAGGGTTAGGTTTGGTTCATGGTGTGGGCCTATGGGCTATTAAGCCTATGTCACAAGTCATGACTTGTGAAATCACAAGCCATTTCTAATCAATTCAAATCCTATTTTCCCAAAATAAATTCTAGTGGGTTAATTGTCACTAACTTAAGTCAACCTAGGTTTCCATATCCTAATTACATAGTCATGACCTAGGTTAGCCACTAGGTTAGTCTCCAAAGTCAACATAAGTCAAAGTCAACTAAAACACCAAAATCAATTATACTAAAAATCTCTAAAAATCACATAAATTCCAATAAATCTAAATAATACATAAGAATTCCAAATAATTCTCAAAATTTCAAAAATGACCAAAATACCCTCAAGCTAGAACAGTGGTAGTGACATGTCCAGTACTGCATACTGGACAGTGCAGACTATAGTGCACATCAACACATTGCAGTGAGCCAATGATAGGTGTTTAATAATTACATAATCCAAACTAGGCTCTAGATTCCAAAGACCAACTCTTCAAACATCGCTTGAGGTTGAGCCCATCATAGTCAGTTGGCTTAAATCTATACAAGTATAAAAAAAAGATAAAAAAAATAAATATATAATCAATACAAGTAATGCAGTAAAAACCTACATTATGCCATAAAATTTTACATATAAAATAATACCTCTTTCAAGTTTATCTAGGGATTCCAAATTTTCTTCAAGATTAGTAACAATAGATCGATCTGAATCAGTCCTAAACCAATCCTGAGATCAAGTAAGACCCTGAGCAATCCTAGGCGTCAAAGAACTCCTAAATACATCAAGCACACGACCGTCGGTACCAAATGCACTCTCTGAAGCCACCGTAGAGATTGGAACAGCAAGACATCATGAACCATTCTCGAAAGAACAGGAAAACGAGGAGAATTGATCTAAGCCAAGAGATCAAAATTATGATTCTCATCTTCATCGGCTTCGGTGGGCTCAAGTAGATAACAATCTAGCTCAGATTTATTATCACAACCACCAATTTTTATTTTATGATTTTTATACCGAGCCTTCATCATACTTTTAATGTTAAAGATTGGACAATCGTAGATGGTAGAAGATTCATTCATTTCTTAGTTGTAGAAGGAATTGTTGGTGTATACAACTTTCTGTACTCTTTAAACATAGAGTAAGCAACCATTTTTACCTTCTCTATCATTATGTCACCTTTTGATTGACCATAAAGTTGATATAGCCACCATTCCAAATATGCAAATTTTTGCCTTGGATCAAAAAGTGGCGCAATGAAGACAACCATGTTCATCTTCTCGACGTCCCCCTAATACTTATCGTATTTCTCTCTCATTTTATCTGCCATAATAGACAACTCGAAGTCATCATTACTTTTAGCATTTTTTAAGAGAAAGTTGATAGATGCAATCTCTTCAAAAAACTTGTTAGAAGTGACATACGAAGACCCCGACACACGTAAAGTGAATTCATAGAAATGTTCTAAGAATGTACACAACCTTCTCACATTCATCCAATCGTCTTCATTTGGAAACATGTTTTCACCCTCAAGTTCTCTCTTGAATAGAAGATCTTCATCTTAGAACGTCTCAAAGGCAGTTTGAAATTTTTGAGCGGTATCCAACATCAAAAATGTTGAATTCCAATGGGTTGCCAAATCTAGACACAACAGTTTTTTACTTTGTATTTTTTCTATTTGAGCACAAGCTTTAAACTTCTGAAAACGAGAAGGGGACTGCCGCACATAGCTGATAGCTCTCCGGACAAGAGCAACCAAAGAAGACATCATTTTCAACCCATCTACCACGACAAGGTTGATAATGTGTGCAATACAACGCATGTGTAAATACTTGCATTGAAGAACACTATTTCCCTGTTGTGCAAACTTTTTGCTCAAATAAGCAATAGCAACGTCATTAGAGCTAGCATTGTCAACGGTGATTGTAAAAATTTTGTCAATGCCCTACTCAATCAAACATAACTCAACATCCCTCCCAATGGCCTCGCCTTTATGACTAGCAATTGGACAAAACTTGATCATTCTTTTTTGTAATATCCAATCGTCATTAATGTAATGTGCCGTAAGACACATGTAGTTTATTTTTTGAATGGAAGTCCATGTGTCCGTGGTAAGACAAACTCTTTGATTGGACTTCTTAAAATATGCCTTCAACTTAGTCTTCTCACTAGTGTAAAGATTGTAACAATCTCGTGCTACGATCCATCTCGACGGTACACTAAACATCGGACACGCAACAGAAACAAACCGTCTGAAACCCTCTCCCTCAACAAATCGAAAAGGAAGTTCATCGACAGTTAGCATATAAGACAAGGCCTTCCTTACGTCTTCTTGATTAAATTGCCAACTAGTTAGTGTTGACTTGCCTTTCCCAACAGCTTACATATTCAATATTGATTGTGATTGACATTTGTGCTTTGGATTAAGGGGGCAAATAAGCCAATGGTTTCTGACTGAGCTGGTCCCATTAATTACGGGGTGACAATAATACTATTTTTTGCAGTAGTTACACTCTGCTTTAGGATTACCGTTCTCAAGAAATTCCCTAAAGTCACTCCAACAAGGAGCCCTTCTTTTACCAATACCCTTACTTTTAACCTTAAGTTTGGAAATAGTTGTAATGGGAACATTTGTGGCTTAGGAACTTGTCCCCCCCACAGCCTCAATCCCAACCTCAATAGGAACCTCAATAGGGTCAGCTTCAATTGACATCTAAAATAAACAAAAACAAAAATATGTTTCAATTCTAAAGCAAATTCACAATTAAAAATGAAAATAAGAAAACCATATTTCAAAAAAATATTCTCTTTGTATACACATTTAATAAACAGGCCATGTGTTTCCATCATGAATCATGCAAAGAAATCATAAAAATCACAAGTACACAATCATGAATCGTGCAAACAAAAAAAATCAATCAATCAACAAAAATTCAAACAAATGTTATTATGTTCTTATCATCTCTATCAATATTCAGAAGACAACAAATCAGCAAAAACACAAGTACTTAATTATTGTTGTATCGCATTTGTGCAAAGTTTACTTTAAGGCAAACTGGCCTTGGCATTTGTGCAAACTTTACGTTAAGGCAAACTGGCCTTTGCAGCACTTTAAGCAATAATATTGCCCTGCAAACACATTTCAGCCACATCTATATGTCTTTTTACAGACTATAAGAGAGAGGAAGAGACATTCTTACAGTGATTCAAGAATCCTAGCCAAAGATCGGATCCAACAACTAAATATCTGCATATAAAATTAAATGCATACAACTGTTATTAGACTAGGAAAATAATATGACCATAAATGTTGCATGTATATAAAATAAACCATGTATTAAAATCAGTGTACTTTGTCTAACAACTATATACATGGAATGTAAACATCATACAACTGTTAGTAGATTAGCATATTAGCATGAACGTGTAAAATAAAAACTTGAGATAAAGGGTGTAGGCCAAAAATCTTAGAAAATCACCTACCCTGAAGCATTGATTTCAGTAACATAAAACTGATTACCAAATTAACAATTATAACAGGGAGCAATTAAAAATATAACAGGGAGCAATTATAACATAAAATAGTTTACCATTTTGTAAACAATACTACATTTCCAATAATTAAAAATATTTTGCAAATAAAAGAAAAAAGTTATTAAAACAAGAAAGGTTAATGCAAGCCTTCATTTTTTTGAAGTTATCTACATGGGCATATCTTTGGAGCCCAAGCATGCCAAAGCTTCAACAAAGAACATACATGGCAGTAGATCTTTGGAGCCAATTAGCAAAGAACTTTGTAGATCTGTGAAATGTGTAATTATACCTAATGAATCATGAATGATCTTGACAACCCAATTAGCAAAGAACATACAAGCCAATAACACTTGCAGCCAACCAAATATCTAACAGTTCTATTTTCCATATATCTAATTAATAAAACAAAGTAACGAAAGTAACAGAAATCTTGGGTTAGGATTTTTACTACAAATTTGTAGATCTGGAGATCTAGAGTGTAGATCTGTGGATCTGGAGACTTTGTAGATCTATAAAACTTCGCTTCTCTCTGAAGAACTTTGTAGATCTGTAGAATACCAAAATAAAATCATTAGAACTTTAACAAAATTGACAAAAAAAGTCTTTATAGAACCGTAGATTTAGAAAATAGAACTTTAGACCTAGAACTTTATAGTACTTACATAAACTTTGTAGATCTGTAGATCTGATCTGATGATCTAGAACATCAACTTTGTAGATCTGGAGATCTGGAGTCCAGATCTTCGTTTGCCAACCAAATCCCCAAAAATTATGGTTTGTATTTGAAAACGAGAAGAAAAGAGAGGCGGCTGTAGTCGTAGTCTCGTAGAGGAGGAGAGAGGAGAACGAACGGAACTCAGAGAGACTGAGAGAGGGAGGCTTCAGAGTTCAGAGAGACTGAGAGAGGAGTCTCGAGTCTCATGACTCATCTGAACTTCTGAAGAGAAGATCAGAAGACGCCGACGGTGGTGAAGAAATGAGTGAAGAGAGAGAATAGGTTAGGGTTTTTGGGTTTATATAGGTTATTTTATCTAAGGGTATTTCCGTAATTTTACAGGCCTTATTCGGGTTTCGGTTTTAAACCGAAATCGAACTCAAAAATCGGACCCGAACCCGATAACCGAACTGTGGCTTTTTATAAACCGAAACCTAACCTAATATATTCAGACCCGACCCGATTTCCTTATTCGGTTCGGGTCGGGTCGATTTTCGGTCCAAAACCCTTTAATGCTCAGCCCTATTAGCGAAAGGAGAATGCTTCGGGGCTAGCCAAGCCCTACAACTTTGACATACTGGCATAACTTGCCAGTACTCTGTAGAAGCATGGAATTTCACAACCAGAAAGCCCATGCGCCAGGCATTATATGCGCCAGAACTCAGACAGCTAAGCCATAGACATTCGAAGAAGGACTTTTTATTTATATAAAAGTCTATTACATGTCTAGAAAAGGTAGTACAAAGGAGAATTTCTACAAAGGAAGGATCCTAGATCTACAGCCAACAGCCACCATACGCCTTCCAGATAGGCGCAGCAACCACCATGCGCCTTCCGACAGGCACAGCAGACACCATGCGCTGTCAGCCAGGCACAGCAGATGTCATGCGCCTCCAGCCAGGCGCATCCTACCATCTCTTCAGCAGCTCAGTTATGTGCATCCAGCTCAGTTATGTGCATCCCTTCAGCAGCTCAGTTATGTACAACTCTTCCAACCAGGCTCACCTGGCCGAGCAGAGCCCAGTTATGTGCCGCTCTTCCAGCCAGGCTCGCCTGATAAGTGCTTCGCCAAGCAAAGCATTTAACCCTCTGGCTGGAACCAAGGAAGAGAAGAGCACCGCAAATGCTGTGGCCAGGGGAGGCTTCGAAAGAGCCTCCAAAGACCAAAGAAGACCGTGATCGAAATCATGGCACAAGGAGCTTTCAACACAATCAAAGTGGGCGGCACCCACTTTGAAGGAAGAGAGAGCCTAGCACCACCATTCCGATCTACGGCTCTTCCGGAACAGCGGAGACGAGGCCCGAACATCCCTATCTTTGGATGCAACAGGCACCTTCCGCCTGCCTCAGAAGCCCTCGACTCCGTCTTTTGGATGTAACAGTCACCTTCAAGTGCATCGAAGACAGCACGACGTCTCATCTTTACCCTCGGGAGCACTTCGTCAACAGAATGCACCCACATATCCAAGTTCATGTTGGAAGTACGTGAGGGAATGAGGAGCAAACCTTCTCTCCATGCCACTATTTATAGGCCAGGCAAATCAAACCCACGCGCCAAGTGGATGACTCTCCGAATTCTGTGCAATGAATTTGTATTAAATGGATGAACCGGACGCCTCGAATTCAGCCAAACGGCTATTTATAGCACTCGAGGAGCGAGACAGCCGCGTCATTAAAGGACATATCGGATGCGCCAGCCAAACAGCGCATCACACGGACGCGCCCTCCAACATCAGGCGCATCACACAGACGCGCCCTACAGTACCCGACGCATCACAGAGGATGCGCCCCCCCCTAACATCTCCATGCCGAGTGGACCACCAACCAATGTGCCCACTCAGCTGTCCATCGAACGTCACAAACATTAAATGCTGAACTGACACCCGAGTTGGCAGCACGCTTCCCAAAGTCTGAACGGTTGACAGCTTTTTCAGAGAACGAAGCGTCGACAACGTCAGTATCATCATGACTCTATTTCGACGGCTACTGCCACGTGGCCATCCGTATGCGCCTCTACGGCCATGCGTCCAAACCAGCATACGCCTCAAAAGCCATGCACCTCAGACCCTTCACTGATCCCTAAAGACAGAAGAAGAGTCTCCAGTTGAAGCTTTGCATGCGCCTCAAAAGCCATGCGCCCCAGACTGATCTCTGATCCCGAAAGACAGAAGGAAGGTCACCTGCATGTGCCTCAAAAGCCATGTGCCCTAAATGGTTTGTAACTCCTAAAGGTTATGAGCCGCAGCCTCCTCCTGCGCCCAGATCCAAGGCGCAGCTCACCAGATCACTACCCCCCCAAATTCGAGATCTTCAGGCCATGAGTCGACGACATGTGTCCTTTGACTCAACTCGTCCAAGATTTCAGCAACAGAAAGATCTTCTCTTCTGCTACGTGCCGGCTCACAACAGCAGTATGAAGAGTTCAACCTCCCAATCAGGGTGCATCATCTGTGTGCCCCTATCAGCAACTTCTACGTGGCGTCCCCACACACCGACGCATCCTACATGCGCACATGAGCAGCCAGCCTACAAAACTATAAATAGAGGGATCTTCTCCTTCACACCCATACAGAATCCATAACGAACATACAAGGAATCATCAGAGAGGCAGATACAGACACTCAACGTCTTCCTCCTCTCAGCAAGCTCCAGCACCCAGAGCAATCCACGCCTTCAGAGAACCGATAACCGTCGTCAGCCGGTCAACGGAGTCAACGCATTACCACTCGCTCCATTGGCACTATGGACCCAGCTTAAACAAAAGTGTACTCCTAGGACTACATCTAAGTCCTACATTGTAACACTGTTCTGTTTGTATTAAAGTTTTCAATCAAACAATTTTAATGGCAAACAAGCTGGCGACTCTGCTGGGGACTTCTATCTCCTCTTCCGAGAAAGTCGTGTCACAGGCCGACGACGTGAAGGTGGGCTCCTTCCACAAGACGCTGGTCGTGTGCCTCAATCAACAGGCGTACGAGGAGTTCATTTCTGAAGAAAGTGCGAGTCCTTCGAAGCGGCTACCAAAGCCGAAGAAGATCCGCACGGCCTGGGTGCGCAAGGTCGACGCCTCGGGCACCACCACTGAAGGGGATGCAGCAATCCAGCCTTCCCTTCCTACTGACGTTCTCAGCAACCAAGGTGCGCCCGCCGATGCAGCGCATCTCTTGGGGAAGCGTGCGGCCGACCACGTTCCCCAGCTATCTCCCTCTCAGGCGAGGAAGATAGGTCGACGGAGCAGGGGCGCAGCCAATGCCCCGCACATCACCTCTGATGCGTCACAAAAGTCCTCTGTCTTTGACAGACTCACTCGCTGTAATGGCGAGGAGAATTTGGATGCTGAGTACTATGCGTCCCAGCGGGCTGGTACGAAGAAATCCAAGGCGGCACGGGCCATACGCCACAAACGTGCTATGCCAGCAGCCGGCCAGAGGCACGCGCTCGTCATCACGCGCGCTGTCGATGGCAAGCTGTACAAGGTTGACTAAAGTGCTTCTGCACCAACAACGAGTAGATCTTCAAAGTCCTCATCTCGCTTGGGCGCTTCTACTGCGTGCACAACCAAGTCGGGAGAGGCAAACTTAGTGGTCTTGAACTCCCACGCCTCCTCTGGTTGTGCGTTTGAGGTCCGTTCAAGTCACTTTAAATGTTGTGGTTCCCTCACTACTGATCGTGATGCTTGCTTGGTATTAGATCAGGGGGCGCAGCACTCACCTGACCACCCCGGCGTTTGGCCTTGCCATACGTCTGAAGGGGGTGTGAAGGCACCACTCTCCTCCAATGACCTGCGTAACGTGATCACTCACAAGCGCCGGTCAGGAGAGTCGACCAACAAGCACGATGCGCCTCTCACGGGGCATACTTGTGCGGTGGTCACCATCAACTGCTGTTGCAAGGCGGCAGCTCCACCAAGACAGTTGGTCTTCCAACGACTGCAATCATCGACACCTCTCCGATGTCGCCTTGGGACAAAGGTGTCAGCTGAAGAGGAGCTAAAGGTTGCTTCATGCAACGTGGTCTCCAACTCCTCATCAATCCGGAAGACGACTGCCAATTCCTCGTCTTCATCCAAAAGCCAGCCGAGGAAAACCAAGGCAGCTGTCTCGACCTCTGGAGTGTTTGAAGGCACTCGGTCGAGGAAGAAGTCCTTGGAGGAAGTTGGGGGTAGCCAGACCCTTGTTGAGCTTCCTTCCGAAGACGAAGATGTCCAAAGCACAGCTGCGGCGGATCTTCATCATCAAGACGAGATTACTCTTCCTGAAGCCCCTCAAAATGAGGATGTCCTCCAGGACACTGCCGGGGGTAGTTCTGGAAATGAAGAGGTCCTTCAAGACGGAGCTGAGGGCAAGCAGACCCTTGCAGACGCGCCTATTGAAGATGAACTCCAGAATGTGGCTGGGGGTGGCCCAACACCAGGAGAAGTGACTCCCCCGCATGAGAGTGAGGCCGAAAGCGAAGCCTCAACCAATCCATCCACTCCTGGCCGTGTCAGGACAGTATACATGGCGGAGGATGATGTCGAGTCTGATGCGCCGTCACAGGACATAGTCCAGTGCATAGACTCATTGGAGGGAGGACTCAAAACCCTCTCTGCCTCTATGCAAGCACTGACTCAAGCAGTGTTTGAGATGCGGTCGGCCTTGATCAGGACACCTTCAACTGGTCCTGACCCAGGAGCTAATGGGGAGTCGAGTGTGCCCCTCCAACGGGCGCCCTCGGATACAGAAGCACCTCGAACCTCGGAGCCCTCAAACGCTCCAATCCAGATGGTACCTCCTTCCCTGACTCCTAGCTCTACGGAGGATGTGGTCGAAATGATCAAAGACCTGCGGGAGCGCTTCGAGTCCAAGAACAGGCAAGAGGAACGCCAGAAGATGGGCATTCCCCAGCCTTATCCCCTCGAGTGGAACAAGGTGGTTTATCCCCCAAAATATAAACACAAACACTCACCCCATACGACGGGAAGGACTCTCCGCGACGGTACCTGACGTACTTCCAGTCACAGATAGGGCATCTTCCGAAGGAGGACACGCTCCTCACCAGTATCTTTGTCGGGGCCCTGAAAGGAGTGGCGTATGACTGGTACTGCAGCCTCCCCGACAATTCTATATCGTCGTTCAACGACCTGACGCGCCTCTTCCTCGACCGCTTCTACGACGGCGGGAAGGACATGACGATGGCGTCTCTCATAGAGATACGTCAGAAGGAGAAGGAAACGGTTCGGGCGTTCCTCGAACGCTTCCGACAGGCTTGCTTCAGGCTACCTCCAGGCATGCCAGAACATGCGCTCCTCTCCGCTTGCAGCATGAACATGTTGCCTGCAGTAAAGCTCTGGCTCAACTCTACTCCCCCTCCTGACTGGAGCTCCCTGATCATCGAAGCCGAAGCTGCAGAAAAGAAGGCGGCCAATGCACGTCTTCTGGGTGTCAGCTTCCCCGCCTTTGACGATAAGGGGAAAAAGTCCGCAGCTAACAGCTCCGGACGAGAAGCAAAGGGGAAACAGGCATTGACTGTTAATGCCTCAAAAGGCGCATCTGTGCCTACTCAGAAGCCTCCACTGGCACCGAGACCCAAGAAGGTTTATTCATTCAATGATGACGATACCCTGTAACTTTTCGAGATACTGAAGCAGGGTGACAAGATCAATCTACCGGACCCAAAGCGGCCCGATGAAGTTGGAAAAGTGGACAACCCAAGGTACTGTCACTACCATCGGTTTGTCGGATACCCGACCAAGGACTGCTACGTCCTCAAGAATTATATCTAGCGCGTGATCAATGCGGATGTAATCTCCGTCGACTATGAAGAGAAGACGGTGTCGGCCAATGTGGTTTAGCTTCAGTTCAGCACCTTGCCGCCAACTACCACACAAGATGGCGTCGTCCCCATCCCTAAGGCGACAATGGAGGTGGTAAACATACCACCTACTCGTGACAATGTGAGTGGACTCACCCTGCTCACCACATCTCGAGGAGAGGTCCTCTGGGTTCACCCCGACCTCGTCTCCGAGGTGACTCAATCGGAGGTACGCCCTACCTCCAAATCAAAAGGCAGGAAGATCAAGTCTTGCCGCACAGTCTCTTCTTCAACAGAAGAGGCACTTCTAGTGCAAACACGTGCACAACAGAGCTTCCAATCCGACGAAGCTGCCGTCAAGGTGGTTCCTCCTAGCACCATCCCTGAAGAGGGTCCATCTATGCCCTCAGCAGCCAATAAGCAGAAGCAGGTGGAGGCCCGTTTTGACAGACCTCTACGGAAGGAGAATGCTTCGGGGCTGTCCAAGCCTCACAACTTCGATATTCTGGCACAATTAGCCAGTACACCTGCGCACCTGTCTTTGTTTGAGCTCCTGCGTCTTTCTAAAGATTCCCGAGAAGCTCTCTGTGAAGCTCTGAAGGACGCTGAATCCTTTCTCAGTCAGGTCAAGCAGCCTGAAGACCTCCCAACTACTTGTGTACACTGTCATTGTGCGGATGAAGTTATCCCAAACATAACTTTCACTCAACAAGACATGCTGCTCAAGCATCACCGACATAACCGACCGCTGTATTATACAGGGTACATTGGCTCGGTCAAGGTGAGCCGGATTCAGATCGATCCTGGGTCTTCCCTAAGCATCATTCCGAAGGCGCTGCTATCTAAGCTGGGGATCCTGATGTACCAGCTGGCACCCTCCAATACAACCATCAGTGGCTTCAACGCTAGCAAGAGCGAGCCATTGGGCAAGATCTGACTGAAGTGCCACATTGGCAGCATCAAAACTAAGGTGACTTGTTATATGGTAGATGCCGAGGTCAACTACAACATCCTGCTCGGTCGACCATGGCTGTATGAGTACATGGTGGTGCCCTCCACGCTCCACCAATGCATGAAGTATGTATCCACCAATGGCGTCATCTGAATGGAGTTTGCTGACATCGATCCTTTCAAAGGAATTGAAGCCTACTTTACCGATTCCGACTTGTACAAGCCCATTGACGAGGAGGAAGCCAACGACGCCGATGATGAGTCAGAGACGGCAACAGAACCTGACATGGAGCCTGAGACGACTCCCGACGCCCCCTTGAAAATCCGACTGAAGGGGAAACCACCCCAGAAGGCGCCTCCAATGAGCATCAAGCTATCAGGGAAAGCGCCGGCTCGCGAAGCACCCCTGAAGATACGCCTCAAGGGAAAGCCACCTCAAACATCGGCTCCCCTGGTAGCAAAATTACAAGGGAAGGCACCACTCACCGGAGGCGTAGCCGAGGCGCCTCTCAAGGTGCGTCTCAAGGGCAAGCCGCCGCAGTCGTCCAAGGTGTCAGAGAAGGCTCATATAACCCTCTCAGACCCCAAAGCTGTGTTGGACTCTCCTAGTTCGCCCCCAGTTCTTACAGACGAGGAGCTTGGTGATTATATCTCGGCTGACGTAGAGGCACCCTCCTTTGACAATGTAATCCCACGGGATAAGATCTCGTATTTTATCAATAATAGAGTGTCTTTTAATTATTCTTGTCTTCCACACTGGAATGCCATATATACATTAGACAACGCTCTACGGTCGTTGCAAACACAAATAACGACCGTCTACCATAATCGAGTAGTCCCGTCTCAAGGAGTCTTCATAGTCCCTCCACGGAGCCGAGACCAAGGCACCATTATCTCGGGCAAAGTCGAGCGTCATCGGGACCTCCCGTCAATCGAGCCCGAACCTGATACCGGCAGAGTACAAGTCTATCGGTACACGGATGAGGCAAAGCACATCATCCAAAAGATGGGCTACGACCTGAAAAGCAACAAAGGCTTAAACTACGGCAAGGGTCGGCATCTCCCTGTCCGGCTTTCGATGCCCAATGGAAAGCCACAGGACTATTATAATCGGACTGGACGAGGGTTAGGTTATGTCACGCCGCCATCAACCCCAGAGAGTTCAGATGCAGAAGACATAGAACATTCCCACTCGTCCGAAGCATCGACTTGGGATTCCGATACCAGTATCGGATCAGTCTTCAGGAAAGTGCTGTCAGCTAACATGACGTCAGCACAACGTCAAAAAGGTAAAGGCGAAGACCAAGTGCCAGAACCCTTCGAAGAAGAACCCTGGGCCCAACGCCTAGGGGAACAATGGGAATCTCGTTTTGAGCTTCGCGAACCTCCCACCGAAGACGAAGTCGAGCAGATCGACCTCGGGGAGGGGTCTTCTTCCAAACCCATCTTCATCAGTAAAAGCCTGGAAGGAGAAGATCGAGAATCTTTAATCCAACTGGCTAAAGAGTATATCGACGTCTTCGCTTGGAGCTATGAAGACATGCCGGGACTCGATCCACAGATCGCAATGCATAGGTTGAACATCTTACCTGATGCCAAACCTATCAAACAACAGCAGCGACGCTTCCGTCCGGACATCATGAATGCCATCGATCAGGAGGTAGACAAACTCTTGACCAGCGGCTTCATTCGTGAGAAACAACACCCGGATTGGGTAGCCAACGTCGTTCCTGTCACCAAGAAGAACGGAAAGATACGAGTCTGTATCGACTTCAGGGATCTCAACTCTGCTTGCCCGAAGGACGAATTCCTGCTTCCAATCACTGATGTGATGATCGACAACACATGTGGCTTTGAGCGCATGTCCTTCATGGACGGGTATTCAGGCTACAATCAAATCAAGATGTTCCCCGATGACGCAAAACACACGTCATTCAGGACTCCAAAGGGTGTTTTCTGCTACACAGTAATGCCCTTCGGCTTGAAGAACGCCGGCACGACATACCAGCGAGCTATGAGCACCATCTTCCGTCAACATCTTCGCAAGACGGTCGAATGCTATGTTGACGACATCGCAGTCAAGAGCCGCCTCAAAGGAGATCACCTACAGGACCTGAAGACGGTCTTCGATCTCATGCGGGCACATCAACTCAAAATGAACTCCGCTAAATCCTTTCTGGGGGTTTCTAGCGGCAAATTCTTGGGCTTTGTCATCACAGCGAAAGGCATTCATGTTGATCCTGAGAAGACCAAAGCCATCCTCAACATGGACCCTCCGAAAAACCTTCGAGAACTTCGGGGCCTACAGGGACGTCTGGCATATATCCGGAGGTTCATAGCAAACCTCTCCGGTAGATGTCAACCCTTTACTCAGCTCATGAAGAAGGGAGTCTCTTACGTCTGGACAGAGGAGTGCCAAAAGGCTTTCGACGACATCAAGGCTTACCTAACAAGCCCACCAGTCCTGGTAGCGCCAGTCACCGACTAACCATTTCTCCTCTACGTCCGTGCAATGGATCATTCTCTTGGCGTTCTGCTGGCTCAAAACAGCGATACAGGCTTCGAGCAAGCAATCTACTACCTCAGTCGAACACTCATCGGGGCCGAACACTGGTACAACCCCGTCGAAAAGGAGTGCTTGGCTTTGGTGTTTGCCATCCAGAAGACTCGTCATTATGTCTCGGGTCAGACAATTCATGTTATTTCCCGAGTCAATCCGCTCAGAGTCCTCATGACGAAGCCAGGATCATTGAACTCCCGGCTGGCTACATGGGCGATCTTGCTAACACCGTACAACATGGTGTTTGTGCCGCAAAAAGTTGTTAAGGGTCAAGCTCTGGCTGACTTTTTAGCTGCACACCCCATCCCAGAATCCTCAAGACTCTATGAAGATATCCCGGATGAGGTCCAAGAATCTAACGTCACCGAAGGAAGCTCCGTTTGGCGGATGTTCTTCGACGGCGCTTCGAAAACAGGCCCCAAAGGCCAAATCATCGCAGGAGTGGGGGTAGTCTTAGTCTCCCCCGATCAGCTGGTCATCCAGCGTGCGTACTCTCTTTCGAAGCCGTGCTCCAACAACATTGTCGAGTACAACGCACTCATCATGGGACTCCAGCTCGCACAACAGCTGGGGGTCGACCATTTGGAAGCTTACGGCGACTCAAAACTCGTCGTAAACCAGGTTCGGGGATAATACGAAGTTCGCCATGAAGATTTAATCCCTTATCATGAAGTCACGTTGAACATCATTTTAACCTTCACCGGGTTCTTCATTGAACATGTCCCCCGTTTACAAAACTTGGAGGCCGATGCTCTGGCCGGCCTCGCAGCCTCATTAGCAGCGCCCTTCGGGACTCAACACTATATCACGGTAACAGGACGAGATCTAATTTGTCCCAGAAACAACCTATGCTTGCGGGTGGCTCACGCCATGTCGACAAACACTGGTGTTAATGTCCGAGACTGGAGGTTCCCGTTCATCGACTTTGATGTCTACGGAATCCTTCCAGAGGACCCGAAAGAAGCCGTCTCAGTCAGGAGACGCTCTCTTCGATTCTACTACGATACAGCTACCAAAACGCTGTACCGACGCTCCTTCGATGGGCTCCTCCTTCGATGCCTGTCCAACGAAGAAGCAGCCGAAGCTCTTCAAGAAGCTCATGACGGAACTTGTGGAGCTCATCAACCCGGTCCTAAGTTGCAAGATCGACTGTGACGTATAGGCTACTACTGGCCAACCATGGTTGCCGATGCTGTCGAATATGCCAAGAAGTGCCACGCGTGCCAACTTCATGCAGACTTCATACATACACCATCGGAGCCGCTACATCCTACAGTCGCCTCCTGGCCCTTCGAAGCCTGGGGCATGGACATTGTAGGGCCAATCACCCCTCCTTCATCGAGAGGACACCGTTTCATCCTGGCCATCACCGACTACTTCTCCAAATAGGCGGAAGCAGTTCTACTAGCAGAAATAAAAAGCTCCAGGGTGGTCAGCTTTATCAAACACCATGTCATTTACCGTTTCGGTGTACCCCGGTGGATTATCCATGACAATGGTCCTCAGTTTATCAGCCACATTTTCAGCAGGTTCTGTGACAAGAATCGCATTCAGAACGTGGCCTCAACCGCCTAAAATTCGGCAGCAAACGGATTGGCTGAGGCATTCAACAAAACTATCGTTAGGCTGCTCAAAAAGGTCGTGTCATCCAACAAACGCGACTGGGACGAAAAGCTTGGCGAATGCCTTTGGGCCTACCGCACAACGGTACGGACCCCAACAGGCAACACTCCATTCTACCTGGTCTACGGGAGCGAAGCAGTACTGCCTCTCGAGATACAGATACCTTCGCTCCGTATAGCAATCACAAACAAACTCACAGAAGAGGACAATCAACGTCGTCGTCTGCGTGAACTGGAGGCACTTGACGAAAAGCGTCTCCTAGCTCAACAACGCATCGAGCTCTACCAAGCCCGTATATCACAGGCTTTCAATAAAAAGGTCAAAAAGAGGACTTTCCAAGTTGGCGACCTGGTTTTAGCAGTCAGAAGACCAATGGTGTTGACCCACAAGACACCAGGAAAGTTCGAGCCCAAGTGGGAAAGACCTTTCATCATAGAGACGGTATACTCAAACGGTGCTTACCGCCTCGCCAAACCCAATGGGGACTTGTTCATGATGCCCATCAACGGCAAGTTCCTAAAGAAGTACTATTCTTGACATCCTCTAGACATGTACTTCCTCAAACAACCTCTTTCCACAAACTCATACGCCTCCGGAACCCAGCTGTTCCATGGCATCTTCCAGTAGAAAGATAACCACGTCCATATTACCTCTGAGTTGTCTCTCTACACCCTACAAAGCAGAATCTTACACTTCGTAAGCCTACTTTACCCTTCATGTTTACCACGTCCACATTACCTCCGAGTAAACATCTTGTACAAACAACCCCTGCGTTATTGTACATTGATTGCAGAACTTCCACGTCCATATAACTTCTGAGTTGTTCAGCGTATCCCCCAAGATCATTCCTACCACGTCCATAATACCTCTGAGTAGGGAGATTCTATCATTCTGAACCCAATGATTGCCATGTCCATATTACCTCTGAGCAAACATAATGGTTCCTTCAAACTTATTATCTGTACCTGAAAACCAAGGTGCGCAAAAGATAATAGGTCCACACAAATCATCAAGTTCATAACAACAAAAGATGAACACGTCACAAAAAAGGTTGTAGACTTCTTTATTCTTCTGAAAAAAGGAGTACAAGAAGCTACATCATCCCCCAGTAAGGGTTGCAAAAGAACACAAAAGAAAAAGGAAAAAAACTATGGTCCCTGAATCTCCCCAGGATGGGCTGAGAGCTCCCTGACTCGAAGCTTTAAGTCGACTGTGCGGGCCTCCACCGTCGCTAGAACTCGTCGCTCTGCTTCTTGGCACATCAATTCAACGGCCCCAGCGGAAGTATCACTTGCATGCTTCTCATCAAGCTGCTGTCGTTGCTGCGCCAAGGCAAGAGTTCGCTGAGTAAAAGTCGCTTCATCCTTCTTAAATGCTGCATGTTCAGCCCGGACACGCTCGACCTCTAACTGGAGTCGGGCCCGTTGGTCTTCAAGGCGACGCATCTGAGTGTCGATATCCACGATATTAGCTTCCAATGCAGCTCGAGTTTCCACCGTCGTCTTCATGGACTGAGACAACTGCTCTACCGCAGCCTCAGTCTCAGCCACCTCGCGCTCCCAAACGCCCACGGTGGCCTGGTATAAAGACTCGATCTCGGCGATCAGCTTTCCCTTTTCTGCATCTATCAGGACAGAGAGGTCGTTTCGCTGGATGCGTTAAAGTTCCGCGAGCCGCTCATCCAGCTCAATCACCGAAGCCTCCAGAATTTCGGCCATATGGTCGTGGCCTTGGTGAATACGAATCAGCTCGATGCAGGGCATTGCCAGAGCTTTTGCCATCGCAAAACTCCCATTGGCATCCATCACAGCAGATACACCCTTCTGCAACATTTTGTACACCCCCTCGACGACGAATTTCACATACTCGTCTGCATCCGCCAGGACCTGCGGCGTCATCGCAGGAGTTGGAGGAGCTACTACAGTTTGCGGACCGGAAGAAGATCCGCCAACCTCAATCAGCGAGGCTTGAACCTCGGCATCAATGGGCTCTTCATCAACAGGGACTGGACTTCTAGCCCGAGGAGCCGAAGCAACAGAAGGGGCCGGCACAGGCGTCGAGATGGTCCCCCAAGTAGAAGGAGCGACACAGGGTTCTACACCCTTACCCTTCTCAAGCCCGGAGGAACCCCCGATGTCAACGGCCACCTCTTCTATCCCCAACATCCTATCAATAGTTGGTACCTCCCTTGGCAGAATAGGAAGATTATCACTTGTCTCTTGACCCGTCGCAGCGGTCTTGACTGGCAGACGGGTCTCATCATCGAGTCCCTCAACAGGGACAGAATCTGTCGCTACCTCCTGAGTGGTAGCCGCCTCAACTTCCACGATTGAAGCCGGGGTAGGACTCGGCAATGATGCAGTCGACCTACCCTCATCATGATAAAGAGGGGATTCAACCCTCTCCTCTGTCTCAACCATATCTGCTGTCCCCGCAGCAGATTCTTGCAAGACCGGAGGAACGTCATCGGAAGGCGACGAACTCCAGTCCACTTCATCATCAGGATGCCTCGAGTCCGCAGGACCCTCAGCATCCAAGGCCTACATGGCAGACGGTGCTCTCCCAGAAGTTGTTGCGACCTCGAAGTCAGGAGATATTGAAACCTCCGCAGGAACATCTTCGGGACCTTCCTCCACGGGAGACATTAGCATCGGTGGAATGCGCTCATCAGAAGAGCCTGCCACCTCCTTCGATTTACTAGCGCCCGATTTTGAAACACGGGACTTCTTCTTCAATCCCTACAAGAAGAAGAGCATAAGTCGCCACAATAACGAAAAGAATTGGAATTACGAAATATTCCTTACCTCAGCAGGGATTGATCCTGCTGGCATTATTGGTGGCACTTCCGTAACCTTCGGGGTCGGCGCCTTTCTCGACCTTTTCGATACAGAAGAACCATCTTCTGTGTCAGCACGCCTTTTCCCGACAGACGGGTCTCCCACTGGTACTGCAGCAGCAGCCCGATACCCCACCAACTCTGGTGGACGATATGATCGGGCTGCCATCAACATGTTCGCTGTCGCCTCCAGCTGGGTTCCAATAATAAAACTAGTCTCCCTGTCATAACCAGGAGACATAGCAGTCATAGTGCAATACAGCTTGACGGCCGGATATAGGATCGGCGGCCGAGGATTGCGAACTGGCGTGGTGAACTTAACGCTAGTGCATCCAGCGTTATAATATTGCCAGCCCCGGGCTCCATCCAGCAAACTCCCGATGAAGCCTAAACTACTACTGGGATTCCACAACATTAACTGGGTATAGCCAAACTGACGAGCAAATCGGCTTGGCAGATAAGGCTCCAGATGACATGGTCCTCCTCCGGACCGGGACTCATCACGTTTGGATGATGCAAGATCAGCCACCCCATAAGACAATGGAAAGGCAGCTCGGCCCGGGGAAAGTTATCATTACTACCTCTCTCGTGGATCACATCATCGGCAAAGGACCTCAAGCCGCGCAACAGGTTACACACCATCGCGGGGAGGAGAGCCAAAGGTCGTCCACAGGCCAACTTCACCGTAGGCAAAATGAGATTCTGATGTACCCTCTCAACGGCACCGGATCCACCTGCAAATACGCAATCCCGGAGCCATATCATCAAGTAGGACGTCAACACTGCCTTGGATGACATCCGGTGCCCGCAGTGCCAGAAACAGATGTACGTAGCCTTGCCGCCCTCATTAGAGTGTGGGGTCCTTTCGTCCAGCCGGCTTATTTCAGAACTCACTTCCGCGGGCTTCAATCCCTGCGGAGTCGCAAACCGAATCCTCGAAGGATCCGTCAAATCCTGCCTGAAGACGTAGTCCCGCCAAGCAGTCACATGAGGCTGGGTCTTGCCCTTGTCCCTCCGGTACATCAGATAATGATGGCTTGTCACCTCTTTGAAAACAGCCATCATCTCCGGATCCTTATCCTCCAGAACTTGGATCTCTTCATTTGATGGAAAATATTCCTCGTATGGTTCCGAGCCCCAAGGAAGCTTGGACACTTCGTACATCTCATGAAGGGCCAATCCCAACTCCCCCACCGGAGTAAAGAAGCTACCAGTCTGGGCATTAAAAAGCTCCAAGAGCGCAAGGAACATAGGCTTATTGAGATCCACGTCTGCCTGCATGGCACGAATGGCGGCTGTCAGCCCGATCTCTTTAAGCTCAACCTCGAACCTTGAAAGCACCCAAGTGGTCAACTCGTCCCACTTCGGGATGTAGTGACACCAGCCTTCGACTCTGAAGCTACCTGTCGGATACATCACCTTTGATGTCAGCATCCGATTTGCAAAGATCGGGGCACTGAAGGGAAACGTATCGTTTGGGACCTCACTGTAGATGCTCCCAGGATGCAAGGCTCGGTAACTGAAAGAAGAACCGGCTCGTGAAGCAGTCAAAGTATCTCGCTGGTTCAAGGAGGCGTCAATTGAGAGGGTACCTCCCAAGGCCCCTCCTTGAGAGGGAGTAAGTTCCCAACGCATCCTTCTCTTCGAAGCTAGACGATAAAAAGCCGTCAGCGGCAACTGGCGGTCAACCTGCCGCATGTACAGAACCATACCTTTGGCAGAAAAGAACCAGTCTTCTTTGACCCTCAGTATCTTTGCTTCGGAAGAGACTAGTCGGTCGCCAAACAGAAAGGCAGGTTTTAAGAAAGTTACACCTTCGGATCAGCAGACTTCAGTCTACTACTCTCCATCATACTCTGGAGGAAAAGAGGCAACTGGGTCTGGATTTGTAGCATTCTCTCACGAGGTTGGTCCTGTAAGATAGCATCCTTCGCAGGGTTGATCACCGCCTCGTCAAAATCAACTCCCATTTGACAAAGAGAAGCGTCCAGGAGGACCTCATTCAACAGAGGGATCGTCATCGACACTGGCACAACAAAGGTGGAAGTCAGGCAAAAAAATGATGTGTCAAATAGACTGGCGCATTCCATGCGCGTCAGCATCAGAGCTTCGGCGCATCATCAGGGTGTAAGCCCATGCGCGTCAGCTTGCTTCGGCGCATCATCAGGGCATAAGCCCATGCGCGTCAGCATTGGAGCTTCGGCACATCATCAGAGCGTGAGCTCATGCGCGTCAGCGAAGGCTTTGGCGCGTCATCAGGGTACGAAACCCATGCGCGTCAGCCATTAAACCTCGGTGCATGATAAAGGTGTAAACCTATGCACGTCGGCGGAGTAGAACCTCGGCGTATCATCAGGACAAAAGTCCATACGCGTCAGCAAATCTGAGTTAGGGCACAGTCTGGCCCAAAAGCTTACGTGAAGGAAATGAAACCCACCCGTCACCTCAGGACGAACGTCGGCCGGAGTTGCAGGGGTGATAGGTGAATCCTCATCAACGAACTCCTTCGCTTTCTCCTTCCCCTTGCTGGCACCACCGCGAGGAGTCTTGGGAGCCATTCTCTCAGAGAAGAAAAAGTTAGGGTTTTGAAGAAAAAACTCTAAGGAAAGCAAAGGCACAGAGCAGATGAACTCTCTCTCTCTCTCCAACCCTTACCTATTTATAGGGCTTGGTCGCACGCGTGAACCGATGACGTGTAATCTCAGCCGTCGCTTCGGGTTCCGTGAGGAGATAACAACAAATACAACCAAAAGATCATCATTAATCTTTTGGGTTACCAAGGCGTCATCATCATCAACTGCAAGGAGCATGCGCCCCGAACAAGCATGCGCCCAAAAATTATGCACCATGACCTCCATGCTTCATATTCAAAGTATTCCAAAACTTATTCAAAAGTTTTGAAAACTTTGAAGGGGGTCTTGTAGAAGCATGGAATTTCACAACCAGAAAGCCCATGCGCCAGGCATTATATGCGCCAGAACTCAGACAACTAAGCCATAGACATTGGAAAAAGGACTTTTTATTTATATAAAAGTCTATTACATGTCTAAAAAAGGTTGTACAAAGGAGAATTTCTACAAAGGAAGGATCCTAGATCTACAGCCAACAGCCACCATGCGCCTTCCAGATAGGCGCAGTAACCACCATGCGCCTTCCGATAGGCGCAGCAGACACCATGCGCTGTCAGCCAGGCGCAGCAGATGTCATGCGCCTCCAGCCAGGCGCATCCTACCATCTCTTCAGCAGCTCAGTTATGTGCATCCAGCTCAGTTATGTGCATCCCTTCAGCAGCTCAGTTATGTACAACTCTTCCAACCAGGCTCACCTAGTCGAGCAGAGCCCAGTTATGTGCCGCTCTTCCAGCCAGGCTCGCCTGATAAGTGCTTCGCCAAGCAAAGCATTTAACCCTCTGGCTGGAACCAAGGAAGAGAAGAGCACCGCAAATGCTGTGGCCAGGGGAGGCTTCGAAAGAGCCTCCAAAGACCAAGGAAGACCGTGATCGAAATCATGGCACAAGGATCTTTCAACACAATCAAAGTGGGCGGCACCCACTTTGAAGGAAGAGAGAGCCTAGCACCACCATTCCTATCTACGGCTCTTCCGGAACAGCGGAGACGAGGCCCGAACATCCCTATCTTTGGATGCAACAGGTACCTTGCGCCTGCCTCAGAAGCCCTCGACTCCGTCTTTTGGATGTAACAGTCACCTTCAAGTGCATCGAAGACAGCACGACGTCTCATCTTTACCCTCGGGAGCACTTCGTCAACAGAATGCACCCACATATCCAAGTTTATGTTGGAAGTACGTGAGGGAATGAGGAGCAAACCTTCTCTCCATGTCACTATTTATAGGCCGGGCAAATCAAACCCACGTGCCAAGTGGATGACTCTCCAAATTCTGTACAATGAATTTGCATTAAATGGATGAACCGGACGCCTCGAATTCAGCCAAACGGCTATTTATAGCACTCGAGGAGCGAGACAGCCGCGTCATTAAAGGACATGTCGGATGCGCCAGCCAAACAGTGCATCACACGGACGTGCCCTTCAGCATCAGGCGCATCACACAGACGCGCCCTACAGTACCCGGCGCATCACAGAGGATGCCCCCCCTCACATCTCCATGCTGAGTGGACCACCAACCAATGTGCCCACTCAGCTGTCCATCGAACGTCACAAACATTAAATGCTGAACTGACACCCGAGTTGGCAGCATGCTTCCCAAAGTCTGAACGGTTGACAGCTTTTTCAGAGAACGAAGCGTCGGCAACGTCAGCATCATCATGACTCTATTCCGACGGCTACTGCCACGTGGCCATCCGCATGCGCCTCTACGGCCATGCGTCCAAACCAGCATGCGCCTCAAAAGCCATGCACCTCAGACCCTTCACTGATCCCTAAAGACAGAAGAAGAGTCTCCAGTTGAAGCTTTGCATGCGCCTCAAAAGCCATGCGCCCCAGACTGATCTCTGATCCCAAAAGACAGAAGGAAGGTCACCTGCATGCGCCTCAAAAGTCATGCGCCCTAAATGGTTTGTAACTCCTAAAGGTTATGAGCCGCAGCCTCCTCCTGCGTCCAGATCCAAGGCACAGCTCACCAGATCACTACTCCCCCCAAAATTCGAGATCTTCAGGCCATGAGTCGACGACATGTGTCCTTTGACTCAACTCGTCCAAGATTTCAGCAACAGAAAGATCTTCTCTTCTGCTACGTGCCGGCTCACAACAGCAGTATGAAGAGTTCAACCTCCCAATCAGGGTGCATCATCTGTGCGCCCCTATCAGCAACTTCCACGTGGCGTCCCCACACACCGACGTATCCTACATGCGCGCATGAGCAGCCAGCCTGCAAAACTATAAATAGAGGGATCTTCTCCTTCACACACATACAGAATCCATAACGAACATACAAGGAATCATCAGAGAGGCAGATACAGACACTCAACGTCTTCCTCCTCTCAGCAAGCTCCAGCACCCAGAGCAATCCACGCCTTCAGAGAACCGATAACCGTCGTCAGCCGGTCAACGGAGTCAACGCATTATCACTCGCTCCATTGGCACTAAGGACCCAGCTTAAACAAAAGTGTACTCCTAGGACTATATCTAAGTCCTACATTATAACACTGTTCTGTTTGTATTAAAGTTTTCAATCAAATAATTTTAATGGCAAACATACTCCTGTCACCCTATCCCTGTTTGAGCTTCTTCGTCTTTCCAAGGACACTCGTGAAGCTCTCTGTGAAACCCTGAAGGATCCTGAATCCTTCATCAGTCAGGTCATGCAGCCTGAGGATACCCCGACCACATGTGCACACTGCCATTGTGCGGATGAAGTTATCCCCAATATAACTTTCACCCAACAAGACATCCTGCTCAAGCACAACCGACACAATAGGCCACTGTATTATACAGGGTACGTCGGTTCCGTCAAGGTGAAGCGGATTCAGATCGATCCAGGGTCTTCTCTCAACATCATCCCGAAAACGCTGCTCTCAACACTGGGGATCCCAATGTATCGTCTGACGCCTTCCAACGCTACAATTAGCAGTTTCAATGATAGCAAAAGTGAACCGCTGAGTAAAATATGGCTGAAGTGTCATATTGGTAACCTCCGATGTCACGACCCGCATCCTAGAGTAAGGGTACGAGAAGTGGGTACGTCCAGCCTACGCTACAATGTCGGCGGTAGAACGCTGTCCTAGGTCACAATATCTAACAATATAATGCTAAGCAGTTAATACTCCCCGAATGGGGGTGACATAGCAGAATGTAAACTCAATCACATCTAAGGTAGAGCATAATGGAAGATAGATAAAACATAAAATCCAGAAGAGATACCGCAAATAGAAGTCTAAGTGTATAAGATACACAAACCAAGAAATACATCTCAAAGCTCAAATACAGTAATCCATAAATACAACTCAAGACAACTGAAAACAAGCTATAAGCAAAGCCCTAACTATCTATACAACCTCTACTGTGTCTCCTCTAGGCTAGCAGGCAACCTCCAGGCTATCTGTAAAATTTATCAACAGGTCCAGTCAGGACAGGAGCGAGCACAATACATCTCAACAATTCATAGCAGGTTAGAAAATATAAACATGCAGTAGAGTAAGATACAGGATCTGAAAGAAATACAGTATGTAAGCAGAGAGAGAACTGTAATAGAAATATCTACTATAAATAGAGAACTAATAGTGGCTAGTGATGTAGAGTACATGATAGCACATGTGAACAAAACAGATTAGTACATGATCTACACTAAAGAGTTTCACATGATCTACACTACTATGGAATTTGTTCACATGACTACTAGCACTCCCCTATTTTTCCCAATCAATACACAAGGATCTAAGCAGGTTATGTTATTGTACATGATATCACATGGGAGCCCATGAAAGGGTGCACATGATAGTATACATGAAGGCTCCGTGAACATGAGAGTACATGATTCACAGGAGTATACATGTATGGTGAAAGAACAGGAGTAGATGATGAAAGTGAAACACACATGACACAATGTACCCGATGCTCCCGAGGGGGATAACATCACATGAAGAGATCCATATAGTACTAATCCGTGATAATGTCGTGACAACATCAAATAAAGTAATCTAAAGCAGGAATATAATTCTAAGCAGGATATGAAATGATCAGAGAATGTACTCGCCTGATAACCTGAACAGCTGATAAGTATAGGGGGTCCAAATAAAGCCACAGAGTCCTATTTAAAGCAACACAGGTTATAAGGTGTTCAAGTTATAATAAAAGAATCTCTACAAGCAATCTATATTATCCTAGGTTCTTCTAAGTCAAAACAACTCTAGGTCAACTCCGGTCAATAATTTAGTCAAACTAGGTCAAGTATTAACTTACAGTTGACTTGGGTCAACTAGTCAACTCTGGTCAAACAGGGTCAATTCTAGTCTAATTATATAAAGTGTACTTTGTTATTCGTACGTCGAAACTTACGACACGTAAATCGAGATGAGATGATAAGCTTATTATAGTGATCCACGTGTCCATCTTGTCAATTTCAGCGATGTGAGATCACTGGAATTGATTGAGCTCAGTTTCATTGTACTAATCCCGAAATACGAACATTATAAGAATTAATTATTAATAAATTATAAAAAGGTTAAACTCAGAGAAATTTTCAACAAACATTATTGGACGATGAAATAAATATCTCCAACGTGTCCAGAATGGTCAAATTAGCTAGGATAGCCTATCCATCGGTCCAATTTGGACACAAGGGCAAAAAGGTAATTTCGGGTCAAAAACGGTATCCGTATCGGAGCCATTTTACACCGAAAAATGTGCAAAAAAATAAGTCTATAAAATATAACAAATTACATATCCACGAAACCAGAATGACGATACGAACCCAACGGTATCTCCAGAGTTGGATTCCGTTGACCCGATCTCAATTTGGTCCGTTGACCAGAACTTGGAATTTCTAGTTTACATGGAAATGCGTGCCGGAGCCAATGTCTACCAAAAACTAGAAAATTATATGTCAACGAGTCCAGAATGACGATACAAACTCAACGGTATATCCGAAATTGGATTCCAATGAGTCGATCTCAAAATGACCCGTTGACCCGGATAATGGTATCCAACTTGCACCAAATGCGTGCCGGATCCAATGTCCACCAAAACCTAGCAAATTATATGTCAACGAGTCCAGAATGACGATACAAACTCAACGGTATATCCGGAATTGGATTCCGATGAGCCGGCGTCAAAAAGTCCCGTTGACCCGGACTGTGGGACCCACTTTGCATCGAAAAACGTGCCAGGACCCACGTCCTCCAAATCTATCAAATTTTATATAAAAACATGCCAGAACGATACCACGAGTCTACTGGTGGTGTCAGAAATGAAATCTTGAGTCCCGTGTTCAAAAATGGAATTTTACAAGTTGGAAATTACGAATTCGGACGGTCAACTTTGGCGTCGAATTTAACCAATCAAACAAGCTCACAATAAAACGAAACTGGAGAAGTAGCAAGAGGGTTATACCAGCTTCGCATAGGAACTGGTAGCATGCCAAATGGAGCTGCGATGGAGGAGGTACAAGCTGACGAAGTTGACTCCGCAAAATTGTCCAAAATTAATACAATTTAAACGGTCAACTTGGTGGCCGATTTTGAGGCATCAAACAATAAAATCAATGGATGAAAATTGACAGGAGTTAAGGTGGATATACCGAGATTGTGAAGGAGCGAAGAAATTATCGATCCAACGGTCGGATTCTCGGGAAAATGTGTGCGAAGTCGCTACGACGGAACACAAATTTTGGATCGATCATGCGCGAGTCATGACGGAACTTCGTGCGAAATGCACGAATCGCCTCGACGGCGCATCCCGGAGGACGATGGCTGCCATGGAAGTGCTTGTCGGGAGGCGCCAGCCTAGGGAGGCCAGTCACCGCGGCGGCGGCACCTGAACGGCGGTCTGTACGCCGGCCAAAGGGGGCACGCAAGCTGCTGTTGGTCGCGCGGTTGCTGGCCGCTGTCGCTGGTGGCTCGTGCGGCCTGGCCTGGCCTGGCCCGACGACGACGGGGGCTGCACGGCCTCGGCGAGGGTCGGGCGGCGGCTGTGCCTGAACGACGAAGGTGGTGGCGGAATGGTGGTGCGGGTGGAATGGAGGATGATGATGGTTCAATGGAAAGGAGGAAGAGACTGCTTGGGAATGAGGACATGGCCGGGGCTGCGCTCGGCCAGGGATGGCGGCCGGCGGCCTCGGCCATGGGGCTCGGGCTAAGGTGATGGTGGAAGTGGATTAATGGTGAGGGTGGTGGTGGTTATTCATTATGGTGGATGTGGTGGTGATGTAATATGGAGAAGAAGGAGGAGGAGAGTAGCCTGGTGGGTGGCCGACGGCCGGGGGGGTAGTCGACGACATCGGCTACGCCGGAAGGAGGAAGAGGAGGCCACTGGTGTTGGTATTGTGTGTGTGTTTTTGTTTTGTATGGGGAAAAATAAGTGAGAGAGAGAAAGAGAGTAATTATGTGAAATTAATGAGAGAGGAAGAGAGAGAAAAGGTGGTTCTCTACATAGAATTTAGGGCCAGCTACTATAGGAGGGAAATTTTGTGACAGTGTTTGGGAAAATGTAGGGTGAGGATTGAATGAGAGAAAACCTATGGCTAGGATTTAAATATAGGAAAATAGGTCATTCCTAGGGATTTAAATCAACAGAAATTTACACTCAATATTTGGAATAGAAAACTAGGTATTGAATATTATTTTTGGACACAGAATAATGAGGGTGTCATGAGAGAGAGTAATATGAAGTTTGGTCTGGGTTCGGTCAAGCCGAGTTGGATCAAAATCGGACATTGTGCAAAAAAATTGAATAAAAATAGGTGTTGATGATCATGGGTAAATAAGTAGCACATAGGGATTCCAATAAATGGGGCACAAGGGGCATGCGGATAGTAGGCTCGATGTAGGTCATGTCTGTATTTGGGGTTGACAGGTTTTGGTCGACATGGTACCCATAAATCAAGTTGGAAAATGAATGTGACACCGTGGGGTAAAATAAAATCGGGTCACGTGTCAGAAAATTTGTACGAAGCAAATGGAGCACAAAATGGTGTGTCTGAGTGGGACACGAAGGTCATGGATGAAGAGCGTCTCGAGTAGATCATGCATGATGAGTTGGTTTCAAGAGAATGACTGGTCTGGTGCTCCCAATTCAAAAGTCACGGTAACGTGCTAATAATGATCAAGGAAAAGAGTGGAAAAATTAATTAATGATCAAATGGTCTAAATCGACCCGAAGTTCTGCGAAGCAAAAAAGAGTACAAGGGAACAAGTTTGGATGGGACATTATATACCATCATGAAGGTAATCATATCCATTACAAAACTCGTGAAGAAGGTCTCCAGAGTTGAACATCCCTGACACTCCAAATATCAAAGGCACGGAAAAGTACATTTAAAAAATAATAAACAGAATAATTATTTATTGAAACTAAATCAATCAGAAAAATTAAAAAAATCAACCCAAAATTCAGGGTGCTCACATCCTACCCACCTTATAAAAATTTCGTCCTCAAAATTAAAATGTTCATACTCCTTCTAGGTCAAACCCCCACAATCAAGTCTCAGAAATTAAACAAATCATACCATTAAAAAGGATGGCATAAAGGGTCATGGCACACGGTGGTAGTGAAAGTCTCATCTAGGTATACTAGTCATGCTAAACCAAAACGGTCATAGGGTATCAAACACACAAGCAATCTAGGGTGCTAAACTAGAAAAGATACAAAAATAACAATCATCAAGACTGTAAGGCGGTCTACCATCCTATATGAAAACTGGTACTTATCAAAAAAATAAAATAAAGGTAACTATCAATTATCTAAAAGGGGTACTATTCGAAGAAAAGATCAAAATCACAAGTTTAATTAACGAAAGTCGATAACATTGAAATCCAATCACAATATATATATATAGAGAGAGAGCGTTATTATAGAGGAAAAAGCTAGCATTATATAAAGGTTATGTGGTTTGTGTGTGTATGGGTGTATATGGATATGTTCATATGGTTAGATAGTAGGCATGTGTGTATTGGGAAATATATATGAAATTATAGGAGGATTTGGGTTTCTAAATAATAACTATCAAGTTACACTACTCAGGGCATATTGGTTAACAATCTACAATGCACAACCTATTTACTCATAGCATGCATGGCTAACCATATATATATATATATATATATATATATATATATATATATATATATATATATATATATATATATATATATATATATATATTATATATATATATATATATATTTTTTTTAACCAAAACCAAAACTTTTATTGATTGAAACCAAAACTAGTACAAAATGGACACTAACTGTGTCTACAAAGGATTGTAGCCTTCCCCACTTGTCTATGCACTTCAGAAACTAGCTTGTCAGCAGTAAAGCCTTGGTTCTCACATCTCCATTTGTTCCTATCTTTCCATAAAACCCATATCACAGCTGCAGTAACAATCTCTTTCCTGTGTTTTTTCTTCTTCCGCCACCAATCTCTAAGTCGCTCAATGATTGATCGACCACGAGAGGAAACTCCATATGCTAGTTGGATAGCTCCCCAAACGTCCTTGGCCCTGTCTCCCTGATTCAGGATATGTTCCAATGTCTCAACCTGACTAATTGTGCAGCAGTGACACTTCGAAGCCAAGCTATACCCAAGCCTGGTAATGTTATCGTCAGTAGGTAACTTATTATGTAGGGTTCTCTATAGCAGAACTGACCATTTAACAGGGATGCATGAACTCCATATGTGCGTGAAGTGATGCAGTATTGGTCTATGTATCCTGACTAGGTCCCAGGCGGAAGATAATGTAAAAATACCCGACTGAGTAGGTCCCCAGCGCCATGTGTCATCAATCTGAATAATTTGCTGCTGTGCCATATCTCTTCCCGCAATTAAACGTTTCCAGACATGGGAAGCGTTTGAAGTTATAGCTACATTTGATGGACTAACATTGGAGCAATATTTAGCAGAGAAATATTTTGTCCATAAGCTATCATGAGTCAAGAATTTCCACCATAGCTTTGTGGTGAAGGCATGCATCATGTCTTCCAGCCGTTTGACCCCTAACCCACCTTCTTCTTTAGTTCTAGCAATGCGATCCCAACCAAGCCAAGTCTTCTTAGCAACACCAAGTTGGCTACCCCAAAAGAAGCTCGAGAACATAGCCTCCAATTGGTGTAAGACTGTAATCGGGGGATTACATGCCGCAAGCGTGTACACAGGAATTGAAGTGAGCACTGATTTGATTAACACAAGTTTGCCACCTGGTGAGAGAATTTTGTTGTGCCACCCTTCGACCTTGCTGCGAATCCGGTTGAGCAGTTCCTCATACATAGCCCCATTTCTATGTCCAGCCATAAGTGGACATCCGAGATAAGTAAATGGCGGAGAGCCAATACTAAATCCTGTTCGTTGAGCCAACTCTGCTCCTCTTTCCTGTAGAACCAGTTACGACATGTATATAGATGATTTTGATTTGTTGATCAATTGGCCCGAAGCTGCCTCATACTGTGCCAGGATAGTAGTAATTTTGTTGACAGATCTCACGTCTCCTGCAGAAAAGAGTAGAATATCATCTACGTACGCTAGATGCGTAATTGGAGAACAACCACGAGGTGTGACGAATGTTGTGAAGCCTTCTGACTCAGGCAGCTTCTTCAGGCTTCGCGAAAGAGCCTCCGCCGCGATAATAAACAAAGCTGGGGAAAGGGGGTCTCCCTGACGAACCCCACGAAAAGCCTGGAAATACTCAGTCGATTCCCCGTTGATCAAAGGGGCATACCATACATTGTTAACAAGTCGCAACATCATGTCAACCCATTTGTTATGGAAACCAAATTTTCTGAGCACCTTCAGAAGAAATCTCCAATCAACCCTGTCGTATGCTTTCATCATATCTAGTTTTATAGCAACATTTCCCCCCCTATTTTTCTTATTCATTCTAGCCATCAATTCTTGAGCAAGAAGAATATTATCAACAATTTCTCTGCCTTGAACAAACCCACTCTGTTTCGGGGAAATAATACGGGGTAACACAGGGGCCAAACGACGGGAAAGAAGTTTAGAAATTACCTTGTTCATCACTGAACAAAGGCTGATTGGCCTATAGTCACCAAAGCTCTTCGCCTGCTTCACCTTCGGGATTAAAACCAGAGATGTATTAGTGAAAGCTCGAGGCAGAGCAAAACCATCAATGAAGAGCCCTACTGCCTCTGTTAAGTCCTGTCCAACTATATCCCAGCAAGATAGAAAAAATAATGGGGTAAACCCATCTGGCCCTGGCGCACTATTTTTGTCTAGCGACTTAAGAGCTTCAAAGACTTCTTCCCTAGTAGGTGCCGCAATCAGCAGAGTGTTCTCCTCCTCAGTCACCAGGCTAGGAATATTCTCAACCACCTCTGACTCCTCCTGGATGTCTCCTCTTTGATATAGCCTCGAGTAATAATCTTTAGCATAAGCTTGAATCATGAATTTATCTTTCAAGATAGTCCCATCCTCTTTAGCAATAGAATGAATTTGAAGTGAGCGTTTACGGTTAGACACACAACCATGGAAGTATGCAGTGTTTTTGTCACCTTGCAAATCCCATTTCATCCTGGATTTTTGCTTCCAGTATGCTTCTTCTATACTCACTCTCTGTTTGAGGACTGCTGTAGACTTGGCTAACTGTTGGCGGCTAGTGGCATTGTTATACTGCTCATGATCAATCTCCGCGGCCAACACATCATCTTCGGCTTGCTTGACCTGTTGGAATATATCACCATATGTTTGTCTGCTCCAGTGCGATAGGATCTTTCTGCAAGCTTCGAGCCTTAGGGAGACTCGAGTGGTACCAAGACGGTGATCGACTGAGGTCCACGCTCGTTGGATAAGAGATTTAAAATCTTCATGATCAACCCAAAAATCTAGAAATCTGAATTGCTTTCTTCCTGCCGCCAAATGTGATTTAAATTTGATTAACAATGGTGCATGGTCTGACTCAGCACGATTGAGGTGTTCGACTGTGGAGATCGACGCCAGGTCTAACCAAGTCTGATCAACAAGAACCCGATCCAATCTGGAGCCACAGCGGCCGTCATGCTTCGACTTAATCCAAGTGTAACAGCTGCCCGAGTATTGAAGCTCTACCATTCCTGTAGCAAGCATAAAATTTGCAAATTCTTCCATAGATATGTGATCAGGAGGCCGACCACCAATCTTCTCCCCTGATCGCAAAATAGCATTGAAATCTCCCCCTATCGACCATGGAGGTTGAATGGAGATCTGCAACTGAGTAAGTCTGTCCCATAATATCCTACGTCCCTCCTTTGTGTTATCACCCTGAACAACAGTGAAAAAAGCAGGAACTGGAAGCATATGATGAGTGAGAGAGATAGTCACCGCTTGATCAAATGAGTCGTGAAGAGAAATATCACAGTTAGATTTAGCCAAAACCCATATGTTACCCCGATCATTAGAAAATGCCTGAGCAAAACCTAACTTCAACTGGTACTGCAGGATATGACTTCTGTCAACTTTAGGCTCTATGATGCCAAGAAGGACAATCTTGTGAATTCTAACCAAAGTTTTGATTCTTTTCAAAGACATTTGATTGGCAATACCACGTACGTTCCAGATAAGAGAATTAAACATGAGAGGATGAGTTGAGGGTACCAGTGGAGGTAGGTTTTGCAGATTGTCTCGTGACACGATCGGAGGGCGGAACCACCTTTTGGGTCTTCCTCTTCTTTTGGACGGTTGTTGAGAGAGACCGTCCATCCTCAGAGGGACGCTCGACTTCTGTTCGGGCCGCATCCGAACCCCCCATCGACCGTCTCTCCCACTGCGAATTGGTCGGCTGTCGCACACTCGACTTCATCTGCCCAGCTGCCCAGAGTCGGAGAAGAAGGGGCTTCTTCTGCAGTTTGCTCACCACTTATCTCACCCTCTTCGAGAGCCCGACCCTCGTCATCATGGGGGATGACGGACGCCGCCACAAGGGAGTCATTAATGACGTTAACCTTCATTTCTAAATTTGTCTCCTCGGGCACAGTTCCCGACATCTCTGATATGCCAATAGGCTCCTTTGGCAAATCATGTACTGGGTTTTGTGCTTCATTATTATTAGTGGGGTCCAGTGCAGTTGTTATCTCCTTGTTAGACAATATTGCTTGATAATTATTCTCCTCCGCCGGAGGAGTTTCAACAGTAATTGGATCCCTGTTTGGAGGAGTTGAAGTTGAGGCAAGTGTTTGCGTGGCAAGGTCGTCTTGAACACTCCGTTCCTCATTGGTCCTTCGAAGGATGGATGTGACCTTCAATCCCATCGACCCTGGCCTGGGCTCCACCACTACTGCCTCCTGTTGGTGCTGTGACTCTTGATTCATCACTTCTTTCCCTTTATTCTTCAGTTTGCAGGCAGATTGTTGGTGTCCTTGGTGATGACAATGAGAACAATATAAAGGAATATATTCGTATTCGACGTCCTGCCAAAAACTTCTCCCTCTCGACCGATTAATACGAATTCGATGCTGAATTGGTTTGCTCGCATCAACCTCGATAAATACCCGCGCCCTACTAGGGCGAGAGAGATCCATCGTAGCTCTATCCAGTTTTAGTGGGGTGCCTATCGCAGAAGTAATAGCAAACAAAGCATCCTTTGCGTAGAGATGATGAGGTAGGTCAGGAAGATCTACCCAAACTGGCATGAGCGATGATTCGTACATCGGAGAGAAATCAGGTTCCCATTTAAAAACCCTCATAGGAGCGCGGGAGATGAACCATGTATCTTTTGATCGGAGTCGTAGAAAATCTTCTTCAAGGGAAGGTCTGATGAGAATATGTTTGCGGTCGATAACTCCCGCTTTGATATCTCCTTTAAACTGAAATCCCGAGAGAGCCTTTCTAATAAATTCGATTGAAGGCTTACTGTGTGAAAACTTACCAACCAGTGCAAAACGGAGAGGGGACGCCAAAGCCTGTTCCTCCTCATCAGAAAAGGAAATAGCTGGAGCGCCTTTGTATGTTGATACAGGTCGCGCCGCCAGGCGAGGATGATCCTCCACCCGGCCGGCAACCGCATCTACAAAGGATTTGGCCATCCTAGGTCGACTCCGGCCCGGCCAGAGGCCTAGCCGGTGTCGGGAAGGGGCCGAAAGCTGCAAAGATCTCCGGGCGCGGCGCTAGGGCACAGCACGCGATCTATATCTTATATATATATATATATATATATATATATATATATATATATATATATATATATAAAGAGGTAGAGATTTAGTTATGTATCTATATACATTATAACATGTATGGATAAACTCTATATATATCTAAAGATATATAAACATAACATAGAGAGGAAGGGATAGGTTTACATGGCAGTGTATACTAAGTTAGGGTGTGTGTGTCCTTGTACAGGGTTATAGCTTAGTATTGAAGGTTAAATCCAGTTTAGTTCAGCATTTAAATACAAAATTTGAAAATAAGCTAACATTTAAACCAGTGTAATATTAACATAATGCAGTTTCAGAATTTAGGGTTTGAACATCACAACTAACTCAATGCTTCAAATACATCCTAACATGATAGAGAAGAAACCCTAACATACTATCAATACATTTAGCTACACATACAGTTCAGTATTACATATTAAATCTGAAATTAAACTAAACATTGAAATCAATATAAAAATGTTAACATGTATTCAGTTTTAGGATTTTGGAAAAATTCGAACATCAAACCAACCCAATGTTTATCACAACCTAACATGTAAGAATACGAAACCTAAATTTATACCCCTACATACCAAAATGTATATAGCTCAAAACATTATATTTAAACAACAAATTAAACTAACATTTGAAATCCAGTATTAAGGGTTAATATGCACACAGTCTTAGATTTGACAATTTCAGACACAAAACTCAACTAAAATTTTTTTTGAATTGAAATCCTATGTATAACATACATGTGTAGTGATATAAACAAAACTAACAACATGAAACCTATATTTGTATTATGAATTTAAACTGGAAAAGCAGAAAACCAGAAATATTGGGATTTTGACAATTTAAACATCAACAACATATTAATATGTATTTAGATAGGTTGGAATTCAAAGTGTAGCATGCATACGTATCAGGCAAGTGTCTGCTATATATATATATATATATATATATATATATATATATATATATATATATATATATATATATATATATATATATATATATATAAATTCTTATGTCCCAATATAAAAATTAATTCTACGTTAAGACTAACATTTAGATTCCTACCAAGATTGCAAGTAGGTGATTGGTGAAATTAAGACAGTTTTATTATTATTATTATTACTATTTAATACATGGATAGTAGCAAGAAGGAAATAACGATAAAATTTGTTCTGCTGATCCGTTTAAAAGAAGGAACCATTTTGAAACCCAGAGCTAAACTATCAAATCCAAGATAAGGTCTAGTAAAAATCATCAATTCATTGTATTAAGAAGAAATTCATATTAAGAAGTTACACAAAGTTTATAAAAACAGCTAAAGCTACTCCTAAGTTAAATAATGATAAAAAAACAAAACAAACAAATAACAATTCTTTTTTTTTGAAGGACTGAAACAAAAGTAGAGAAAACATGTTCAAAAATATTTAAGGTACAATCTGATATTCATATACGTCTTCCTGAAATTATGTTGTCAGAATTCTGCCACGCCAATAAGCATAGCTGCAATAAACGATAGAGTCCATAATAAGGCATACACCATATAATCATGTTATCCAGAATTCTTACCACGTCATCCAGTATGGCTGCAAGAAAATCTAGATTTCATAACTAAGATAAGTATAGCTATATCAGGCTCTACGTCCTTGTCATGCTAGCAAATATGACTGCAATAAATTCTAAATTCCATAATAAAGTAGACTTTTACCTTTCTCACTGTCCTTATCAAGTATATTATCAGGTTATACCTTAATTCCAAAAAAATGTACATATACATATAAATACAAACTCAAATTCAACAACTAACATCAAGATTCAAAATTCAACAATAATCCATCAAAAATCATAAAAATACAGACTCAAATTCAACCACTAATATCAAGATTCAAAATTCAAAAATAATCCATCAAAATCAAGTTCAATAACAGCAAGTAAAGGTAAATCAAATCAGGAAATAAATAGATTTCAAATTGAAGTTAAAATAAGATTCTCAAGGGTCGTCCCAGGAATCTCTCAAGGAGGCCTAACTGTGATTGAGTACCTTCAAAAAAATATCCTAATCCTACTGCAGGCTGTAGTGGTACTCTACTTCGAATACCACTACACAAACTCGACCTACATAGGCCACCACTAAAAACGTGTCATGACCCGCACCCTAGAGTAAGGGCACAAGAAGTGAGTACGCCCAGCCTATGCCGCAGTGTCGACAGAAGAACGCTGTCCTAGGTCACAATATCTAACAATATAATGCTAAACAGTTTATACTCCCCGAATGGGGGTGACATAGCAGAATGTAAACTCAATCACATCTAAGGTAGAGCATAATGGAAGATAGATAAAACGTGAAATCCAAAAGAGATATCGCAGATAGAAGTCTAAGTTTCTAAGATACACAAAACCAGAAATACATCTCAAAGCTCAAATACAGTAATCCATAAATATAACTCAGGACAACTGAAAACAAGCTATAAGCAAAACCCTAGCTATCTATACAACCTCTACTGTGTCTCCTCTAGGCTAGCAGGCAACCTCCAGGTTATCTGTAAAATTTATCAACAGGTCCAGTCATAACAGGAGCGAGCACAATACATCTCAACAGTTCATAGCAGGTTAGAAATTATAAACATGCAGTAGAGTAAGATACATGATCTGAAAGAAATACAGTATCTAAACAGAGAGATAAATGTAATAGAAATATCTACTATAAATAGAGAACTAATAGTGGCTAGTGATGTAGAGTACAGGATAGCACAGGTGAACAAAATAGATTAGTACATGATCTACACTAAAGAGTTTCACATGATCTACACTACTACGAAATTTATTCACATGACTACTAGCACTCTCCTGTTTTCCCCAATCAATACACAAGGATCTAAGCAGGTTATGTTATTGTACATAATATCACATGGGGGCCCATGAAAGGGTGCACATAATAGTATACATGAAGGCTTCGTGAACATGAGAGTACATGATTCATAAAAGTATACATGTATGGTGAAAGCACATGAGTACATGATGAAAGTGAAACGCACATGACATAATGTCCCCGATGCTTCCGAGGGGGATAACATCGCATGAAGAGATCCATATAGTACTAATCCGTGATAATGTCGTGACAACATCAAATAAAATAATCTAAAGCAGGAATATAATTCTAAGCAGGATATGAAATGATCAGAGAATGTACTCGCCTGATAACCTGAACAGCTGATAAGTATAGGGGGTCCAACTGAAGCCACAGAGTCCTATTTAAAGAAACACAGGTTACAAGGTATTCAAGTTGTAATAAAAGAATCTCTACAAGCAATCTATATTATCCTAGGTTCTTCTAAGTCAAAACAACTCTAGGTCAACTCCGGTCAATAATCTAGTCAAACTAGGTTAAGTGTTGACTTACAGTTGACTTGGGTCAACTAGTCAACTCTGGTCAAACAGGATCAATTCTAGTCTAATTATTAAAGATATAAAGTATACTTCGTTATTAGTACGTCGAAACTTACGACAAGTAAATCGAGATGAGATGATCAACGGTAAAGTTGATAATCATATTATAGTGATCCACGTGTCCATCTTGTCAATTTCAGCGATGTGGGATCACTGAAATTGACTGAGCTCAGTTTCGTTGTACTAATCCCGAAATACGAACATTATAAGAATTAATTATTAATAAATTATAAAAGGTTAATCTCAAAAAAATCATCAACAAACATTGTCGGACGATGAAATAAATATCGTCAACGTGTCCAGAATGGTCAAATTAGCTAGGATAGCTTACCCATCGGTCCAATTTGGACACAAGGGCAAAAAGGTAATTTCGGGTCAAAAACGGTATCCGTGTCGGAGCCGTTTTGCACCAAAAAATGTGCAAGAAAACAAGTCTATAAAATATAACAAATTATACGTCCACGAAACCAGAATGACGATACGAACCCAACGGTATCTCCAGAGTTGGATTCCGTTGACCCGATCTCAATTTGGTCCGTTGACTAGAACTTAGAATTTTTGGTTTGCACGGAAATGCGTACCGGAGCCAATGTCCACCAAAACCTAGCAAATTATATGTCAACGAGTCCAGAATGACAATACAAACTCAATGGTATATCCGAAATTGGATTACGTGAGCCGATCTCAAAATGATCCGTTGACCCGGATATTGGTATCCGACTTGCACCGAAATGCGTGTCGGATCCAATATCCACCAAAACCTAACAAATTATATGTCAATGAGTCCAAAATGATGATACAAACTCAACGGTATATCCGGAATTGGATTTCGATGAGCCGGCGTCAAAAAGTTCCGTTGACCCGGACTATAGGATCCACTTTGCACCGAAAAATGTGCCAGGGCCCACGTCCTCCAAATCTAACAAATTTATATGAAAATATGCCAGAATGATGCCACTATTCTACCGGTGGTGTCAGAAATAAAATTTGGAGTCCCGTGTTCAAAAATGAAATTTTACAAGTTGAAAATTACGAATTCGGACGGCCAACTTTGACGTCGAATTCAACCAATCAAACAAGCTCACAATGAAATGAAACTGGAGGAGTAGCAAGAGGGTTATACCAGCTTCGCACAGGAACTGGTACCACGCAAAAAGGAGCTGCGGTTGAGGAGGTACAAGCTGACGAAGTTGACTCTGCGAAACTGTTTGAAATTAATACAATTTAAACGTCAACTTGGTGGCCGGTTTTGAGGCATCAAACGATAGAATCAACGGATAAAAATTGACAGGAGTTAAGGTGGATATACCGAGATTGTGACGGAGCAAAGAAATCACCGATCCAACGGTCGGTTCCCGGGAAAATGTGCGCGAAGTCGCTGCGACGGAATACAAATTCTGGATCGATCTAGCGCACGTCACGACGGAACTTCGTACGAAACGCACGAATCGCCTCGACGGCGCGTCCCGGAGGACGGTAGCCGCCATGGGAGTGCTCGTCGGGGGGCGCCAGCCTAGGGGGGCCAGTCACAGCGGCGGCAGTGCCTGAACGGCGGCCTGCACGCCGGCCAAAGGGGCGCGCAAGCTGCTGTTGGTCGCGCGGTTGCTCGCCGCTGTCGCTGGTGGCTCGCACGGCCTGGCCTGGCCTGGCCCGACGACGGCGTGGGCTGCACGGCCTCGACGAGGGTCGGGAGGCGGCTGTGCCTGAACGGCGAAGGTGGTGGCAGAATGGTGGTGCGGGTGGAATAGAGGATGATGATGGTTCAATGGGAAGGAGGGGGAGGCTACTTGGGAATGAGGAGATGGTCGGGGCTGCGCTCGGCCAGGGGTGGCGGCCGGCGGCCTCGGCCATGGGGCTCGGGCTAAGGTGATGGTGGTGGTGGATTAATGGTGAGGGTGGTGGTGGTTATTCATTGTGGTGGATGTGGTGGTGATGTAATGTGGAGAAGAAAGAGGAGGAGAGTAGGCTGGTGGGTGGCCGACGGCCTGGGGGGTGGTCGACGGCGTCAGCCACGCCGGAGGGAGGAGGAGGAGGCCACTGGTGTTGGTGCTCTGTGTGTGTTTTTATTTTGTATGGGAAAAAATAAGTGAGAGAGAGAAAGAGAGTAATTGTGTGAAATTAATGAGAGAGGAAGAGAGAGAGAGAAAAAGGTGGTTCTCTACATAGAATTTAGGGCCGGCTGCTATAGGAGGGAAATTTTGTGAGAGTGTTTGGAAAAATGTAGGGTGAGGATTGAATGAGAGTAAACCTATGGCTAGGATTTAAATATAGGAAAATAAGTCATTCCTAGGGATTTAAATCAACAGAAATTTGCACTCAATATTTGGAATAGAAAACTAGGTATTGAATATTATTTTTGGACACAAAAAAATGAGGGTGTCGTGAGAGAGAGAGTAATATGAAGTTTGGACTGGGTTCGGTCAAGCCGGGTTGGATCAAAATTGGACATTGTGCAAAAAATCGAATAAAAATAGGTGTTGATGATCATGGGTAAATAAGCAGCACATGGAGATTCCAATAAATGGGACACAAGTGGCATGTGGATAGTTGGCTCAATGTGGGCCATGTCCATATTTGGGGTTGATAGGTTTTGGTCGACAAGGTACCCACAAATCAAGTTGGAAAATGAATGTGACACCGTGGGGTGAAATAAAATCGGGTCACGTGTCAGAAAAGTTGTACGAAGCAAATAAAGCACAAAATGGTGTGTCTGAGTAGGACACGAAGATCATGGGTGAAGAGCGTCTCGAGTAGATCATGTATGATAAGTTGGTTTCAAGAGGATGACTGGTCTGGTGCTCCCAATTCAAAAGTCACGATAACGTGCTAATAATGATCAAGGAAAAGAGTGGGAAATTAATTAATGATCAAATGGTCTAAATCGACCCGAAGTTCTACGAAGCAAAAAGAGTACAAGGGAACAAGTTTGGATGGGATATTATATACCATCATGAAGGTAATCATGTCCACGATAAAACTCGTGTAGAAGGTCTCCAGAGTTGAACATCCCTGGCACTCCAAATATCAAAGGCACGTAAAAGTACATTTAAAAAATAATAAACAAAATAATTATTTATTAAAACTAAATCAATCAGAAAAATTAAAAAAAATCAACCCGAAATTCAGGGTGCTCACATCCGAACCGAGGTGACTTGCTATATCGTGGACGCTGACGTCAACTACAACCTCCTGCTGGGTCATCCGTGGCTGCATGAGTACATGGTGGTGCCATCTACACTCCACCACCAATGTATGAAGTACGTGTCCACCAACGACATCATCTGAACAGAGTTTGCGGACATTGACCCTTTCAAGGGGGTCGAAGCCTACTTTACTGATTCTACCCTGTACAAGTCACCCGACGAAGGAAAAGCCAATGATGTTGACGATGAAGCAGAAACAGCAGCAGAGCCGGACATGGAGCTAGAGATGATTCCCGACGCTCCTTTGAAAATTTGACTCAAAGAAAAACTGCCTCAGATGCTGCCTCCCATGACCATCAAGCTACCTGGAACAGCACCAACTGCTCTAGGTAGAACACCTACTGAAGCTCCCTTGAAGATATGGCTCAAGGGAAAGCCGCCTCAAACATAGGCTCCCCTTGTGGCAAAACTATAGGGGAAGGCACCAATCACTTAAGGCGCAGTTGAGGCACCTCTGAAGGTGCGTCTTAAAGGCAAGCCTCCGCAATCATCCGTCTCATCCAAGCTGCCGGAGAAGGTTCACATAGCCCTCTCGGACCCCAAGGTCAAAGCTGCGGTGGACGCTCCCGAATCAACCCCAGTACTCACAGATGAAGAGCTACGAGAATACATATCTACTGATGTAGATGCACCCTCTCTGGACAATGTAATCACGCAGGACAAAATCTCATGTTTCATCAATAATAGAGTATCTTTTAATTATTCTAGTCTTCCACATTGGAATGCCATGTATACATTAGATAATGCTCTATGGTCGTTGCAAACACAAATAACGATCGTTAATCATATAAATCGAGTAGTCCCGTCCCAAGGGGTCTGTTTTGTAGTCCCATCGCAGAATCGAGACGAAGAATCCATCATCTTCGGCAAAGTCGAGCGTCATCAAGACCTCCTGCCACTCAAGCAAGAACCAGATACCGGCAGAATACAAGTCTATCGGTACACGGACAAGGCAAAGTACCTCATCCAAAAGATGGGTTACGATCTAAAAAGCAACAAAGGCCTGAACTACGGCAAGGGTCGACGTCTTCCTCTCCGGCTCCCAACACCTGAAGGAAAGTCGCAGGACTATTATCAACGAACTCGACGGGGGGTGGGCTATGTCACGCCACCGGCAAATCTAGAGAGTTCGGAGGCAGAAGAAGTAGAACATTCTCATTCGTCCGAAGCATCAACCTGGGATTCCGATACCAGTATCGGCTCAGTCTTCAAGAAGGTGCTATCAGTCAACATGGCATCAGACCAATCTCAAGAAGATGAAGGTGAAGACCAAACGCCAGAATTCTTCGAGGAAGAACCTTGGGCTCAACGCCTAGGAGCGCAGTGGGAGTCTCGCTTTGAACTGCGCGAACCCCCTACCAAAGACGAGGTCGAACAAGTTGACCTTGGGAAAGGATCTCCTTCCAAACCCATCTTCATCAGCAAGAGTCTGAAGGGAGAAGACCGGGAGTCTTTGGTCCAATTGGCCAAGGAATATATCGACGTCTTCGCCTGGAGCTACGAAGATATGCCGGGACTTGATCCCCAGATCGCAATGCACAGACTTAACATCTTACCTAATGCTAAGCCTTTAAAGCAAGAACAACGACGCTTTCGTCCGGACATCATGAACGCTATCGATCAGGAGGTGGACAAACTCCTGAGCAGCGGCTTTATCCGTAAAGAGCAACATCCGGATTGGGTGGCCAATGTCGTCCTTATCACTAAGAAGAATGGGAAGATACGGTCTGCATCGACTTCAGGGATCTTACCGCTTGTCCGAGGGACAAATTTCTGCTTCCAATCACTAACGTGATGATCGACAATATATGTGGCATCGAACGCATGTCTTTCATGGACGGATATTCGGGCTACAATCAGATCAAGATGTTCCCCGACGACGCAAAATACACGTCATTCAGGACTCCAAAGGGGGTTTTCTGCTACACGGTGATGCCCTTTGGCTTGAAGAACGCTGGTGCTACATACCAACGAGCTATGAGTACCATCTTTTGTCAACATCTTCGCAAGACAGTTGAGTGCTACGTCGATGACATCGCGATCAAGATCCGTCTCAAGGGCGATCACTTACAAGACCTGAGGACAGTCTTCGATCTCATGCAAGCACATCAACTCAAGATGAATCCCGCTAAATCCTTCCTTGGGGTTTCTAACGAAAAGTTTTTGGGCTTCATTATCACGGCAAAAGGCATTTATGTCGATCCCGAGAAAACCAAAGCCATCCTTGACATGGACCCTCCGAAAAAACCTCTGAGAACTTCGAGGCCTGCAAGGGCGTCTGGCATACATCCGAAGGTTTATAGCAAACCTTTTCGAAAAATGCCAACCCTTCACCCAGCTCATGAAGAAGGGGGTCTCTTACGTCTGGATGGAGGAATGCCAGAAAGCTTTCGATGATATCAAGGCTTACTTGATGAGCCCGCCAGTCCTGGTGGTACATGTCGTAGGAAAACCACTTTTCCTCTACGTTCGTGCCATGGATCATTCCCTCGGTGCTCTGCTGGCTCAGAACAGCGATGCGGGCTATGAGCAAGCTATCTACTACCTCAGTAGGACACTGATCAGGGCCGAACACCGGTATAACCCCGTAGAAAAGGAGTGTCTGGCTTTGGTGTTCGCCATCCAGAAGACTCGCCATTATGTCTCGGACTAGACAATTTATGTCATCTTTCGAGTCAATCTACTCAGGGTTCTCATGACGAAGCCAGGATCATTGAACTCCCGGCTAGCTACATGGGCGATCCTGTTGGCGCTATACAACATGGTGTTCGTTCCACAAAAAACCATCAATGGTCAAGCTCTAGCCGATTTTTTAGCTGCACACCCCATCCCAGAGTCCTCCAGACTCTATGAAGACATCTCGGATGAGGTCCAAGAATCAAACGTCACCGAAGAAAGCTCCGTCTGGCAGATATTTTTCGATGGCGCTTCAAGAATAGGCCCCAAAGGCCAAATCATTGTCGGAGTGGGGGTAGTCTTAGTCTTCCCCGATCAGCTGGTCATCCAGCGTGCTTACTCCCTTTCGAAGCCGTGCTCCAATAATGTTATCGAGTACAACGCTCTCATCATAGGACTCCAGCTGGCGTAACAGCTGGGGATGGATCATCTGGAAGCCTACGGCGACTGAAAACTCGTCGTTAACCAGATCAAAGGGCAATACGAAGTTCGCCATGAAGATCTGGTTCCTTACCATGAAGTTGCATTGAATATTATTTCAACCTTCACCAAGTTCTTCATAGAACACGTACCTCGATTACAAAACCTCGAGGCTGACGCTCTGGCTGGCCTCGCAGCCTCATTGGCAGCACCTCTCGGGACTCAACACTACATCACGGTAGTTGGTCGAGACTTGGTCTGTCCTAAAAACAAACTATGCTCACAAATGGCCCATTCCATGTCAACAAGTGCTGGTATTAATGTCCGATACTGGAGGTTCCCGTTCATCGACTTTGCTGTCTACGAAATTCTTCCAGAAGACTCGAAGGAAGCCATCTCTGTCAGGAGGCATTTCTTTTGATTCTATTACGATACAGCTACTAAAATGCTGTACCGACGCTCCTACGATGTACTTCTCCTTCGATGTCTGTCCAACGAAGAAGCAGCCGAAGCCCTTCGAGAAGCTCATGATGGAACTTGCGGGGCTCATCAACCTGGGCCTAAGTTGCAGGACCGACTGCGACGCATAGGTTACTACTGGCCAACCATGGCAGCCGACGCTGTCGACTATGCTAAGAAGTGTCATGCTTTTCAGCTTCATACCGACTTCATCCATACACCGTCGGAACCACTACATCCTACGGTCGCTTTCTGGCCCTTTGAAGCTTGGGACATGGACATTGTGGGACCTATCACCCCTCCTTCATCAAGGGGACACCGCTTCATCCTAGCTATCACTAACTACTTCTCCAAATGGGTAGAAGTAATTCCACTGCAGAAGTGAAAAGCTCTAGGGTGATCAGCTTTATCAAGCATTATGTCATCTACCGTTTTGGAGTACCCCGTAGGATTATCCATGACAACGGTCCACAGTTCATCAGCCATGTTTTCAGCAGATTCTGTGACAAGAATTGCATTCAGAACGTGGCATCAACCGCCTACAATCTGGTAGCAAATGGATTGGCCGAGGCGTTTAACAAGACTATCGTCAGGCTACTCAAAAAGGTTGTGTCATCCAACAAATGCGACTGGGACAAAAAGCTCGACGAATGCCTTTGGGCCTACCGCACAACGGTACGGACCCCGACGGGCAGCACACCATTCTCCTTGGTCTACGGGAGCGAAGCGGTACTGCCTCTCGAGATTCAGATACCCTCACTCCGTATAGCGATCACAAACCAACTCACAGAAGAAGATAATCAACGTCACCGTCTGCGAGAATTGGAGGCACTTGACGAAAAATATCTCCTAGCTCAACAGCACATCGAACTCTATCAAGCCCGTATATTATAGGCTTTCAATAAGAAGGTCAAGCAGAGGACTTTCCAAGTAGGCAACCTGGTCTGGCAGTCAGGAGGCCGATGGTGTTGGCGCACAAAACACCAAGAAAGTTCGAGCCCAAATGGAAAGGACCTTTCATCATAGAGATGGTATACTCAAACGGTGCTTACCGCCTCGCCCGATCAAACGGGGACTTGTTCATGATGCCTATCAACGGCAAGTTCCTAAAGAAGTACTACTCTTGACATCTTTTCAGATATGTACTTCTATCTCCACCCAACAAGGGAGTCTGTGGACCCAATCATCAGGGCTCACGTACACCTTCCTTCCACAAAATCTTACTCTTCCGGAACCCAACAGTTCCGTGGCGTTCTATCTTTAGTAAAAAAACAACCACGTCCACATTACCTCTGAATTGCTTCTCTACGCCCTACAAAGCAGAATCTTACGCTCCGTAAGAGTACACTACCCATCATGTTTACCACGTCCATATTACATCTGAGTAAACATTCCGTACAGACAACCCCCGCGCTGCCGTACATTGATCGCAGAACTTCCATGTCCATATTACCTCTGAGTAGTTCCGCGTATCTCCCCAGAGTCACTCTTACCACGTCCATAACACCTCTGAGTAGGAAGATTCCGATATTTGAACCCCATATTTACCACGTCCATATTACTTATGAGCAAATATGTTGGTTCTCTCAAACTTATTATTTGTACCTAAAAACTAAGGTACGAAAAAGATAATAGGTCCACACAAATTATCAAGTTCATGACAACAAGAATAAACACACCACAAAACTTTTTATTCTTTATTTAAAAGTAAGGGATTACAACCCCAGCTCCCCTACTGGAGTAAAGAAGGTGCCAGTCTGGGAGTTGAACATCTCCAGGAGTGCAAGGAACATGGGCTTGTTGATATCGATGCCCCCTTGCATGGCATGAAGAGCGACAGTCAGCCCAATCGCTTTGAGCTCAGTTTTGAACTTTGACATAACCCAGAGGGTAAACTCATCCTACTTCAACACGTGATGGCACCACCCCTCAACTCAAAAACCTCCTTTTGGATACGTGATCTCCGATGTCAGCATTCGACTTGCAAAAGTTGATGCCCCAAAGACGAACGTATCAGGAGGAACAACACTGTAAAGGCTCCCAGGGTGCAAAGTTCGGCAATGAACGAGGTCTCGGCTCGCGAGGCGGCCAAGGTATCCCTCTGATTCGAAGTAACATCAATACGAAGGGTACCTCCCACTGCCCCTCCTTGAGAAGGAGTAAGCTTCCATGGCATCCTCCTTTTGGAAGCCAAACGGTAGAAAGCCGTCAGCGACAATTGACGCTCAGACTGCCGTATGTACAGGGCTACGCCCTTTGCCGAGAAGAACCAGTCCTCTTTAATCTTCAATATCTTTGCTTCAGTAGAGGTCAACCGGTCACCGAACAGAAAGGCAGGCTTCAAAAAAGTCACGTTATCGAATTCAGCTGATTTTAGTCTTCCACTCTCCATCATGTTCTGGAGAAAAATAGGCGACTGATCCCGAATTTACAACATCCTCTCGGAAGGCTGGTCCTGCATGATAGCAGCCTTCACTGGATTAACAATCTCCTCATTGAAGTCAATCCCCATTTGGCAGAGGGAAGCATCCAAAAGGACTTCGTTCAGCAAGGGGATTGTCATTGACACTGACACAAAACAAAACTCAGGCAACAACAAAAGAAAGAGGCTTAAGAGAAGGATGAAACATTTGGGGCGCGTTCAAAGCTTCTGCGCCTCATCAGGGCCCAAAAAGGCCCATATGAATTGAGGCCTCAGCGCATAATCAGGACAGAAGTCCATGCGCGTCAGCGGGATAGCCTCGGCGCATAATCAGGATAGAAGTCCATGCGCGTCAACGGGATAGCCTCGGCGCATAATCAGGACAGAAGTCCATGCGCGTCAGCGGGATAGCCTCGGCGCATAATCAGGACAGAAGTTCATGCGTGTCAGCTGTAAAGCCTCGGCGTATAATCAGGATAGAAGTCCATGCGCGTCAGCAGGATAGCCTCGACGCATAATCAGGACAAAAGTCCATGCACGTCGACAACAAAGAGTTAGGGCACAGCAACAGGGTGCAACTCATCCGTGTGTGCACCAAACTCGTTTAAAAATGTCAGGAAGCACTCACCTGTCACCACTGGCCGAACGTCGGCAGGAGCCGCAGCAACGACGGAAGAATCCTCCTCATCGAACTCTACGGGCTCTTTTTCTTTGCTTCTCCCTCGGCCAGCACCACCGCGAGGAGTTTTGGGAGCCATTTTGAGAAAAGGAGATTAGGGTTTTTTGGAAGAAAAAACTCTAAAAAAGAAGACATCAAAGAGAGGAAGAACTCCCTCTCTCTCTCTATTAGACGCCTATTTATAGGCTTAGGTGACGTCAACCGCCGTTTAGGGTTCTGTGAAGTGATAACCGTGGATAGTCCAAAAGATCATCGTTAAATCATTTTTATTTATCCTGAAACGTTATCATTTGGGCATTTAAAACTGAGAGGAGCATACGCCCCAAACAGTCACACGCCCTACACAGTCATGCACCCCAGAGAAGACACCACCATGCTTCTTATTCAAAGTATTCCAAAACTTGACGAAAAGTTTTGAAAACTTTGAAGGGGGTCTTGTAGAAGCATGGAATTTCAGGACCAGAAATCCTATGCACCTAACATTACACGCGCCAGGGATCTCAGATAAAGTACTTGGCACAGTAAACAGCAAAAGCATAGACATCAAAAGAAGATTTTTTTTTATTTTATACAAAAGTCTATTACATGTCTAAAAAGGGCTTTACAACTACAAAGAAAGACCCTAAATCTACAATTAGGCGCAGCAACCGCCATACGCTCTCAACCAGGCGCATCCCTTCAGCGTCTCAGTCAGGCACATCTCTTCTGCATCTCAGTCAGGCGCATCTTTTCAGCATCTCAGTCAGGCACATCCCTTCAGTAGCTCAGTTATGTGCATCCCTTCAGCGTCTCAGTCATGTGCATCATGAAGTCTCAGCATATGCGCTCCACTTTGACCCGATCGAGTGCTTCGACTAATGAAGCATTTATTGAGCCAAAAAAGGGTGGGCGATCAACCCCAACCTAGCGGAAGAAAGAGCTCTCCAAAGGAAGAGGAGAGCACCGCAATCGATCCACGATAAAAGGAGGCTTTCAACACAACCAGAATGGGCAACACCCACTCTAGCAGGAGGATGAGCTCTCCCAAAGCCCAAGGAAGATGATCGGGGAACCACAATTCCGATCTGCGGCTCTTCCAGCATAACGGAGACGAGGCTTGAGCATCCCGATCTTTGGATGCAACAGGCACCTTCCGCCTGCCTCAGAAGCCCTCGACTCCAACTTTTGGATGTAACAGTGCATGAACGAAGACAAGTCGTTACATCTTCACCCTCGGAAATATCTCGTCAACAGAATGTGCTCGAGCAAACATGTTCATTTTGGGTGGACATGAGAGAACGAGAAGAAAACTCTCTCCTTGCCACTATTTATAGGTCGAACAAATCAAACCCATACGCCAAGTGGCGGGCTCTCCGAATTTCGTGCAATGAATTTGCATTTATGGTGATAAACCTGACGCATCAAATTCGGCCAAGTCAAAAATGGCTATTTAAAGCACTCAAAGAACGTAACATTCGGACCAATAAAGGCACGACATGCAAAAAAATGCGCCGGTCAGACACCGCGCATCGTACAGACGAACCCGTCGGTTCCAAAGCACCCCGTATGGATGCGCCCAACAAAGCACAGATCCATGCGTCCTAATCAACATGGACCCATGCGTCTATTTTGGCTCGTCACCCATCAAGCAATTAATGCTCAAGTGACAGAGTTGGCAGCACGTCCCCCGAGGACTGGACAGTTAGTAGCTTTTTCAAAAGACGAAGCATCGTTGATGTCAGCATCATCATTACTTTTCTCCGACGGTTACAAGTCACGTGGCCACCCAACCATTTCGCATGCGCCTTCGCAGCCATGCGCCTAAATCTCTGCATGCGCCTGAAAAACTATGCACCTCAGACTTTTCTCTGATCCCTGAAGACAGAGGTCAAGTCACTACTGAAGCCCCGTATGCGCCTCAAAAGCTATGCTTCCAGACTGGTTCGTGACTCCTAAAGGTTACAAGCCAAAGTCTACTCATGCGTCCAATCCTTGGTGCATTCTGTCAGATTACACTCCACCATTTGAGCTACGGATACGTGCCACGTGCCTTTTGACTCAGTTCAGCCGATAAAGGGGTGCTAATCACCCAAGATCTCAGCAACCGAAAGATCTTCTCTATTGCTACGTGTCAGCTCTGTCGCAGCCCATAAATGCAACAAGAAGAGTGTAACTCCTCAATCCGAGCGCGTCGCCCATGCACCTCCATCAGCAATCACTACATGGCATCCCCACAAACAGGCGCATCCTACATATGCGCGTATGAGCAGCCAACCTGCTGCTTATAAATAGAAGGATCATTCCCTCTCATACACACACAGACTGTCAGAGATCAAGATGCACAGTCAACCAAAGCATCAGAGTTTACTCCCAAAGATTGGAAGAGACACTCAACGTCTTCTTCCTCTCCGCAAACTCCAGCACCCAGAGCAACTCAGACCTTCAGAGGACCGAGAACCGTCGTCAGATCGTCAACGGAGTCAACACATTACCACTCGCTCCATCGACACAGGGACCCAGATAAACAAAAGTGTTCTCCTAGGACTACATCTAAGTCCTACATTGTAACACTGTTCTGTTTGTAATTGAAATTGCAATAAAATGATTTTAATGGCAAATAAAGATCTAATTTCGGGAATAACAATCCCAAAGCAAGATATCGATCCGATAGAGAACAACCGTGTAAACCTTCTCGACACAAGTTTTAACAAACTTGAGAAGTTTGACGGGAAGCATTACAACGTCTGGAAGAGAATTGTCAGCCTTAATCTTCAACTTGTGAGCGTAGTCGACTACGTGTTGACAGATCCTGAGCCTTTAATTCCAGAAGGTAAAAATGCTCGAAGGGTTTCTAAGGCCATTGCTCTACAATCTAAGAGAAGGAGTGTCACGATCCGCTCCCAATTTTGGGATATGAGTTCGTGGCCAAGTCCTGCCGATGCCGCAGCATCGGCGGTAGTACGCTGTCAATGATAACAATGGTCCACAATAAACACAATACGTATATATATCATCCATAACTAAGCCAACAATAATCACCAAAATATCCAATAGTTTCAATATTATAAATATGAAATAATCCACTATAACTCAGAAAGTCTCGGGAACAAACCCGAATAGCAGAAAATAAAATAGACAACTAAACTCCATAACTATAAATACTAACTAATACGAATCCATAAGGAAGAAAATATGCTAATTCGCATCAGTGCTGGAACCGGGTACACCAGGGATGTCAGGGTCGCCAACATGCTCACCGTAGACCTCGGGGCAAATCTCTTCATCTAAAGCTGAAAAATAGTTATCCAGTCAGGATTGGAGCAAGATCACCATAACACTACATTACACAATATATTATACACGCATGAAGGAACGATAAAAGAAATTTAACTGAAGATAAGTATAGGCATGACATTGTATAATACGAAAGTACCTTTGAGATATGATAACAATATGAAGGTAGACTTTGACATACCACTAAGACATGATGACAATAAGAAGGTAGACTTGACGAAAGAAGAACAATAGACAATAGAGCAACAATAATTAAGTCACGTGTACTGTGTGTTTTAGAATACCAACTTTCAGCATGTAGATGGCTTGGGATATTCGTCATTCATACGTGTGGTGCATGACAGATATTATGCAATCAATGTATAGGGGGTCTGTATTCAATTCGTTGACCACATGCTTACTTGTTGTATTCCCCCGCCCGACTCACTCACAATACATGTCCACTACGATAAACATTAGCAATACGATAAACTATAAAAAATAGGAAACAATGAGTAAGACATGAACATGTATGTATATCAACCAATTCTAACTCTCGTGCACAATAGTAATCATGAACAATGACAATCATGAACCATAAGGGAGTAATAGTGAAAAGACGACACGAAGATACATGCAGTATAAAATAAAGGAAACATAGGTCATAGTGATACTTGTCTGCTCTGATAGATAATAAATTCACAAGTTAAGACGTTGTAGTTCGATCTACCCCGTCACATAAAAACCACAAGTTAGATCAACGGTTCCCACTCTAAAAATCCTAGAAAGTGGCTAATGGGTTAAATTAATTAATACTATTTTAATTCTGGAGTAAATCATCTAAAATCATATTTTAACCTATTTAATTTTGAAATAATAATCTAAACACAAATATTTGGCCAAAAAAAGTCACGATTCCAAATTCGGGACTCGTAGCACGCAAATCGAGACATATTGTTGACTAACTAGTCAAAATTATGAATTCAAAGTTTGAGTGTGCAATATGATAGATTTCAGTGCCATGAGTGCACTGGAATCGACCGTGCCGCAAAATCATGATTTGGTCAAAAGTTATCACCATTATGGCTAACCATGACCAAATCGATGAACCGTTAACCAAATCTGATTTCTATGAACAAAATAAAATAATAGATGAAACTCTAAATTTTTGAAAAATTATATATTGTAGAGCTCAGTGTCACCTCTCCAAAACTTCAAACGGATCGCGAAACGGAGTTCGAGATCACTCGAAATCTTGAAAACCGTATGACGCATTAATTTTTAGACAACCGACACTCAAATAATTATTCAGAAATTCGAGATCAAAATTCGAGAAAATAAAATATACATTCAGAAACCTAACCTCAATACGCTTCTAATAAAAAAATGGTGCACAAAACGGACGTCAAGATCAACGGCAAACCCTCCGCGAAGTCGAAGAACTCTACTGAACTCTCCCACAAAAAGCTGCTGAATTAAATCTAGGGTTTCGAAAATAATAAACTATATAACTATATATATAGGGAAAGAGAGAGTCGGTGGCTGCTGGAGTATGTTGGTGCTGCCACGTTGTCACTACCACATTTCTAGTTTGAGGGTATTTTTTTCATTTTTGGGGTTATTTGAATTTATTATAATTTATTTGAATTTATGGGAATTTTTAGAATTTATTTTGGAATTGTTTGAATGAGGGTTGACTATGTTGACTTTGACTAGCAATGACCATGGTAGACTAACCTAGGAGCTAACCCTAGTTGAGTTTGGACTTGGTTAGGTCATGCAACCCTAGTTAGACTAGAGTTGACCCATGGTATGGTTATTTGACTTAAGTTAGATCATTTAAGTCATAAGCCATGACTTGTGATTAAACATTAAATCAATAACTAGCCATAGAGGCCCAAAGCCTATTAACTAATGCCTAACCCTAACCCTAACCCTAACCCTAGCACTATTTGTCCAGCCACTATACCCATTGGGAAACCCCCTCCTATAAGTATTCTCTTCCATTTAGGGCTAGCCTCTTTAGGAAAGAGCAAGTTTAGAAAGAGGTATTTTCTCAACTCCAAAAATCCCTAGAAAATCCATTTTAACTCCTTTTTAATCCAAACAAATTGCAATAGGTTCTAATTAATGTTTTCTTGCTGTTGGAATTTGTTATTCTCAGTTTTCTACCAATTTGAAGGAGTTTGGTGGCTTTTGGGAATCTTCATTCAAAAGGTTTTTGTGTTGGAGAACACCATAGGTAAAATCCTAATCCACCCATTAAAATTTGGTTTTAATTACATGGATGCCTAGCCCTAAGTGTCCTGACCTTGTAAGAATAGAATTTATAGAATTTTGTGTCCTGTACGTGTCCGTATCGGACACGTATCAGGGATGGCTGTAGATGTTTGACGAAATGCCTCAATGGACATCTCGTTCTATTTTTGTAAAACTTTTTGAATAAAAAATGTATTTTTATGTCGCTTACACGTTTCCATTGCTCTGAACTTGTATCGTGTTTGTGTCGTGTCGCTATGACACTCGTGCACACGTTCTCGGACACGCGCGCGCGGCCCAAGCTAGTCCCCTGCCACTCGGGGCTCCTGCAGGACACGACACGCCATTGTTGGACACGAAATTTTGTGGACTCGAGGGGGCATGCACTGACATCATGCCCCAAAAATTTTGTCGAGTCTCGTGCACTGGTTAGGGAAAAATTGATCGCGTACCGTTTTAGCACTGTTCTGTGCACTGCTGTTTAGAGCCACTGATACGGCTTTATAATTCGGACACGCGATACTTTGGACTCGATACAGGCGCTTAGACACGTGCACCTTGTCACGACCATCACCCATTGTGAGGGTACGAGAACGTAACAACACCCAGCCTACGCCATAGTGTCGACGGTAGAACGCTGTTCTAGGTCATGAACTATAACTAGCATAATATGAATACTCTCCATAAGGAGGCCAACACAGAGGTACAACTCAATCAACATCTAAGGTAGAATGTAGCACGATGAAATAGATAAGAAATCCTCAACTGAGGTACAACAGAAATGAAATACAAGTCTTATCATCTCTAAAAATATACAAACTCTGAATCAAGAACAACAACTAAACATGAAAAGGAGAACAGTCTAAGCTATTTATACTAAGCAAGGTATCGTCCTCAGCAGCTGTCTGAACCTCCCCAGGGTCCAGGTCGCGAGTGTCATCTAGGCAAACTCCAAAGTAAGGGATGCAAGGTTCCTCATCATCCTCTATAAAAAATTTAACAGGTCCAGTCAGGACGGGAGCGAGCACAATACATCTCAACAGTTCATAGCAGGTTAAAAAATATAATCATACAGTAAAGTAAGATATAGATACTGAAGAAATACAGTATGTAAACAGAGGAAGAGAACTATAATAGAAATATCTACTATAAGTAAAGAGCTACCAGTGACTAGTGATTTAGAGCACAAAGTCGACATGTGAACGGCTTGATTTGTACATGGCTATACTAAAGAGGCGTACATGGCTATTCTACTTTAGAATTATTCACATGGCTATTTATACTCCCCCGTACCCCCAATTAATATACAAGGATCCAACCAGGTTATGTTATGATTCTATGTAACAGCCCCCGAAGGGTGGTAAGCCCCCGAAGGATGATAAGCCCCCAAAGGGTGATAAGCCCCCAAAGGGTGATAAGCCCCAAAAGGGTGATACATAGTAGTCCCATAAATGGGATAAGGATTCAAAGAAGACTCTGTGATCATATGGGTATATGTCACAAGTGATCAAAGAACCAAAGAAGCATAGTAATACGCCATGTAAGTGAAACACACAGAACATAGAGTACCCCGATGCTCCCTGAAGGGATAACATCTCAGGGAGGGATCCATATTGTACTAATCCGTGTGACCAACGTGACAGTATCAAGTAAAGTAATTTAATGCAGAAAAATAATTCTAAGCAGGATATGAAATGATCAAAGAATGTACTCGCCTCGTATCTGAATGTTTGAAGTAAATGTACTGTCCGAGATGAGGTACCTGACTCCTAGTTAGAGCAACACAAGTCAAGATGTATACAGGGGATGATATATGAATGTACAATGCATCTGCATGATGTCTAGGTCAAACTAGACCAAAGTCAACTCTTGGTCAACTCTGGTCAACCCTAGAAGTCAAACTAGGTCAACCAAGTCAAATCTAAGTCAACAAGTCTATACTAGTCTATTCTAGGTCTAACAAGGCTACACAAGTCTATCTAGACTCTATACTGACACACAGATACACCCATAGGCTAAGAGCCTAGGCTATAGGCTAAACCATGCCTATAATCTATATTACATAACACATGCCAATATTCAAATCTAAATTACAACACATATTGATATATATTATAATCTAATATAGAAATACACATATTGATATGGCTATATAATATAACATAGAATACACTAGCATATAGGCTACCTATACCCATATCACACATACATTATATGTCAAATATATATAGTACACACATAAAATAGAATACATATATGAATATACATCTCATATATATATACATGTATATATACATATATACATGTGTAAGGAAAACACTAGTGCTCATGTGTGTGTGTGTGTTAGGCTAGAGGGTACAAGAAAGTGTGTGTGTCAAGAGTGAGAATGTGTTGCCAAGTGAGGATGTATGCTAGCTGGAACCTGTGAAATAGTATAACATTGGTAACACAGTGTCTAGGAGAAATCAGTAACCAATGTGTATGTCCTGAATACAGGAAACAGGAAAAGAACAGTGAGTATCCTAAGAAATCTGGAAAACAGTCCCTCAATTACCATTCTACCAAATCTCAAATCAGTCAACAATTTAAATGAATAGACATTCATTAAGGTCTCAGGTTATTAGGAAAAACTGGAAAAACAGTGAGTACAAGTGACATTAACCTGTGTGTGTTCAAGGGCATATGCTTATGTGGGTGTGTGTAGTAGAATCTCAGGAAACCCAAGGCAAGAAATACGGTGTGCATTAAAACATAACAGGGTGTATAATGTTAGAGTGAGATTGTGTGTGACAGGAAAATGTCGAATGTTTTGGGTGCACCTAGACCTAACATAGGTGTGGACACAACCACGTGTCCCAGTTCGTGTCGTGTCGAGTGCACGACACGCGTGCACCTGTGTACGACTCATTGCCTAATTGCTGTGTCTGTGTGCACTGATGGGTTTTTCATATCAATTGGACACGTTTGTGTCCTCTTTCTGGGACACAAACACATGGTAAGACACGTGTACAAGTTGTATTTACTTTACCAACCAATTATTGTACATTTTTAACATGTTTTAATGATCAAACCTCATTTACCCCAAAAATCTGATACCCATTTCTCATTTACTGTTTTTCCAGTTTTGAATGTGGATTTTGGCAGTCTTTTGATTAATCTAATTGTAGTTAATTGCCTGTTTAAGCTCTAACATTGTTCACTTATACTTAGGCTAACTGTATGATGAATTCGAAATGGTTTCATTGAATGTGGGATACGAAAATGGGGTTGAAAAGGGTGTGGACTGTTTTAATGGTTTCTAAAGCTGATTTCCTGAGTTCACTGATATTATGAACTCAAAATCTGAGTTCATTAGGACCTGAGATTAGGGTAGATTGAATGATTGGATTTCCTTTTCTTTTCTCACTGATTTATGCTCAAATCTGAGTTTGTTTTGATATAAAAACTTGTGTATACACTGTCAATTGGTTCCTAAGTTTTCATTAAAAACCTGAGATTGTAGGTTCATATTTACATGTGTATTTTGCTGTCATATGATGAGTTAATTGATGCAAAACCTGAATCTGAATTTATGCTATATGTGGACTGTCACTTGGTTGGACAGAAACCTAAGGTTGACACACAAATGGTTACACAAACACACATACAACACACTAGCCTACCACCACCTTTCTGTCATCAGGACAGTCCTCTCTCTCACAGCATATCACTCACTGTCAACACACATACACACACTTCACTGTTCACTCTCACACCCTTTCACTCTCTTCCTATCCTTCACTCACACACTTGACACTTCCTCACTACACTCATGCAACTAACACACACACACATTGCCTCCCCTCTCTCACTCACATTTCTCTCTCACACACACATACAATTTTATTTCACTCACCCTTTTCACTTCTTCACATGTACACCTCCCATTCACTAATACTTGGCCTATGGCACACACTCACATCACTCACGCACACACACACATAGCCCTCTTTATATATATATATATATATATATATATATATAAATATATATATATATATATATATATATATATTAAATGCCATGTTACATATAGCTAATATGTAGTGATGCATGTATATATATATATATATATATATATAGTTAGTTTCTTTTATGTATTGTTCTTGAATGCCTAGTATAGATAACTTGAATATTGGACAAGTGTGACTTATGAATGTAGTGTTTGCTTGATTTAGGCTTGGATAGCCTTGAAGTAGTGTGTACTAGCTAGTGTAGGCTTGTGTGACCTAGTATAGACTAGTTTAGACTTGGTTAGACCTAGTTAACCTAGTTTGACTTCTAGGGTTGACCAGAGTTGACCAAGAGTTGACTTTGGCCTAGTTTGACCTAGATTCATGTAGAATGAATTATAGTGTTTTATTTTACCATTCTGGACTTGTTGTGACTTGTGCTGTTTTAAATAGGAGCCAGACACCACTCCTCGGATAGTACTTTTCAGTTGGACACTCAGATACCAGGTGAGTACATTCTCTGATCATTTCATATCCTGTTAGAATTATTTTCCTGCTTTAGATTACTTTACTTGATGCTGTCACGATGGTAACACGGATTAGTACTATATGGATCCATTCTTGAGATGTTATCCCCTCAGGGAGCATCGTATACTATATGTTCTGTGTGTTTCACTTACATGGTGTATCACTATGCTTCACGATTCTTCGATCACTTGTGACATGTACTCTCATGATCACAGAGTCTTCCCAGAATTACCCCATTTATGGGCATTCCCAGAATCATCCCATTGTGGGCATTCCCAGAATCACCCATTTATGGGCTATCCATGTATCACCCCTTGTGGGCCTTTGCATGGAACCATAACATAACCTGGTTGGATCCTTGTGTATTGATTGGGGGTACGGGGGAGTAGAAGTAGACATGTGAATAATATCCAAGTAGTGTAGTTCCCAGAATCACTCCATAGTATAGTTCCCAGAATCTCCTATGCCATTCACATGTTTATATTGTACTCTGACTCACTAGCCACTGTTAGTTCTCTACTTATAGTAGATATTTCTATTATAGTTCTCTCTCTCTGTTTACATACTGTATTTCTTTCAGATCATGTATCTTACTTTACTGCATGATTATATTTTCTAACCTGCTATGATCTGTTGTGATGTATTGTGCTCGCTCATGTCCTGACTGGACCTGTTGAAAATATTACAGAGGACGAGGAGGAGGCTGGTGTGGATACCTATTACGGTGCTACCTTAAATGAGATATTGGACCTGGACCATCAGCAGGCCCCACTAGCTATGGATGACACACCCTTAGACTAGGATGTTTTTATTTACAGTATTCTATGGATGATTGTACATATTGATTCTTGGGATATGGGATTATGTATTTATCTTAGACACTTAGACTCTCTATTTGTACTTGGGATTCCTTCTATTTCAACAGTTTTATTTATCTATCTATCTGCTATTTTATCATCTGTATTTCCTTGAGTTTTATATCATATCGTGCTTCTTCTTCCTTAGTTGTGATTGTGTTTACTTTCATCATGTCACTCCCATCCGGGGAGTATAAACTGCTTAGTATATTATTGCTAGATGTTGTGACCTAGGACAGCGTTCTACCGTCGATACTGCGGCGTAGGCTGGACGTACCCACGTCTCGTGCCCTTACTCTAGGGTGCGGGTCGTGACACATTTTTAGTGGTGGCCCATACAGGTCTAGACTAGAAGTGTAGTGGTATTCGAACTAGAGTATCACTACAGCCTGCAGTAGGATATAGGACATTAATTTTTAAGGTGCTCAATCACATTAGGAAAAATTCTTTTATCGCCATCTAAATCCTTATTGTCAGCTGATCCTTTTGAATTTTAATTGTCCGCCTTTGTTATATCGCTTCTTTCTCAGAAATTGATACTCTTGTTTGGTCTATCTTCAGGATGGTAGAGACTCGTCAGCAGCGTACCATTCATGGAGATGCTATAGAGGGATCTGCTACCTCTCAGCCAGTTCAACAGAGACAGGAGACTGCAGCTCTTGCCACCTCTGTTCGTATTGAGGCTCCACCAGCAGCAGCAGGGGGTATGCCTCCACCGGCTCGGAGGCAGGACCCAGTCATCGCAGAGGAGCCCTTCCAGCAGCAGCCACCTGTAGGGACAGTTGACGCCGTTCAGCTGTTAGCTTTCTTCCGGCAGTACATGGAGGGTCAGCAGACCCAGCAGTAGAGGCACACGGCAGAGCTCACTCGAGGTATTGAGTTGGCAGTGACCGCAGTGGAGAGAGTCGTAGCTCAGCCAGCGGCAGCCCCGCAGCCGCACCAGCCACGAGAGAAGGGCATCCAAGATTTCCAGAAGATGCATCCTAGAGACTTCCGAGGGACAGAGGGGATCTTGTATGCCGATGAGTGGATCGAGCATATGAAAGAGATTTTCAGATTGGCTGAGATCCCAACGAGGCTCCAGATAGAGGCAGCGGCCAGCATGATGCAGGATCTGGCCCGTACCTGGTACCAGATCGACCCGAGGGTTGGCACAGCAGGACAGACTTGGGCAGCATTCAAGAAGCTATTCAAGGAGAAGTTCTTTCCAGACGCAGTACTAGGAGCCCTCGAGACCCAGTTTGATGCCCTAGTCCAGGGGAGTCAGTCCGTGGAGGAGTACGCAGGAGAGTTCTGCCGCCTGAGAAGATTTATGGAGGACTTGTCAGAGACGACGAAGGCCCGGAGGTTCCGGAAGGGCTTGGTAAAGGAGGTCAAGTCCTACACCAAGAACGCCCGCAGTGCTATATTTGAGGAGATCCTGGTGGACACACTAGCTGCAGAGGATGATCTTGAGCTTAGGCTCAAGAGGGGGCGAGACTCCCTGGGAGGCAGCAGTAGCGGAGGACCGGCCAAGAGGCCGTATTTCCAGCAGCAACACCAGCAGCATCACCAGCAGCAGAGGTTCCAGCCGTAGCAGTTTTTGTAGCCGAGGCACCAGCCAGTGCAGCATCAGTAGCAGAGGGTGCAGCAGCAGGCACCGAGGCAGCAGGCCACCACCTGTGCTTATTGTAAGAAGCCAGGGCACGGGTGGAACGAGTGTAGGAAGAGGCTGGGCAAGTGCCTGGTATGTGGCTCAGGAGATCACCAGATGAGGGAGTGTACCTTGACCACAGGACTAGCATCTCAGGAAGGAGGAGCCAGGGCAGCAGCAGGCCAGCAGAGGGGACCAGCCTGCCGATCCAGCAGCAGAGATTTGTTCAGCACCAGCAGCAGGCCAGGGGAGGCCAACCGGTGCGAGCTTTTGCCATGGCGGCTGAGGATACAGAGGTGGTAGGAGAGCTGATCGCAGGTTCAATTCTCCTCGACTCTAGTCCAGCATTTGCATTATTCGATTCCGGTGCTTTGCATAGTTTCATATCAGTATCTTTTGCGATTAGACACGGTATCATAGCTGAATCGTTGTCTAAGACTTACAAGATCACGACCGGGGGTGGCATTATCCTCGTATGTGATGTTTGTAAGGGTCGAAGAGTTGTTTTGGGAGACCGTGAGTTGGAGGTGAGCCTGCTCGTAATGCCATTGCCGAACTACGATATAGTACTCGGCATAGATTGGTTGAGAAGGCACCACGCCAGCATTGATTGCAGAGGGGGTAGAGTTCTCTTCAGAGCGTCGGGGGAGCCAGAGTTCGAGTACTCCAGGCGTCAGGCAGAGCAGAGCAGCGAAGTTTTCTGCGGAGTCTCGATTGAGGAGCATGCGATTCCACACCCCTTGATAGCGGAGTATATGGATGTTTTCCCAAAGGAGTTATCGGGATTGCCACCAGACAGAGACATAGAGTTCTCGATAGATTTGGTTCCAGGAGCGGAACCCATCTCTCAGCATGTCTATCGGGTAAACAATAGTGAGCTGGTGGAGCTGAAGAAGCAAGTGGATGAGCTGCAGGACAAGGGCTTCATCCGCTCGAGTTCGTCGCCATGGGATGCACCAGTGTTGTTTGTGCCGAAGAAAAATGGGTCAGTACGGATGTGTATTGACTATAGGGCACTCAACAACCTCATGATCAAGAACAAATATCCACTGTCGCGGATCGACGATCTTTTTGACCAGTTGAGCGGAGCTCGAGTATTTTCCAAGATTGATCTGAAGTCGGGATATCACCAGGTGAAGGTGAAGAGGGAGGATATTCCCAAGACCGTTTTCAGGACGCGGTACAGGCAGTTTGAGTTTTTGGTTATGCCGTTTGGGCTAACCAATGCACCAGCAGTATTTATGAACCTAATGAACAAGGTGTTCCACCAATATCTGGATCAGTTTATGGTGGTGTTCATAGACGACATCTTGGTGTATTCCAACACTGAGGAGGAGCACGAGGAGCATCTACGGATAGTGCTGGAGACTCTTAGGAGGGAGCTGCTTTATGGGAAGCTCTCCAAGTGTGAGTTCTTCTTGGACCGGGTGGACTTTCTGGGGCATGTGGTGACTGGAGATGGTATCTCAGTTGACCCCAAGAAGATTATAGCGGTTGAGGCATGGGCAGCGCCGACTTCAGTTGTAGAGATCAGGAGTTTCCTGGGGCTGGCAGGATATTATCGAAGATTCGTGCAGGATTTCTTCTGGGTTGCAGAATCGTTGACTCGATTGACCCGGAAGGATGCTGAGTTCGTTTGGTCAGAGGAGTGTCAGGCAGCTTTTTATGAGTTGAAGAAGCGGCTTACGACAGCTCCGATTCTGATATTGCCTTCAGGATCAGGTGGTTTTACTATTTATAGTGACGCTTCAGGAAAGGGGCTGGGTTGCGTCTTGCAGCAGCATGGGCTGGTGATTGCCTATGCTTCCAGTCAATTATGTCTCTATGAGAAGAACTACCCTACCCACGACCTGGAGCTGGCAGGGGTGATATTTGCTCTGAAGTTGTGGAAGCATTATCTGTATGGAGAGAGGGGGGAGATCTTTACAGATCACAATATCTTAAAGTATGTGTTCACTCAGAAGGAGTTGAACATAAGGCAGCGCAGATGGCTAGAGTTGATGAAGGACTTTGACATCCTACTTCAGTATCACCTAGGGAAGGCCAACGTGGTTGCCGATGCCTTGAGTAGGTATCCGACATCCATGTGTTTGACCATGGATCGGCATTTGCTTGTAGACTTGGAGAGCCTTGGGATTGAGGTGATCGTGCCCGGGGTACAGATGCAGTTATGGGGGATACAGATTCAGTCGGACTTGGTGGAGAGGATCAAGTCGGCTCAGTTTGAGGACGTTGCTCTGCGGTGTCTCCGAGAGCAGGTTTGAGCAGGATTGCTGGAGGGCGAGTTTTCTCTTGCAGAGGATGGTGCCTTAAGGCAAGGTTCCAGATTTCGTGTGCCCAGCGGAGAGCTCAGGAAGCAGGTTATGCAGGAGGCCCACAGATCTCAGTACTCCATACACCCTGGTGCCAACAAGATATACCGAGATCTGAGGGAGCATGTTTGGTGGTCCGGGATGAAGCAGGAGGTGGCTCGCTTCGTAGCTAGGTGCTTGGTCTGTCAGCAGGTCAAGGCAGAGAGGCAGAGGCCCGGTGGATTATTGCAGCCGCTGCCCATTCCCGAGTGGAAATGGGAGCATATCACTATGGACTTCATATTAGGATTGCCTTGTACACCAGGAGGAAAAGACGCGATTTGGGTTATCGTTGACAAGTTAACCAAATCGGCCCACTTCTTTCCACTCAAGGTGGGTACATCTACAGAGAGGCTTGCGGAGATGTATATACGGCAGATAGTCAGGATTTACGGAGTTCCGATCAGCATCGTCTCAGATCGGGATAGTCGCTTTACTTCCTATTTGTGCAGGAGTCTGCAGACTAGCTTGGGCACTCAGCTCAAGTTTAGTACTGCATACCACCCCCAGACGGACGGACAGTCGGAGAGGACTATTCAGACACTTGAGGATATGCTGCGGACGTGCGTCCTCGACTTTGGAGGTTCCTGGGAGGATCATCTTCATTTGGTGGAGTTTGCTTACAATAACAGTTTCCAGGCCAGCATTGAGATGTCACCTTTCGAGGCTCTGTACGGGCGTAGGTGTCGTACACCCTTATCTTGAGATAATATTGGTGAGCAAGCTTTTCTGGGGCCAGAGATGGTTGTTGACACAGTCGAGAAGGTGAAGCTCATCAGGGACAGAATTCGCATGGCACAGGACAGACATCGGCACTGGGCCGATAGCCACCGGAGGCCCTTGGAGTTTGAGGTACAGATTAGAGTAGGATTAGATTAGGTTTGATTGTTGTGTTTTATTAATCATGTTTATTTATTATAATTAATTGAGACCTTGTTTGTGATTAGGTCGGAGACCAGGTTTTCTTAAGGATATCTTCGACTCGTGGTACGATACGTTTTGGTCGAGGCGGGAAGCTTAGTCCGCGCTTCATCAGCCCTTTCGTTATCAGCGGAAGAGTCGGTGACGTGGCATACAGGCTAGACTTGCCACCTGCACTTGTGGGGATCCACAACGTATTCCATGTATCACAGTTGAGACGGTATGTGGCTGACCCTAGCCATGTGCTCGATCAATCGGAGATTGAGGTTGGACCTTCTCTCAGCTATCCAGAGCAGCCAGTGGAGATACTGGATCGACGGAAGAAGGTTCTGAGGAACCAGGTGATACCCTTGGTATACGTCGCATGGAGGCATCATTCTCCAGGAGAGTCTACCTGGGAGCGGGAGGATGAGATGTGCGAGCGATACCCTTATCTTTTTGGACCTTGAGGTATACTTTCTATCCTTCTCATCAGTTGCATTTCGCCTTTCAATTTCGATGACGAAATTCTTTTAAGGAGGGTAGATTTGTCACTACCACATTTCTAGTTTGAGGGTATTTTGTCATTTTTGGGGTTATTTAAATTTATTATAATTTATTTAAATTTATGGGAATTTTTAGAATTTATTTTGGAATTGTTTGAATGAGGGTTGACTATGTTGACTTTTACTAGCAATGACCATAGTAGACTAACCTAGGAGCTAACCCTAGTTGAGTTTGGACTTGGTTAGGTCATGCAACCCTAGTTAGACTAGAGTTGACCCATGGTATGGTTATTTCACTTAAGTTAGATCATTTAAGTCATAAGCCATGACTTGTGATTAAACATTAAATCAATAACTAGCCATAGAGGCCCAAAGCCCATTAACTAATGCCTAACCCTAACCCTAACACTATTTTTCTAGCCACTACACCCATTGGGAAACCCCCTCCTATAAGTATTCTCTTCCATTTAGGGCTAGCCTCTTTAGGAAAGAGCAAGTTTAGAAAGAGATATTTTTCCAACTCCAAAAATCCCTAGAAAATCTATTTTAAGTCCTTTTTAATCCAAACAAATTGCAATAGGTTCTAATTGATGTTATCTTGCTATTGGAATTTGTTATTCTCGGTTTTCTACCAATTTGAAGGAGTTTGGTGGCTTTTGGGAATCCTCATTCAAAGGGTTTTTGTGTTGGAGAACACCATAGGTAAAATCCTAATCCACCCATTAAAATTTGGTTTTAATTGCATGGATGCCTAGCCCTAAGTGTCCTGACCTTGTAGGAATATAATTTGTATAATTTCTTGTCCTGTACGTGTCTGTATCGGATACGTATCAGTGATGGCTGTAGATGTTTGACGAAATGCCTCAATGGACATTTCGTTCTGTTTTTGTAAAACTTTTTGAATAGAAAAATATATTTTTGTGTCGCTTACACGTTTCCATTGCTCTGAACTTGTATCGTGTTCGTGTCGTGTCGCTATGACACTCGTGCACACGTTCTCGGACACGTGCGCGCGGCCCAGGCGAGTCCCCTGCCACTCGGGGCTCCTGCAGGACACGACACGCCATTGTTGGACACAAAATTTTGTGGACTCGAGGAGGCATGTACTGACATCATTCCCCCAAAATTTTGTCGAGTCTCGTGCACTGGTTAGGGAGAAATCGATCATGCACCGTTTTATCACTGTTCTGTGCACTGCTGTTTAGAGCCACTGACACGGCTTTATAATTCGGACACGACGCTTTGGACTCGATAAAGGCGCTTAGACCCGTGCACCTAGACCTAACCTAGGTGTGGACACAACCACGTGTCCCAGTTCGTGTCGTATCGAGTGCACGACACGCGTGCACCTGTGCACGACGCATTACCTAATTGTTGTGGCTGTGTGCACTGATGGGTTTTTCATATCAATTGGACACGTTTGTGTCCTCTTTCTGGGACACAAACACATGGTAAGACACGTGTATAAGTTGTATTTACTTTACCGACCAATTATTGTACATTTTTAACATGTTTTAATGGTCAAACCTCATTTACCCCAAAAATCTGATACCCATTTCTCATTTACTGTTTTTCCAGTTTTGAATATGGATTTTGGCAGTCTTTTGATTAATCTAATTGTAGTTAATTGCCTGTTTAAGCTCCTAACATTGTTCACTTATACTTAGGCTAACTGTATGATGAATTCGAAATGGTTTCATTGAATGTGGGATTCGAAAATGGGGTTGAAAAGGGTGTGGACTGTTTTAATGGTTTCTAAAACTGATTTCCTGAGTTCACTGATATTATGAACTCAAAATCTGAGTTCATTAGGACCTGAGATTAGGGTAGATTGAATGATTGGATTTCCTTTTCTTTTCTCACTGATTTATGCTCAAATCTGAGTTTATTTTGATATAAAAACCTGTGTATACACTGTCAATTGGTTCCTAAGTTTTCATTAAAAACCTGAGATTGTAGGTTCATATTTACATGTGTATTTTGCTGTCATATGATGAGTTAATTGATGCAAACCCTGAATCTGAATTTATGCTATATGTGGACTGTCACTTGGTTGGACTGAAACCTAAGGTTGACACACAAATGGTTACACAAACACACATACAACACACTAGCCTACCCCCACCTTCCTGTCATCAGGACAGTCCTCTCTCTCACAGCATATCACTCACTGTCAACACACACACACACTTTACTGTTTACTCTCACACCCTTTCACTCTCTTCCTATCCTTCACTCACACACTTGACACTTCCTCACTACACTCATGCAAGTAACACACACACACATTGCCTCCCCTCTCTCACTCACATTTCTCGCTCACACACACAACACAGTTTTATTTCACTCACCCTCTTCACTTCTTCACATGTACACCTCCCATTCACTAACACTTGGCCTATGGCACACACTCACATCACTCATGCACACACACACATAGCCCTATATATATATATATATATATATAGTTAGTTTCTTTTATGTATTGTTCTTGAATGCCTAGTGTAGATAACTTGAATATTGGACAAGTGTGACTTATGAATATAGTGTTGGCTTGATTTAGGCTTGGATAGCCTTGCAGTGGTGTGTACTATCTAGTGTAGGCTTGTGTGACCTAGTATAGACTAGTTTAGACGTGATAGCCTAGTTTAGACTTGGTTAGACCTAGTTGACCTAGTTTGACTTCTAGGGTTGACCAGAGTTGACCAAGAGTTAACTTTGGCCTAGTTTGACCTAGATTCATGTAGAATGCATTATAGTGTTTCATTTTACCATTCTGGACTTGTTGTGACTTGTGCTGTTCTAAATAGGAGCCAGACACCACTCCTCAGATAGTACTTTTCAGTTGGACACTCAGATACTAGGTAACACGGATTAGTACTATATGGATCCATTCTTGAGATGTTATCCCCTCAGGGAGTATCGTATACTACATGTTCTGTACGTTTCACTTACATGGTGTATCACTATGCTTCACGATTCTTCGATCACTTGTGACATGTACTCTCATGATCACAGAGTCTTTCCAGAATCACCCTATTTATGGGCATTCTCAGAATCACCTCATTGTGGGCATTCCCAGAATCATCCATTTATGGGCTATCCATGTATCACCCCTTGTGGGCCTTTGCATGGAATCATAACATAACCTGGTTGGATCCTTGTGTATTGATTGAGGGTACGGGAGAGTAGAAGTAGACATGTGAATAATATCCAAGTAGTGTAGTTCCCAGAATCACTCCATATTATAGTTCCCAGAATCTTCTATGTCATTCACATGTTTATATTGTACTCTGACTCACTATCCACTGTTAGTTCTCTACTTAAAGTAGATATTTCTATTACAGTTCTCTCTCTCTCTCTGTTTACATACTGTATTTCTTTCAGATCATGTATCTTACTTTACTGCATAATTATATTTTATAACCTGCTATGATCTGTTGAGATGTATTGTGCTCGCTCCTGTCCTGACTAGACCTGTTGAAAATATTACAGAGGACGAGGAGGAGGCTAGTGTGGATACCTATTACGGTGCCACCTTAGATGAGATGTTGGACCTGGACCATCAGCAGGCCTCACTAGTTGTGGATGACACACCCTTAGGCTAGGATGTTTTCATTTACAGTATTCTATGGATGATTGTACATATTGATACTTAGGATCTGTGTAGCACCCAGTTTCCCAAATGAGGGTAATTTTAAAATTCCGTGTTTATAATTATTTTAATAATAATATATAATTCATGATATGATTTTTGGTGATTTTAAATTATTTTAAAATTATTTAAATCAATGACTTGTGGTTTTGACATTTTGCTAGTGAAACCCTAGAGACTGTTTGACCTAGAGCCTAACCATGTGATTATGATATTTTAATATCATTTTTGGCCTAAGGATATTTTTGCATTTGACCTCTTTGAATTATTTTGATATTATTTTATTATTTATGATATTGTTTTGGGGTTATTTGAGTCGGGTTCGAATTTCAACTCAATCCGACGTGAAATGGGGACCCGGGGGTAGTTTGACTCTAGTGGGACCCACACACTAGTTAGACCTGGCCCACATGATATTAATTTTAGTCCACATGATAGAAATATTTTAGTTAGAGGTTAGACTAATTATTATGGATAAGGTTAGTGTGATTAGAGACTTTAGAATGACTAATTTAGCCCCAACCAATTAGCCCTTTCCTAATACTCATAGAATAGGTTAGTGGAGGCATTTTGGACCTTACCATAATTGGACAAATAGCCCCATATGGCCAGCCACTTTGGGAGAGGATAGGCTCAAGTTTATTTCATTATTCTCATCCACACTCTCTCTCTTGTTCTTCCCTAAATTCCTAGAGAGCAATTCCTAGCAATTTCTCCACCAAATCATTCCATTTCACCACCAAATATTCTTCTTTCCTTCTCCATTCTAGCCAAGGAGGAAGCTACCCAAGTTTGGGAGGATTCGGAGCTCGTTCGTGTCCTTTTGGAATCTCTACGTGTCGGTGTCGCTCCGGGAAGGCTTTTCTTCGATTCGATCTACCAGGAGGTATAAATCTCTTCTCCTTTTCATTTCCTCATGTATATAGATCTATTTTGAACCCATAGGAATGACCCCATAGTTGTATCTCCATTTGTGTCCATTTGGAGGTCATAGGAGTGTCCTTTGTGTTGTGGTTGTGTCCATGTGGGAAAATCCCAAATTTGGACTATGTGTTGTTGTTATGTATGAATAAATTATTACATGTTTAATCTCATATTTTTGTATTGGAGATGTGTTCTATAGTGTCTCATATAAACATATTAGTGTAGAGAGTGAGTTCTTGATATATTATGTTATATACTTGTGTTCTTTTGCCTCAAACTACCTAAATCCGTCATAATTTTTATCCACGTTTTTAATTTCAGCCCTAACTTTGAAATGTCATAACTTCTAGCTCAAAGCTCGGTTTAATCTTCCGTTTTTTTTAAAGAAGCGTATTGAAGTTAGATTTCCAAAAACATGTATTAATAGGCCTAATTCTTTCTGTAACTTTCTGGAGAATTATTTGAGTGTCACATGTACGAAAGACAAATGCGTTCTCGGTGTTTTCGCAATTTCGGGAGTTTCCGGAAACGAAAACGTGATTCGTTTAAAGTATCGGAAAGCTAACACATAGATATATAACATACTTTAATCCTAAATTTTAATTCATGCTGAGATGGTATAGTATTAATTATTAGTAGGAGTTACTATTCGGCATATGCATTTTGTGTACCCTTGTGTGTAATATAATGTTCTATTTGATTTTAACCCATGTTAATATATATACATTATGTAATTAAATAGAGAATACAAGCATGAGTAAATGGTTAAATAAATGATGTATGAGGTGTAAGTATCCTATCTAATGTAAGCATGTATAAGTATGGCTTGTAATGAATATGTAGGTTCCATAGTATATAATGTATGGTGCATATAGTGGTGCAAGAGAATAATGAATGATGAATGAATGCAAGCATGAATGTAATGTAATAATAGATGTAATGTATACAATATACAAGTTAATGAGATGTAATGTTCTATGTTAACACAAATCCTATATTACCTTATGTACCTCCTTACACTATGTTGACACTATCACACTTGACACATTGTTCACTTACACCTTGACACTCTTTGATATGTATACACTATGTATGCCTATTTAACCCTCACTTTTCCCTTTGCCATGTTCACATACACACACATAGCCTCTTAAATAAGTATTTATGAATATAGTTAACTTAGCTATGTATGTATATTATATATATGTTAGCATATTGTGTTATAATATACCCATTTGAAAAGCCGTGATTATAGACCTAATGTTGAATACCAATATATGCATGTATATATATGTGTAGACATATATAGCTTAAAGTAATAGATTACCTAGTGTATATCCAATGTGAATTCTTGTCTATTTGAGTATTGAATAATTGCATGCTCTATAGAGTTGGGTGTATGTTGGCTTGTATAGCCTTGTATTGATGTGTGCTTGTTAGGATAGTCTTAGTTAGGCCTAGTAAGACTTACTGGGTTAGGACATGACCTAGTTTGACCTAGTTTGACTAGTGTAGTTGACCAAAGTTGACCAAGGGTTGACTTTGGCCTAGTTTGACCTAGATTCATGTAGAATGCATTATAGTGCTTTATATTACCCTTCTGGACATATTGTGACTTGTGCTGTTCTAATTAGGAGCCAGACACCTTGTAACCTATGTTGCTTTAAATAGGACTCTATGGCTTCAGTTGGACCCCCTATACTTATCAGCTGTTCAGGTTATCAGGCGAGTACATTCTCTGATAGTTCTCTCATTTATTTGTCAATTACTGTATTTCAGTTCTAGTTACTTGTATGCGATTCTCTGTTACAACACGTGTGGATATTACTGGATTCATGTATACGACACATATTTATTTTCTGGCCTCTATTACTGGTATCATCATTTTCGGCTTCTATTACTGGAATCACCTGCTGGAATTATTTACTGGAATTATTTACTGGTACCATTATATTTTGGCTAGACTCATCTTGAATCATTGTGTCGGAATTCTGGATTCACTTACTGGGAGGGGAAATACTAGAGTAAGACATGTAGACATACCCCATTACTAGAATCACCCCTACTGGAATCTACTAGAATGATAACCATCTCTCGCCTGATCAGTGAGAGGTGTACCGAATTACCCACAGCCGTTTACATGTCAATCTCGGTATTTTAAAACACTGTTAGAGTATAGGCTGGACTCACCCTGGAATCATTGATCACTATAACTGGAATCGTCCCTTACTGGATTCATCTTGTATTAGATTCATCTTGTATTGGACTTACATTGGAGTTACACTGGTCTACATTGTTGTCTGGACTTCATATCATATTACCCTGGTTCAGCTAGTTCTATTTTTATAGACTTCATTGCTATGATTCTTCTCTTGTTTAGTTATTTACTTTCCTTGCACCTTATCTGTCTTTCTTACCATCACCCGAATATAAACTACCATTTTCATCAATACAACTGCCTATAACTGCTTTATAGTTCTCTGTCATTTACTTGGGTTTTCTAGATGAGATGTGCTCGTTCCTGTCCTGACTGGACCTGTTGATAAATTTTACAGATAGCTTGGAGGTTGCCTGCTAGCCTAGAGGAGACACCTTAGAGGTTGTTCAGATAGTTATTTCATTTGTCTGGAGTTGTATTTACTTTGTGGATTACTGTATTTGAGTTTTGAGATGTATTTCTGGGTTTTTATATCTTAGACACTTAGACTTCTATCTCCCGTATCTCTTTGGATTTTATGTTTTATCTTACCTTATCATGCTCTACCTTAAATGTGATTGAGACTGTATCTGCTTAGCATTATATTGTTAGATAATGTGACCTAGGACAGCGTTCTACCGCCGACACTGCGGCATAGGCTGGGCGTTGTTACGTTCTCGTACCCTAACAGTGGGTGCGGGTCGTGACACGTTTTTAGTGGTGGCCCATGCAGGTCGAGTTTATGTAGTGGTATTCGAACTTGAGTACCACTACAGCCTACAGTAGGAATAGGATATATCTTGAAGGTACTCAATCACAGTTAGGAACCCTTGAGAGATTTCCGGAACGACCCTTGAGAATCTTATTTTAACTTCGATTTGAGAACTCTTTTTTTCCTTGATTTGATTTATTTTTACTTACTGTTGTTAAATTTGATTTTGATGGATTATGGTTGAATTTGAGTTGTATTCATTGATTTTGATGAATGATTGTCGAATTTTGAATCTTAATGATAGATGTTGCATCCGAGTTGTATTTTGATGGATTTTTGTTCATTTTGAATTTTGAAGTTCGTTGATAAATTTGATTTGATTTATGGGTATTCATTGTTGATTTAATTTAATTTTTTTTGACAAGATAAAATTATATGGGGTAGGTCATCTATGTTATGGAATCTAGTCTTCTATAGTCACATTAGCCAGCATGGTGAGGACATATAGTCTGACTCTGGATATATTTCTCGGGTGTAGGAATTTAAGGTTTTTGCAGCCAAGCTAGCGCACCGCAAAAATGTTAAATACCACGATTCTAGAGGTATGTGCATAAGTCAAGGACTCTGTGATTATCGTAGCCTTGCTTACTAGTATAACGGGGATTTAGAGTACCATGATTTTGGATAGACGCATATGATTATCAGATTGTACCTTAAATATTTTCAAGCATGTTTTCTCTACTTTGATGCAGTCCTTCAAAAAGAATTATTATTTGTTTTACTTTGTTTTGCTTCTAATTATTTAACTTAGAAGTAGCTTGTGTAACTTCTTGCTATGAGTTTCTTCTTAATACAATGAATCGATGATTTTGCTAGACTTTATCTTAGATTTGATATTTAGCTCTGGTTTCAAAATGGTTCCTTCTTTTAGGCAAATAAGCAAACAGCTTTTATCGTTATTTCCTTCTTGCTATTATTTTAGTATTGAATAATAATAATAAAACTGCCTTGATTTCGTCAATCACCTATTTTGCGATCTTGGTAGGAATCTAAATGTTGGTCTTAACGTAGAATTAATTTTTTTGGGACATGAGAATATATGAGTATATTTACATAGTGGACACTTGCCTGATACGTATGCATGCTACACTTGATTTTCCACCTATCTAAATACATATTAATATGTTGTTAACGTTAAAATTTTCAAAATCCTAATATTTCTGGTTTTCTGCTTTTCCAGTTTAAATTCGTAATTTAAATATAAATTTTATGTTATTAGTTTTGTCTAAATAACTGCACATGTATGATATCTGTAGAGTTTCAATTTTTAGAGAAATTGGTTAAGTTATGTTTAATTTGTAAAATCTGAGACTGCATTATGTTAATATTACACTGGTTTAAATGTTAGCTTATTTTTAGATTTTGTATGTAAATTCTGAACTAAAACTGGGTTTAACCTTTCAATACTAAGCTATAACCCTGTACAAGGACACACACACACACACCCTAACTTAGTATACGCTGTCATGTAACCTAACCTTTCCTCTCTATGTTATGATCACATACTTGTATAGATATATATAGAGCTTAGGCATACATGTTATAATATATGTATATACATAACTAAATCTCTACCTCTTATAGATGTTTATGGTTAGCCATGCATGTTATGATTAAATAGGTTGTGTATTGTAGGTTGTTAACCCATATGCCATGAGTAGTGTAACAGGATAGCTCATATACAATTTCATATATATTTTACATACACCCATACACACACAAACCACATAACATTACATAATGCTAGTTTTTTTCTCTCTAACGCTCTCTCTGTATATATATATTGTGATTTGGATTTCAATGCAAGTGATTTTCAATTCCTTAATTTTTGAATTTGATTTTCTGTACCCTTTTTCAGATAATTGGTAGTTGCCTTTATTTTGTTTTGATAAGTACCAGTTTCATATAGGATGGTAGACCGCCTTACAGTTTTGATGGTTTGTTGTTTCTGTAACTTCTCTAGTTTAGCACCCTAAATTGCTTGTATGTTTTGATACCCTATGACCGTTTCGGTTAGCATGACTAGTATACCTAGATGAGAATTTCACTACCACCGTATGCCATGACCCTGTATGTCGTCCTTTTGATCACATGATTTGTTTTAATCTGGGACTTTGATTGTGGGGGTTTGACCTAGAGGGAGTATGGACATTTTAATTTCGAGGACGAAATTTTTCTAAGGTGGGTAGAGTTGTAGCACCCAGTTTCCCAAATGAGGGTAATTTTGAAATTCCGTGTTTATAATTATTTTAATAATAATATATAATTCATGATATAATTTTTGGTGATTTTAAATCATTTTAAAATTATTTAAATCAATGACTTGTGGTTTTGACGTTTTGCTAGTGAAACCCTAGAGACTGTTTGACCTAGAGCCTAACCATATGATTATGATATTTTAATATCATTTTTGGGCTAAGGATATTTTTGCATTTGACCTCTTTGAATTATTTTGATATTATTTTATTATTTATGATATTGTTTTGGGGTTATTTGAGTCGGGTTCGAATTTCAACTCAATCCGACTTGAAACGGGGACCCAGGGGTAGTTTGACTCTAGTGGGACCCACACACTAGTTAGACATGGCCCACATGATATTAATTTTAGTCCACATGATAGAAATATTTTAGTTAGAGGTTAGACTAATTATTATGGATAAGGTTAGTGTGATTAGAGACTTTAGAATGACTAGTTTAGCCCCAACCAATTACCCCTTTTCTAATACTCATAGAATAGTTTAGTGGGGGCATTTTGGACCTTACCATAATAGGACAAATAGCCCCATATGGCCAGCCACTTTGGGAGAGGATAGGCTCAAGTTCATTTCATTATTCTCATCCACACTCTCTCTCTTGTTCTTCCCCAAATTCCTAGAGAGCAATCCCTAGCAATTTCTCCACCAAACCATTCTATTTCACCACCAAATATTCTTCTTTCCTTCTCCATTCTAGCCATGGAGAAATCTACCCAAGTTTGGAGGATTCGGAGCTCGTTCGTGTCCTTTTGGAATCTCTACGTGTCGGTGTCGCTCCGGGAAGGCTTTTCTTCGATTCGATCTACCAGGAGGTATAAATTCGTTCTTCTTTTCATTTCCTCATACATATAGGTCTATTTTCAACCCATAGGAATGACCCCATAGTTGTATCTCCATTTGTGTCCATTTCGTGTCCATTTGGAGGTCATAGGAGTGTCCTTTGTGTTGTGGTTGTGTCCATGTGGGAAAATTCCAAATTTGGACTATGTGTTGTTGTTATGTATGAATGAATTATTACATGTTTAATCTCATATTTTTGTATTGGAGAAGTGTTCTATAGTGTCTCATATATACATATTAGTGTAGAGAGTGAGTTCTTGATATATTATGTTATATACTTGTGTTCTTTTGTCTCAAACTACCTAAATCCGTCATGATTTTTATCCACGTTTTTAATTTCAGCCCTAACTTTGAAATGTCATAACTTCTAGCTCAAAGCTCGGTTTAATCTTCCGTTTTTTTTAAAAGAAGCGTATTGAAGTTAGATTTCCAAAAACATGTATTAATAGGCCTAATTCTTTCTGTAACTTTCTGGAGAATTATTTGAGTGTCACCTGTATGAAAGACAAACGCGTTCTCGGTGTTTTCGCGATTCCGGGAGTTTTCGGAAACGAAAATGCGATCCGTTTAAAGTTTCGGAAAGCTAACACATAGATCTATAACATAATTTAATCCTAAATTTTAATTCATGCTGAGATGGTACAGTATTGATTATTAGTAGGAGTTACTATTCGACATATGTATTTTGTGCACCCTTGTATGTAATATAATGTTCTATTTGATTTTAACCCATGTTAATGTATATACATTATGTAAATAAATAGAGAATACAATCATGAGTAAATGGTTAAATAAATGATGTATGAGGTGTAAGTATCCTATCTAATGTAAGTATGTATAAGTATGACTTGTAATGAATATGTAGGTTCCATAGAATATAATGTATGGTGCATATAGTGGTGCAAGAGAATAATGAATGATGAATGAATACAAGCATGAATATAATGTAATAATAGATGTAATGTATGCAATATACAAGTTAATGAGATGTAATATTCTATGTTAACACAAATCCTATATTACCTCATGTACCCCCTTACACTATGTTGACACTATCACACTTGACACATTGTTCACTTACACTTTGACACTCTTTGATATGTATACACTATGTATGCCCATTTAACCCTCACTTGTCACTTTGCCATGTTCACATACACACCCATAGCCTCTTAAATAAGTATTTATGAATATAGTTAACTTAGCTATGTATGTATATTATATATATGTTAGCATATTGTGTTGTAATATATAAGTTTATATAACCATTTGAAATGCCATGATTATAGACCTAATGTTGAATACCAATATATGCTTGTATATATATGTGTAGACATATATAGCTTAAAGTAATAGATTACCTAGTATATATCTAATGTGAATTCTTGCCTATTTGAGTATTGAATAATTGCATGCTATATAGAGTTGGGTGTATGTTGGCTTGTATAGCCTTGTATTGATGTGTGCTTGCTAGGATAGTCTTGGTTAGGCCTAGTAAGACTTACTGGGTTAGGACATGACCTAGTTTGACCTAGTTTGACTAGTGCAGTTGACCAGAGTTGACCAAGGGTTGACTTTGGCCTAGTTTGACCTAGATTCATGTAGAATGCATTGTAGTGCTTTATATTACCCTTCTGGACATGTTGTGACTTGTGTTGTTCTAATTAGGAGCCAGACACCTTGTAACCTGTGTTGCTTTAAATAGGACTCTGTGGCTTCAGTTGGACCCCCTATACTTATCAGTTGTTCAGGTTATCAGGCGAGTACATTCTCTGATTGTTCTCTCATTTATTTGTCAATTACTGTATTTTAGTTCTAGTTAGTTGTATACGATTCTCTGTTACAACACGTGTGGATATTACTGGATTCATGTATACGACACATAATTATTTTCTGGCCTCTATTACTGGTATCATCATTTCCGGCTTCTATTACTGGAATCACCTGCTGGAATCATTTACTGGAATCATTTACTGGTATCATTATATTTTGGCTGGACTCATCTTGAATCATTGTGTCAGAATTCTGGATTCACTTGCTGGAAGGAAAAATACTAGAGTAAGACATGTAGACATACCCCATTACTGGAATCTACTGGAATCTACTGGAATGATAGCCATCTCTCGCCTGATCAGTGAGAGGTATGCCGGATTACCCACAGCCGTTTACATGTCGATCTCGGTATTTTAAAACACACTGTTAGAGTATAGGCTGGACTCACCCTGGAATCATTGATCACTATAACTGGAATCTTCCCTTACTGGATTCATCTTGTATTAGATTCATCTTGTACTGGACTTACATTGGAGTTACACTGGTCTATATTGTTGTCTGGACTTCATATCATATTACCCTGGTTCAGCTAGTTCTATTTTTACAGACTTCATTGCTATGATTCTTCTCTTGTTTAGTTATTTACTTTTCTTGCACCTTATATGTCTTTCTTACCATCACCCGAATATAAACTACCATTTTCATCAATACAACTGCCTATGACTGCTTTATAGTTCTCTGTCATTTACTTGGATTTTTTAGATGAGATGTGCTCGTTCTTGTCCTGACTGGACCTGTTGATAAATTTTACAGATAGCTTGGAGGTTGCCTGCTAGCCTAGAGGAGACACCTTAGAGGTTGTTTAGATAGTTATTTGATTTGTCTGGAGTTGTATTTACTTTGTGGATTACTGTATTTGAATTTTGAGATGTATTTCTGGATTTTTGTATCTTAGACACTTAGACTTCTATCTCCCGTATCTTTTTGGATTTTATGTTTTATCTAACCTTATCATGCTCTACCTTAAATGTGATTGAGACTGTATCTGCTTAGCATTATATTGTTAGATAATGTGACCTAGGACAGCGTTCTACCGCCGACACTGTGGCGTAGGCTGGACGTTGTTACGTTCTCGTACCCTAACAGTGGGTGCGGGTCGTGACAATCTGGGATTATGTATTTATCTTAGACACTTAGACTCTCTGTTTGTACTTGGGATTCCTTCCATTTCAGCAGTTTTATTTATCTATCTATCTGCTATTTTATCATCTGTATTTTCTTGAGTTTTATATCATATTGTGCTTCTTCTTCCTTAGTTGTGATTGAGTTTACTTTCATATGTCACTCCCATTCGGGGAGTATAAACTGCTTAGTATATTCTTGCTAGATGTTGTGACCTAGGACAGCGTTCTACCGCCGACACTGCAGCGTATGCTGGACGTACCCACGTCTCGTGCCCTTACTCTAGGGTATGGATCGTGACACACGTGGCAGAAACCCACACACCCACAGCTGGATCCAACGGCTCTGAGCAAGCCGGCTTAGCCGCCAACTCCAAGCTCGGCTTGGATTAGTATTCCTGCTGTGGCTCGGAGACCAAAGCCTCACCCGCCCCCTCACACTGCCACGTGGGCCCCGCTGCCCGGCCTGTTTGGCCGCCAGGCGGGCCCAGGCTGGGGGTGGGGTATTTTAATGTTTTTTTTCTTTTTCTTTTCTGATTTAAAAACTAGTATTAATCCCTTTTTTCCTCCAAATAATTCTAATAAATCACAAAATATTCCTAAAATTTCTAGAAAATTCTAGAAATTATTTCTAGGTGTCTAGAGCCCAAATAAATTCTTTGGCCTCATAACTACTTTCGGGTGCTCTCACAATAAATCATAGAAGCTTAGGAAAATAATAAAATCATATATAAAATTATCTAAAGATCTTCATAAAATTCTGAAAATTTTAAAATGGTGCAATAATATACTAGGGACTATTTAGGGGCCCCAGAGACCATATACGACCTAATTTTCTTATACCTAACCTATAGGCTTAGGCAAAAAAAATCTTACGATCCCAAACCAATATCCTAGTTAATAATTGATTCCAACTAAAAAAAAATCTCCAGAATAGAAGATAAATTCTAGGAACCCAAATGCTACAAGGAGAGATAACAACCTTTGCAAGTTGCTTATCTTAAACTCTATGGAGGACTCTCTGGCAAATTCATACAATAAGACAGTCCATGCTAAGGACGTCTAGGAGTCTGTAGAGAATCTCTATAAGGCAGATGAGAACAGGAACAAGATCCACGTGACTGAAAAAGTCTCGAAGATGCGATTTGAGGACGACAAAACAATGTTTCCTCAAGTCAAAGAATTTTTCAAGTTACGTCAGAAACTTGAGGATGAAGGTATGCCCTTGGTCGATGCATTTGTCGTCGGGGGCATTATCGCCAAGCTCCCACCTGGGTGGAGCAATTTTATTACGGACATGCACCGCAAGAAGATGGAGGAGGATCTTGAACGTCTCTTGCACTGGATTCATGTTGAAGATAAGCTGAGGGCTCAAATCAAATTGGACACATTGTCCAAACAGGTGGCTGAAGCCAATCTGGTGCAAGCTGGAGACTCCAGAAGGAGACAAAAGGCTCCTTACAACAAAAAAGAGGGACGTTCACCAACTGAAGGTTAAGTCGGCTCAGTTCAAGCCAAAGTCCAAAGCACCTGGGACTTGTTTCAACTGTGGCAAGAAAGGCCACTGGAGGAAAAACTGCAAGGAAAAACCCAAACAGAAAGAGCAATGTGAGGCTAACTTTGTTGCTATGATTGCGCAGGTTAACTCAGCCAGTGTTGACACAGATTGGTAGATAGACATTAGGGCATCATGTCATGTTTGCTCAAAGGAGTGATTCACCATATACAAACCTACATCTGAGAAGGTTATGGTGGTGAACCAGACACAAGCTGAAGTGAAGGGGATCGGGACGGTGGTACTGCGACTGACTTCGGGGAAGTTGTTGATGCTTCAGGAGGTGAAGCATGTACCAGCTATAACCAAGAACCTGTTCTTAAAAAGTATGTTCTGCAATGCAGGCTTGAGGATGGACATTAATGCTGGTCAGATGGTTATGTCCTTTAAAGGAACATACTTCGAAAGGCTTATTATACCGAAGGGATGTTCAAACTTCAACTTGTAACTCCCATTGAGATGATAAATACAGTCTCTATTTCTAATTATTCTCTTGAGTTGTGGCATAATAAGCTATGACATGTTCATTGTAAAAGGATAAACAAGATGTCTAGTCTAGGGCTTATCTCCAAATATGGGGGTAAGGAGTTGGAGAAGTGTGAGGTCTGTGCGCAGATGAAGATCACCAGAAAACCATTCAAATGGGTAAACTGAAGTATAGATCTTCTAGAGTTGGTACACTCAGATATCTGTGACTTCAAACAGTTCTCCACAAAGGCCAAGATGAAGTATTTTATTACTTTTATCGATGATTTCTCAAAGTACGCATTCATGTATCTGCTCAAGTCTAAAGATGAAGCGTTTGAGAAATTTAAGGACTTCAAGGCTGAAGAACGTCAAACAGGACAACAACTCAAGAGACTCAGAAGTGATCGAGGTGGAGAGTATAGGCCTCATGAATTCGCATTATTCTACAGAGAACATGAAATTATTAATGAGACGACTGCTCCATACTCCCCTAAATTAAATGGTGTTGCAGAAAGGAAGAACAGAACGTTAATAGAGATGATGAACTCAATGTTGTTGACTGTGGGTCTTCCAAATTGCTTCTAGGGCAAAGCAGTGCTTACGGCTACTTTTATTCTGAATAGAGTACCGTACGCAACTTTCGATGTCAGTCCTCATGAACTTTGGTTCAAGGTCAGCCTAACTTGAATGTTATTCGAGTGTGGGGGTGTCTGGCATATGTGAAGCTTCCGGATTTGAAGATTCAAAAGCTAGGTACAAGGACTATGAAGACAGTCTTCCTCGGTTATTCCAATAAGTGTGATGCTCGGAGGTTCCTTGATATTGAATCTAATCGTATCATTGAGTCTCGCGATGCAGAATTCTTTGAAGATAAATTTGCAAGGCACAAGTGTTGGCCCAATGATTGTATCATGTTTTTTAATATGGTTAATATGTTAAGTTTAGCATATCATTATCACTATCTTCATACTATCGCTATAGCATTTCTACTTATACTTATACCTTTGGTGATATGTGCCTATTGGTTTACATATTAGTGATATGAGCTTAACTATCTTAAATTTAATCGGGTTGCCAAAATTAAAACTATGTCTTTGATTATGGTCATTCAATTATGTTTACTTATTATGATTTCACTAACATTTATGCTATCACCTTAGCACTTATACTTAAACTCAGCATTGTCCTAATGTGCATTAAACTTTTCATACTTGCTACTATGTACAATGCTTTGTTCGTCTAACATGTACATGTAGAAAAGTAATAAGCAAGATCTATGTAGACATATGCAATGAAGAAATCATGGTGGACCAAAGACGACGGACCCCACAAGATTTCTCTGAACCACCCGACGACATCTCCGGAGCCATGCACTCGGGGGTTCCGTTGCCCGGTCAGCGGACGGGGGTCGAGGGGGCAGCACCCGTCGTCGGAGGTTCGGGAGTGAAGCCCCCGAAAGGTATTCAGTACAGCTGCCGCCAAGGAAAAAAAGCCAGCACCTATCAAAGGAAGAAGTCAAGCCATGCCATCTTCATTTCAAGACTCTGAAGAAGCCTACACCTGCTACAGTATTTTTGGAGTCTGTAATGAGTCTTAGGAATAATTGTAAACACAAGAAATGGATGGAAAAATCGAAAGCTACGGTAGAAATTAGCCCAGGGTCATTTTCGGATAAAAATCGGCATACCGACGGTATACTGGTCTATACCGACGGCATACCAATTTTGTTCACAGAAAGTTTCTGTCTACAAAATCGGCATACCGACGGCATGCCAGTCCATACCGACGGTATGCCGATTCAGTAACGTTTGAAATTCTAACGGTTGGATTTCGAGCGTTTAATGATCCCAACGGCTATATTTCTAGCCGTTGCATTCCAGACCGGTATACCAACGTCATGCCGGTTCATACCGACGGTATATCGGTTCGCTGACTGAAAAGTTGCCTTTGGCTCTTTTTAATGCTTTGGTTATAAATAGCCTTGAACCCTTTCATTCAAGGATGATGCTTTTGACCCTAAAAATTTCTAAACCACCAAAGCCTATATCCACAAACAACTCTACAAAGCTTTTATTTGCCATCCACAAATTGTGTTAGAGTTTTTGAGTTGAAAAGTAAGATCTTCATCTTATTGTATAAGAAGATCAAAACCTATTGTGAAAGGTTGAAGTTGGAGAGTCTTCGTATCCAAACTCTCGGTTGAAGTCGGAGAGGCCTTCGGATTAAAGCTCTCATGTTAGAAGTTGGCGAGTTCTTCCGATCCAAACTCGTGTGTAACTATTTACTCAAATAGTAGATTAAAGCCGAAGAAAGTTCCGGGACTGGAGTACCTCTTGGGAGGATACCAGGATATATCGTGTGTCATTGTTATTGCTTCTTCCCTTGCACTTATATTTTTAAATTGCCCATTAGCTTGTGCTAAGTGCTTGATTAGTTAACGTGACCCTATTCACCCTCCTCTAGGGTTCCTACAACAAAAACATTGTTCTCGCAAATATTCCAAAGAATAGTGTGATTGCATAGGAGGCTGAATCTCCTTACAGAGATGTAGTCCAAGAAGAAGTTATTTTTGCAAGAACAACTATTGAACCAGAACTCATAGAACCTGTGTCTAAGCGAATGAGGAGACAGACGGACTTCGGAGAAGATTTTATCATCTATCATGTGGAAGCAGATCCGCTTACCTATTGTTTTCCATAAATAAATTCACTTTATTTATTGTGTATCTGGGAAAATTACAACTGTAGGAATCCGATCTAGAAGACGATCGCTTTATCCCTTGGACGATGCGAAGAAGAAAAGCTCTCAAAATTTTAACAGCAATTTAGATATCTGTGTATATGTACAATGAATGAGAAAAGAACCCTATTTATCGAGTCAAAAATAACTGAAAGGATAACTGTCTTCACAGCCTGTGCATAGTTGAAAATCACGTAGGATCTAACATACGCAAGGTTGTGAGCAGTTACTGGACGTGGCCTGTAACTGTTGGACTGTAAAGCCCCTAAATTTCTACGATTTTTTTTTTATTAATTTGCATGGATTTAAAATTTTTGGTATTGTACGTCGCCTAGTTGTATTATACGTCGCGCACGACCTTTTATTTCTTTTTCGAATTTGCTCGACGAGTACGAATATGTGCGAGCGTACATATTTTAGAAAAACAATTTTTTTTTTCTTACACTTTCAAAATATTATGTAGAATTATTATTCTTGCCATAAAAAGTCTATTGTTTTTAGCAGTTATTAATAATAAAATTCTTCGTGCAAAACTATTTATTTCATAAATATTTATTTATAATGTATTTTCGAAATTATTTAATATTAATATTTTATTATTCAAAAAGATTTATTATTTTCGAAATTAATTATTATAGTATTTTTGGAAAACATATTTTTGAAATATTGTGACAGTTTAAATTTGATTTGATTCCATGGAAACATTTAAATATATTAAGCTAATATCTATATTTGAAATTTGATTAATTGATTTGATTTAAATTAGATTTGGATTTGAAATTGGATTTGGACTTGGATTTGATTGCTTTTAATTTAAATTAGGAATTATCTATTATTGGGTTTAATCTACTCCTACTCCTTATCTAATTGGGAATTCCCACTTCCTATAAATAGGCAGGTACTCCTCCACTATTTTTTCACAAAGCCAAAATTGTCTCCACAATACATCTCCACAACCTAACCCGTGCATCGTGTCCGTGTCCCCTCCCCGTTCTTATTCCAATATAATTACATATACATTTTTCACCTCTTCCGTGTCGGACACCCCCGACATTCATAAATTGCTAATCCTAACCCAAAAACCTAACCCGACGTCACCTTCCCCGACCCTACAGCCAACATCACCGTCGACTCCAAACCACAACCAGCCCGACCACATACACCCACGACCACCACGTCATCCCCTCCGATCCCCGCCACCATTCACCGAACCCGGCCTCGTCAACACGACCACCAGGCCGGTCATAACCAGCACCATCACCTGCATCCCAACCCCGGCCAAAACCTCCGTCCACAGTAGCAACACCACCACCGCCGCCATAGACAACCACCCCGGTCACCACGACCCTCACCGCCATCACACCAATGACCACCACCACCGTCACCGGCGCAACCCGCCGGCGACCAAGGAAAACCCCACAGCCAGAAAGAAAAAGAAAAAGGGAAAAAAAATAGAAACCAACACCACCATCGCCGTCCCTTACCTGACGCCGCCGGCCGGAGATCCGGCCGAGCCCCTCCAGCCTTCCGCGCGTCCAGCTGCGACCAAGCCGCAGAACCGCCGAGAAGTGGGCGCCTCCCCACCACAACGAACTCTCTCCGTCGCGCCGCTCCCGATCTCCACCGAGACTCCGCCGAGCAACCCCTCTCCTCCGCCAGGTCGGCGAACCCTCTTCGATCAGACCAAACCGCCGTCGGCGAGACGCCTACGAGCGCCGTCCTCTTCGTATGCTCCGCTTCCTCCGTCGCCCTTGCGGTGCAGCGCTCCGCCGTCCCTAGCCTCGTCGCCGGCCGATCCACTCCGTCCTCCGCCCGCCCTTCTCTCATCTCCTCCACCTTCCTCCGAACGACCTCCGGCCCCGCGCCTTTTCTCCCCTCCGGTCAACTTCCTCCCGCCGCCGGCTCTCTGTTCTCCCAGCCTTCTCCCTCTCTCTCTCCCTCTCCGCTCATCCCCTCTCTATTTCCGATCTCTCCGTTTCCTCTCTCTCCTGTGTGACTGTCCCCTTTATTTCTAAGAAGTGGAGCAGCAGAGCTGCATTCCAATCTTCTAATTTTTATTTTTATTTTTTATTATTGTTTTCGTTTTTTTGTTTGTTTGTAAGTTACCATCATTATTATTATTATTATTATTATTATTATTATTATTATAACTGTTATTAGTATATTATTATTTCAGTTTATTAATATTACTGTTATTAACTATTTTACTAATATTACTAATTATTAATGTTATTATTATTAATTGGGAAGTCAACAGCAGTCCATAGTTATTATTGTCAATATTATTATTACTATTATTGTTATTTTTTTGTGTTTGTTAAAATTATTTATTTATCAAAATTAGGAATTAGATTATTTATAGTGTTTTCTAGATATTCTTAAAGACAAATCTTTATCTAAATAATGTACTTTGTCAAACAATAGGATTTAGTCCAAATAATTTTCTAGATTTTAAATATTATCTAAAATCTTTTGTACAAAAATTTTGCCTAAAAGACTTTTGATTTTTTCAAGTGTTACCTTATATTTGTACGTATTTTTACCTAACACTATTTTTGATAATAAAGAATAATTTCAAAAGTTTATGAACATTTTATCTAAAATTCGTATATGATTATTTATCCAAATTCCTTCGATTATCATCCCGTCCATGACTAAACCCATTCTCTTATTCCCTCGCCAATATGTCCTTCCTCCTATCGACCCTAACCAAATTGACCCTTCTGGACCCGATGCACCGGTCTGTACCACCAACAGAGGTCCCCTTGTGTAGTTGTTACACCAAAGTTACAGTTCGTACCATCTTGATCATCGCAAGCACACCAGGCGTACTACCAGGCAAGACACCTTGCCATTAGCTGTTTAATTATTTTTAGCTTATATTTCATGCATGTCTATTATTTTCTTTATAAACTGTGATACATGGCATAACTGTTCTTTTATATTTCCTGCTGTGTATTATTTTCTTACAAATTAAACCTAGATTTAAGGGACCACCTTGTGTGTTGCATTCATTGGCCTTGACACGTTGTAAACACGAAGTTGTGTGTCGCATGTAGAACACGGAAGTACGTGATTGGCTGGCCACCAGTACGTACAAGCCGTGCGATAGGAATAACCGCTAATAGAGGTTGCATGATAGTTTGACTTAGCGGTTATAGAGGTTACTGTTGTGGATACAACATGGTAGGCATTGGGTGGGAAGAACATCTCCTTAATGTATGGGTCATTTATGCACTGCCCTGATTGCCGGTTATCTCCAGTGGGAGGTACGGTCCTGCTAGCCGGTTATCTCCAGTGGGAGGTACGGTCCTGATTCCTGATTCCTGACTGACCCGGCCCATGCGTCAAAGGTTTGTTCTTTATTGTATATTTACTATAGTACGGTTAGGTACCCTATTGTATGTGTCATGACATGGAAAGATACGTCGCCGTGAATTAGTTTACCATCTCCTGTCCTTGTTTGGTTGGGGGGATGGTACGCTCGTTCAGTAGGTGCGTATTGGACTATGTTATAAATTCGATTTACTTATTTATTGAGCAATATTTATTCAGTTTATATGGCATGCTATGATGTGTCTTGTTACGTCCCTCTGAGGACCTGGTTGTCTTGCCAGGTGTGTGTTATTATCTTTCGCAGGTGCTTTAGCTCTAGCCGTGATCTTCGCTGTTTTACGAGGATGATTGTATTTGGATCGTCTTCGCTTCGCTCGCCACTCATTACATTTTCTATGTACTTTTCTTTATTTTGTTGGTAGTGGATTTGTCTCCGCCCAACATATTGTATCAAGACAAATTTATTCTCATTATATGATCTTTTATTTAATTATTCTGTGTGGATGAGATTAGTTGTGGTTTTACTGCATTTTATAGCTTATGTATTTATACGAGGCTTCCATATATTGGAGTATACTTCGTATGAATACAGCTGGCATGTCTACGTTCCTAGTCCTACGTATTTTGGGACTGGGGCGTTACATGGACACATGGCAATCATGCATGAGTCGTGTGCAAGTTACAGGACACGCAAGCGAGAGATCAGTGGCATGGCTGCCACGTACTCCAATTTGATGAAATCCACGCAGGTTCGTTGAGGACGAAATCCACGCAGACTTGGGTCAGAAAGCTTCAAAATCCACGCAGACTTGGGGCAGGAAGCTTCAGAATCCACGCAGACTTGGGGCAAAAAGCTTCAAAATCTACGCAAACTTGATGAAGGAACATAGAAATTCAAAATATACGCAGACTTGAGCCAGAAGGCTCAAGATATACGCAAGCTTGAGGCAGGACTGCCAGCTGTCTTGATTCGACGTGCCTCGACTGACACAAAATCTCTGACAGTGATTACTTTGTCAGTCGCATTAAATGACAAGAAACTCTTTTGCAATGCCAACTTGATGAAGGCTGAGTCTTGTTGAAGAAGATTTCAAAAGTCACGCAACAGTCGGCTGTGATCTCTCGAGTTCCGTACATACGTGGCATACGAGGAGACATTCTTCGACTGTCGTGCTGTCAGTCATAATGACATTTCTGACAAATGATGAGCTGTCTCTAGCATGATTTTTAAACATTGTCTTGATCAACTCAGCGTGACTTTGAGACTTTGTTCTGATCAACTCAGCGTGACTTTGAGACTCTGTTCTGAACAACTCAGCGTGACTTTCATTTTTAAGGCCTACAAAATCCCCTTTAAAGTTTTCGAAAAATGATAAATTATTTTGAAATACTTTGAAATCAAGATGATAAAATAAATTTAGTCACGCTGAGATGACTTTAAAGAGATATTTACTCCTTAATGATTGGACTGTTGGGATTCTATGCAGTTAGGATCTCGTATCAAACTACTAGATCGAGGCAAATAATGATATGCCGTTTAGAATTCTTCACGAGCCTATAAATAAGCCATAATCCACTTCTTTCATTCTTTACTTGCTTTTAGAGAGAGAATCCACAGAAGAGAAAACTTCCCTCCTCCGACGAACTTCATCTTCTCCGACTTCCTCTTCCCTTTCTCAACAGCAATGGCTCCCAAGAAATCCGACTCTCAGGCCAAAGGGAAAGCCCCTGCGACTTCCTCTCGTGCCACCACTGATAGACTTCCTCGACGAGAAGTCACGCATCCCCCTATTCAACGTAAGTGATGGAGGAATACGAACTGTTGAAGATAAAAATGAAGATGAACTCCACATAAAAATTTTAGGATCTTAAAACAAGTAATGAACTTCAGAAATATATCCCCCCTTCTTAGGGCAAAGGATATTAATAAAGTATGCCCCCTCTTTAGGGTCGGCCATACTTCACATCTTCGTGTTTATGAAGCTCTGTGTTTCACGCAAATGAGCATGACTCTCATGACTCTGCATGATTTTTCATGTTGGCAGAAATGTCGATGTTGAAATAGTCACGCAGCTTTCATGATGACTCTGCGTGATTTTTCATATGTTGACAGAGATGTTGATGTTGAAATAGTCATGCAGCTTTCATGATGACTCTGCGTGATTTTTCATATGTTGACAGAGATGTCAATGTTGTAATAATCATGCAGACTTTTGAGAGTCATCTTCTGGATAGATTAGTCTTGATCTGTCAGCGTGTCTTTGTCATTTTCACTCAAATGTAATTCTGGCAATGATACGTGACTTTTATTCTAATCTGTTTGAACTTTGCGTGAATTAAACACCTGCGTGAATAATTCATTCGGTGTGTCTTGATAGTATATCTATCTGAAGTCTACGTGACTTTTAAAACTTCCTTCGAACACTGCTATACATGCACAAGGCTCGTAGACATAGAAAACATATCTGACCTTGTCTTCTTTTATTTTCTTCAGTGAACATCCGAAGTGAGGAAGCAGATTATGAGGGGCACTTGAGTTTTACATTTAAACATGATTTATCTCATGTGAAATTCCCTCAATTTGACCTTCCAGAAGCCAGACTATCATTGTTGGCCAATCAAGATCATACAACCCTACTTTGTCTGATGAATGGTCAACCCTTTCAGAGTCTTGATCTGGTGTCTCATAAGAAACCAGCATTTCTGTTCGGGGATGCCATAGCACAGAAATCGCAGTCAAAGAGTATTAGAGAGAAAGTCTGCTTTTACTTCGAAGGTGATGTAAATCAACCAATGTACTGGCCGAAGGTTTCCAGGGGCTTGTCTATCATGAGATTCATGCATGCCAGTTATCTGAGAAAGATGTCCTGGCATATAACAGAATATCAGCAGGCGAAGGCAAGCTGCATCATTTACAGGAAGGAAGGATTCTTTAGTGCCCTAGAAAATCACGTATCAGTATTTCGGGGTTTGAAGCCTGGATGCATACCACCTGAAGACTCATCAATATTGATGCCATTCAGAATGCCCATTTTCATAAACGAATTCATGGCAAACAAGAATGCGTTCTACCCCACCGATTCAACGCCGAGGATGAACGGGTTAATGAATCAGGAGAACGTAAGATGGAGGACTTTGGTCTACTGGGTTTTGGAGAATTTTGAGACTGAGCTGAAGAAGATAAACCTGTATGACGCCGTCGTCAATTCATCCTACGGCTTCAGGCCATTTGGAGAAATAATCGATTATTGCGAGAATAAACCGATGACCTTTTGATGACGGCGGATTGATCGGACCAATAATGTCTATGCCCCAAGCTTCGAAGGGCCATGATGCTGCCGTTGGATGCAGAAATTCTGAGGGTTGATGAATAAAATCCGTATGGATTTGACAAGCTTTACACTTCCTTGCATATTCGATGGCATCTGATACCATAGTGGGCCAGTAATAACCCATACGTCGAATACGGTCTTGAAGTTTTGGTCCAGGCTGATGTGCTCCACAAATTTCATCATGTGCTTCACGAATGATTTGTTGATCCTCATCACCGGCAACACATCGAAGAAGTAAACCATCATAAGCTCGACGATATAAGGTTTTTGTAGTATGATTGTAATAGAATCTGAGTGATCGTCGTCTGATAGATGCCGCTTCACTCGGATTATCTGGAAGAATATCATACAATACGAAATCTAAGAAAGGAAGTCTCCAATCTTTATCCGTACTCTGAGTCTCAGATGAATTACTGAAGATGAATTCCATGCTAGAATCAGATGAAGATGATAATGATTTACAACTTAATCCAAATCCTCTTGTTGTGTTGACATCATGAGATGTTGATTCTTCAATGTCTACTAGAAGTCCTATAGTTAGATTGTTTTCGAGATGAAATAATTTTCGATTGCAAACAATAATCATTTATTGACGTCTAATTGCAATAGCCAACACCGCCGCAAGATTGGCGAGAGCATCAGCTTCTGTGTTACATGCTCGCCTAACATGCTCAATGAAGAACCCTTCAAATGAAGAAGCCATAGATATAGCCGATCTATGATAAGGAACCAGATCTTGATGGCGAACTTCATAAGTACCCCTTATCTGATTGACAATGAGTTTAGAATCTTCATACGCTTCCAAATGTTGAATATTCAGATGTTTAGCTAGTTGAAGACCAATAAGCAGTGCATTGTACTCAGCTACGTTATTTGAACATGGTTGATCGAGAGAATAAGCTCTTTGGATAGCAAGACCTTCTGGCGACACAAGAACGATTCCAACCCCAGCGACAATGTCACCATTAGGACCTATTCTTGAAGCTCCATCAAAGAATAGACGCCAAGTAGGATCTTCTTCAGTAATTTGGTTTGAATCTAGGACTTCATCTGGGATATCATCATAGAGTTTTGAATTTTCTGGAATTGAATGAGCAGCCAGAAAATCAGCTAAAGCTTGTCCTTTGACTGATTTCTGAGGAATGTAGTGCATATCATACTGAGCAAGTAAGATTCCCCAGTTAGCCAATCGAGAATTCAAAACACTGGGTTTCTTCATCATGACCCGTATAGGATTGATCCGAGAAATGACATGAATAGTCTGACCAATGATATAATGTCGTATCTTTTGGACAGCGAACATCAAGGCTAGACATTCTTTTTCGACCGGTGAATATCGAGGTTCAGCTCCGGTCATAGTACGACTGAGATAGTAAATGGCTTGTTCATGACCATTTTTATTCTTTTGAGCGAGCAATGCACCCAGTGAATGAATCATTGCTCGGGTATATAGGAGGAACGGTATTCTTGAGACAGGAGGTACCAATACTGGAGGGCTCATCAGATATTGTTTTATATCATCGAATGCCTTCTGACATTCATCATTCCAGACAAAAGAAACACCTTTCTTCATAAGTTTATTGAATGGTCTGCAGCATCCTGAAAGATTAGAGATGAATCTCCTGATATAAGCGATCCTTCCTTGAAATCCTCGTAGCTCTTTTAAGGTGCGTGGAGGACGCATCTCTTGGATGGCTTTGAACTTCTCGGGATCCACGTGTATACCTTTAGCGGTAATGACGAAGCCAAGAAATTTCCCACTAGAGACGCCTAAGAAGGACTTAGTAGGGTTCATTTTTAATTGATGCTTACGTATTAGATCAAAAATAGTCTTCAAATCTTAGATGTGATCCTCTTTTTGTCGACTTTTGACTGCAATATCGTCAACATAGCATTCAACTATTTTTCGCAAATGTTCACAGAATATAGTGCTCATAGCTCGCTGATAAGTTGCTCCTGCATTCTTGAGACCGAATGGCATCACTGTATAACAGTATGTACCAATCGGTGTTCTGAAAGAAGTGTATTTCTCGTCATCTGGAAACATTTTGATCTGATTATACCCAGAATACCCGTCCATGAATGACATCCGTTCAAATCCACAGGTATTATCGATCATAACATCAGTAATTGGTAGAGGGAATTCGTCTTTAGGACATGCCGCATTGAGATCGCGGAAGTCTATGCATACTCTGATCTTGCCAGTCTTTTTAAGGACAGGAACTATATTAGCCACCCAATCAGGATGTTGTTCCTCTCTAATAAACCCGGAGGCCATGAGTTTATTGACTTCAGCTTCAATTACATCCATAATGTCTGGACGAAATCGTGCTGTCGTTGCTTGACCGGTTTAGCATTCGGCATGATATTGAGTTTATGAGTTGCTATCTGTGGATCAAGTCCTGGCATATCTTCATAACTCCAAACGAAGACATCGATGTATTCACGAATAAGTTTGATCATGTCTTGCTTATCAGTTTCTGAAAGACTTTCACTAATAAATATTGGTTTAGGGGATCCCTCTTCACCAACATCTATTTGAACAAGTTTGCCTTCAGTCGGAGGTTCTTTTTGTTCGAATCGAAACTCCCATTGATTATCTAACCTTTGGGCCCATTGTTCTGATTTAGGTGAGATTTCAAACCCATCTTCGTCTTCATCACTTTCTTCAGAACAGTCAATGGAGACCATGTTGGAAGACAGAATGTTGCAGTGGAATTCACCGATACTTGTATCAGAATCCCAAGAGGTAGTACTAGAAGAATCAGATCTCTTATCTTCGTCAGATTCGGGATCTTCATGGATAGTATTGATAAAGAGAGTAGGAGCAATATAACCTAATCCGCATTTCGTCCTTCCATATTTCAGAGGAGGAATTCGAACAGGCATTCTTTTTCCTCTCCCATTACTGAGGCCAGTTCTGAAGTCATAGCCCATATTTTTAATAATGTCTTTAGATTGCTGACTATAAAGACGTAGTTGTAATCTTTCGGTATCATCGTTTTTGTCATCATCTTCAGGATTAGAAGGATTTTGGGGCCCTTTGTAAAAGACTATTGGAATGTCTCCTGGTTTTCTGCTGGGAACTAGAAAGTATGAAGTTTGTACTGATTCTAGGAATACATCTGTATGAAAAGTCTGTACAACTTCTATGGTTATTGTTCTCAAGTCATCTAACAAATGCAAATAACTATTAACATGATTACACACATCAACATACTGCAAAGATGGAGACTTTTCATTAAATTTAAAAGTAGCAGTATTTACATTGGAAAAAGGCTGAGCCTTAGAGATCTTAGCCAAATCAATGACTAAAGGGAGAGAAGAAGAACGAGAGAAAGTTTTGTTTTGATTAAGATCGATAACAAATGGCTCAGAAGAGGTGAGCTCCCTTGAAGCTTGAGATGGAAGAGTAGTCCGCCCTCCAACAGGGATTACCAGATTATCCTGTTTCATATGTGAAGATACAGGAACTGTAATACGCCCACTGACAGGAATGATCAGTGTATCTTGAGTAGACGACTGAGGTAATGGAGAGATCCGTCCACTTACTGGAATGATGAAAGAACCTTCTCCAGAGGGTTTGGGAGATTGTTGCTGAGTAGTTCGACCTTTAACAGGGATTATTAAAGTCTCACTTTGTGAATCCTCTTTCTCCATAGCTTGTATCACCCTTGTATACTCTTCTTTATACATCCGGGAATCATTGAAATAAGCTTCAACCCCATGGAAGGGATTTATATCAGCAACTTCCTTTTGTACTCTTCCATTGCTGTCAATGTATTTAAAACACTGATGAAGAGTAGAAGGCACCACATTATTTTCATGAAGAAAGGGCCTCCCCAGAAGAAGATTATAAGATCCTACGATCTCGATCACATTGAACGTGACTTTGGATCTAAAATCGCCAATCTGAAGTTTCAGATGAATCTTTCCCAAAGGCTCGCTTCGGCTCTGATTGAATCCCAGGATAGTAGTAACCGTCTTGGAAAGCTTGTGAAGAGGGATTTTTAATTCATCCAACAGACTCTTTGGCATTATACTTATAGCAGACCCTGGATCAATGAGGATACGATCTATCTTCATCGTATCGATATAACCGGTGTAGTAGAGAGGCCGATCATGTCGATTATCCTCCAATAGCATGTCGTCTTGTGTAAAGGTGATATTTGGTATAATCTCTAATACACTGTTGCATTGTAAGCAAGTGGCAGATTCTTCACCTGGCTTCTTTAATTGTGCAAGACAAGAGTCAGCCTGAAGAAGTGCCTCACTTAACGTTTCCCCAGTTTCTTTAGAAAGACGTAGAAGTTCAAAGAGGGACATTCTAGCTGGAGTATTAGCAAGTTGAGCTAGAATGTCAAAGTTATAAGGTTTCTGAAGCCCAAAAGGAGGGGACTTCTTGATTGGCTTATCAAATCGAGCCTGTTGTTTGCCTTTCTTAAGAGCTGTGGGCTTGGAGGGAACAGGTTCAACCGGTGCAGTGGACAGAATAGGTGCAGTGGATGATTCTTCTTCAAGAGGAACGTTAGGAACATCTTTGTCAGCAGGAGGGATATCAGGAGTATCCTCAGGATTCTTGGAATAATCCTTCAGATAAGGTTTCCCTGTTCTAGTAGCACCAGCAAGTGCTTCTTCCTTATCTTTTGATTCTATGTCGGGAGTAGATCCGAGAGAAGTCATATGACATGACTTAATCTTTCCAGACTTCTTGGACTTTCGGGAAGTAGTCTTTTGAAGAGGAGGAGATTCAAAATCTGCAACTAGATCAGGATGAATCCACATGATTTCTCCTGTCTCTATAGTGATTGGTACTAATCCTTCAGATTGTGGAGGAGGAATATTCACTATCTCAAGAGTTGCCTTGGGAATAAGAACGATCCCGCTTTCAAGAAGTTGAGGAGGGAAATCTCCAAATTGCATAGAGACGACATTAGAGGTGACGGTCTTCTCTTTCGGAGTAAGAGAGATAGCTCCAGATTTAATCATTTCCTGGATCTTTCCTTTCAGTACATAACATGTACGAATTGTGTGACCCAACATTCTATGGTATGGACAGTATTTAGGATGATCTGTCTTACCAGCTTCATCAGGTTTCTTGATTTCAGGTAATTGTATTTTATTACCTTTCAGTAGACATTCAAAGATACCAAGGACATCATCGTCATCAAAAGAATATTCTTCTTTGTGGCGAGGTGCTCTTGGTTGTTGAGTCGTAGAGGCAAGAGGAATTTGAACAGTCGATGCATCTTTGCTCTGAAGATTAACTTCAAGGATTTCTTTTCCCTTGCTTTTATTGAATTTAGCATTATTATTATTGCTTCGACCTGTTTCTTTAGGAGTCATCTGCACTCCTAAACCTTTGAAAGTTTCAGCACTAATTTCTGCGGCTTTGGCACTGACTATAAAGGAAGGCCAATCTTGAAATTGAGTAGATCCTGTCCACATGCTGATGATTGGCAACAAATTTGATTTGCATGTGTCGATGGTGACAGCATCAGGAGTTCCAAGAGGCATCTTCAGAGCTTCTCTTCGAAACCGTTCAATGAATTCCTCTGTAGTTTCATTATTTTTCTGCTTGATTCTTATAAGAGCAGACATAGTCATGTCATTGAGCCCTTTATAGAACCGTTCAAGAAATATTTGTTTGAAACCAGCAAATGAGGTAATACACCCATCCGGAAGACTTCTATACCATTCATAGGTCGTTCCTTTGAGACATCCGACAAACACCCGAGTAAGGAGGGCGTCACTTGGTTGCAGCTGGTCAGTTATCACTTCAAAGTGATTAATAAATTGACTTGGAGAAGTGGTTCCATCATAGAATGAAATAGTAGGAGGCTTGTATTTAGGAGGATACGATACTTGCTTCCATTCTATCGGATAAGGTTGCTTGATGCCTAACCTTTGTAAACCATCCTTCTGTTTGAATGCCTCAAATTGAGTTCGGAGATTCCTCAATTCTTCAGTAACAACTCCGGAGGATTGTGGAGTTGTAGCTTGTAGAGAATAATTGGGAGGAGGAACAGCATTATAAGTACTACCCCCAGCTCCAGAGTGACTAGGAACTGTTTGAGCTTGCCCAGGAGTATTGGATTGTACTGCTGGAGAAACATGTACTGGACTTACACCAGTGTCAATTGGTATGGCCTCTGGTACAGTCTGTCGATTTTGTAGTTGGGTTGTCATGAGTTCATACATCGACTTCATATTATCAGCCATAGATTTTATTTGCTGTTCCAAAGAAGCAATTTTTTGTTCTTGAGGAGTCATAGAAGAAGAAGGTTCATCAGTATTCCCATCGACCATATATGTTGTGACTGTACAAGGGATTATTGATGAACTGGTGGATGTTGTTTGTTCTGAATCACTGCTTTGTGTATCAAAGTCAGTTATAGGAGAACTACCCCCAGTAGGAAGAGGTGGGAAGTTAGATTCCCCAAGAAATTCAGAATCATCTTCAGAAATCAAAGTCCTTTGAGTAGAAGCCAGGACTTTTGATCTGGTGCCTCTATATACTCCATCTGGACTATCATTTCTACCCCCAGTATCCCGAGAGGTCATGTTGACAGAAGCATACAGAGGTTCATCTTCATCAGGCATAGGTTCACACTGAATCCGATTGAAAACAGATTGTCGTTTAGTTTGACATCTGCATCGCATTGTGACTCTCGGCTGGAAGTCACATTCATGATCAACATGGTCCTGATCCATTGATTGACATCTGTATTGAATTATGACTCTTGGCTGGAAGTCACATTCAGCATGGTCCATTGACACAGAATTATTCCTTCTCTTCTGTTGAAGATGTTCTCGTAGATCTGTCTGTGAAGATTGAGGTACATCAGAGAACATTCTTTGTGCATATTTAGGAATATATTTCCGGTTCTTGGGTCTTGATGGCTCTTGTTTATATAGAGAGTGATTAATATGAGCCACATAATTTCTAGCATACTCTGCATCTGGATCTCTTACTTTTGTTCTCGATTGGTATGGTTTTTTGACACCAGAAGTGCTTCCTAAACGGATTTGATCAAGTTTTGCTCTTCGATCAGTTGGAGGTAACACATTGGTTTTTGAAACTTGGAGTTTTCCTTCCATTGATCTGGATATTTGCAGAGAAGGAAGAGTTGAACCATCCCCTTGATTAGGAGTTGGTAACAGACCCTCTTTTATAGACAAATTCTGTGCCCAATTCGAAGAAGTCGTAGAAGAAGACATTAAAAAATGTTTCTTCTTAGACTTATTCAAGTTTTGAGACATAGAATGTCCAGAAGGAAGAGTAGTCAAAAGACCATCTCCTTTTCTTTGACTAACAAAATTGTCAGTCAAAGCTGTTCCTGAAGTAAAAACTACAGGAGCAGAAGAAACAACTAAAGAATTATTTCTTTTTGAAGGGACTTTGTGTGGAGGAGTTTTAGCAAGACCACCCCCAGTTCTAGTAGAACTTGGCAAAGAAGAAAAAATAGCTAAAGAGCTATTCTTCTTAGAGCATGCTGGTGACAATTTGGCTAAGGAGCCAGTATTGTCAGTGTATAAAGTTTTGGCTAAAAAGCCAAATTTTGGTGAAATACACACTGGAACAGATTTGACTAAGGAGCCAATGTTGCCAGCGTGACTTTTGAATTTAGAAATACACGCTAGAACAGGCTTGGCTAAGGAGCCAGTGCTGCCAGCGTGACTTTTGGAATTAAGATTGCACGCTGGAACAGGATTGGCTAAGGAGCCAGTGCTGCCACCGTGACTTTTGAAATTAAGATGGCACACTGGAACAGGCTTGGCTATGGAGCCAGTGCTGCCAGCGTGACTTTTGGCTGCTGTTGTCTTCGAACACACAAGAGTGTGCGTGCTTGCAGTAGACTCCTTGCCAGTGTTAGGAGTAGACACTGGCAGAAAAGTCACCATTGGTTGCCAACTGATTCTTAGGGACGTAGACAGATCGTCCCTTCGACTTGGCAGTAGTGATGGAGGCTGAAGTGGGCTTGCCACCCTTAGCCCGCTGTATTTCTTCGTAGGCGAGTTAATCGAATTGGATCGATATCACCTTCTTCGTCGAGCCGACTGACGAAGTGTCGCATTGAGTTGTTGCCATCTCAGAAGAGGAGATGGTTTTCTCCAGCAGAGTCACCAATTTGTTTTCCATAAATAAATTCACTTTATTTATTGTGTATCTGGGAAAATTACAACTGTAGAAATCCGATCTAGAAGACGATCGCTTTATCCCTTGGACGATACGAAGAAAAAAAGACTCTCAAAATTTTAACAGCAATTTAGATATCTGTGTATCTGTACAATGAATGAGAAAAGAACCCTATTTATAGAGTCAAAAATAACTGAAAGGATAACTGTTTTCACAGCCTGTGCATAGTTGAAAATCACGCAGGATCTAACATACGCAAGGTTGTGAGCAGTTACTGGACATGGCCTGTAACTGTTGGACACATGGCAATCATGCATGAGTCGTGTGCAAGTTACAGGACACGCAAGCGAGAGATCAGTGGCATGGCTGCCACGTACTCCAATTTGATGAAATCCACGCAGGTTCGTTGAGGACGAAATCTACGCAGACTTGGGTCAGAAAGCTTCAAAATCCACGCAGACTTGGGGCAGGAAGCTTCAGAATCCACGCAGACTTGGGGCAAAAAGCTTTAAAATCTACGCAAACTTGATGAAGGAACATAGAAGTTCAAAATACACGCAGACTTGAGCCAGAAGGCTCAAAATATACGCAAGCTTGAGGCAGGACTGCCAGCTGTCTTGATTCGACGTGCCTCGACTGACACAAAATTTTTGACAGTGATTACTTTGTCAGTCGCATTAAATGACAAGAAACTCTTTTGCTACGCCAACTTGATGAAGGCTGAGTCTTGTTGAAAAAGATTTCAAAAGTCACGCAACAGTCGGCTGTGATCTCTCGAGTTCCGTGCATACGTGACATACGAGGAGACATTCTTCGACTATCGTGCTGTCAGTCATAATGACATTTCTGACAAATGATGAGCTGTCTCTAGCATGATTTTTAAACATTGTCTTGATCAACTCAGCGTGACTTTGAGACTTTGTTCTGATCAACTCAGCGTGACTTTGAGACTCTGTTCTGAACAACTCAGCGTGACTTTCATTTTTAAGGCCTACACCTGTGATGAGGCTATGAAAACCAGAGACACTGTCCTCTGGAAGGAGGCTATTAATGATGAGTATATGTAATGCCTGTGGTTCGTATTACATATTTTTGGAATACGTGTACATATTTATTCTTGTATTGCATGATTTCCTTGCTTAATTTCCTTCTTGGCTTGGTTTATTCCTGGCTCGGGTTGGTTGGTTCGGCTTGGCTTGGTTTTGATTGGGTTCATGATGAACCCAAGGTGAACCCCTACCTACCACCACCATTTGTATTTATTAGCCCTCTTTATTCTCTCTCTTCATTATTTATCTTTTTCTTCCTCATTTACTCCCTTTACCTACCAAAGAGAGAAGAGAGAGGTCTAGGCAAGTGCAACTTGCTTCCACAAGAGAGCTCATTTTTATTGTTCCATTAGCTTCTTCTCATGTTTCTAAGACACATTAGAACTTGTCATTTTCCATTTTGAAGCTTTAATTTTTGTAGATCTAGAAATTAGTTATTTTTGGAGTTTAGTGGTTTTGATCTATTAAGCTTCTTTGTTTTCAAGTTTTGATGGTTCCATGTTGTAGAGAATTTTATTCTACCTAATTTTGACCTTTGAAAAGTTGGATTTTGACTTATTTTGACCAAGTTATGGACTTTTGAAGCTTGGGTTCAACCATGGAGTTCTTGCTGATTTGGAGAAGACATTGAGCAGTGCGCGAGCTTTTTAGCTTGCGCTACTGAGTTGCGCGCGCTCTTTAGCGCAGCGCAGTCCTCATACGCTGCCTTTTGGGAGCGTATGACTTGCATACGCTGCCTTGATGAGGAGTCGTATGGACCCCATACGCTGCCTTGAAGAGGAGTTGTATGGACCCCATATGCTGCCTTGAAGAGGAGTCGTATGGAGTACATACGCTGCCTTTTGGAAGCGTATGGCCTGAGCTTGGCCTGAGCGTATGACCTGAGCGTATGCTGACAGAGCGTATGCTGACCTGAGCGTATAACCTGAGCGTATGTTGACCTGAGCGTATGCTGACCTGAGCGTATGTTGACCTGAACGTATGCTGATCTGAGCGTATGCTGACCTGAGCGTAGCCTGGCTTGAGCGTAGCCTGACCTGAGCGTAGCCTGATTACCCTGGATCCTCTATAGCCCTGTATATTGATATTTTATTAGATATTTAACGTCCATTTTATATCCTTACGTCTTTTGTCCTGAACTTGATAATTACGAATTTACTTGATATGTTTGTAATTGATAATTGAGCATGACGTGATAGTGACCCGTAGCGGTGCAATCCCGACATAATAACCTGACATGACCTGATAGTGGCCCGTCGTGGCGCACTCCTGACATGTACACTTGGCATGATAACCTGACATGATTTTTTCGAATAGCTGTTGCGACGGCTACCTGACATGACATGACCTATATAATTAATCTGGACACCGTGGACGATTGTGCTTATACAAATGAACCCGTCATGTCTTGCATCATGTCTAGGATGGGGATCCCTGAGTACCTCGGTCAGAGGCACCCACTGAAATCGACTAAGGCTAATAACTAGAATAATCCAGCAGCCATGAAGAGGTTTCCCAGCTACAGGCAATCCCGTTATCTGGGCGCCCCATTTGGGATCTGTAGCCTGCCGTCGAGTAGGGCACATTTCCAGCACACTGTCATGTGTTGCACCTTCTAAGTCACCTAAGGGTATATGTGTTTCCTGGACGATGTACCCACTTGAATTCAACTCTAATTGCGTCCGGATAGTGTCACGACCCGCACCCTAGCGTTAGGGCACGAGATGTGGGTAGTCCAGCCTACGCCGCAATGTCGGCAGTAGAATACTGTTCTAGGTCATAGTCACATCTAAAACAATATGCTATACTCTCCAGACGGAGGACAAACACATAAGGATACTATCTCAATCACAACTCTAAAGATAGATAACAGCACGATGAAACAGATAAGATAATCCACAAGAGAGAGAATCAGGAGTGATAGTAAAACAGTTCTATTAAACAACCACAAGATTTCCAATACAACTCTAAGACAAACAATACAGAAAATGAACAACCTCTAGGTAAATACTCCAAGCTCTACCAGTGTCCTCTAGGCTAACTGTGAACTCCAAGTACCTGTAAAATTTTATCAACGGGTCCAATCAGGACAGGAACGAGCACATATCTCTCACAACAGTTCATATCAGGAATGGACATATAAAGCAAGCTATAGAAAATTATACATGAAACGCTGTAAAGAGAAATCAATATGAGAGAAGATATAACTGAGATATAATATGATAAATAAAGAATATAACCTTCTACGTGAAATAGAGCATGAATTGGTTATGTAAACAGCTTGGGTTGCACATGGATACAACTATGGAATGCACATGGATAACTACTGGGGATAATGATCACATAACCAACTACACTCTCCCTGCCCCCAACCAATACACAAGGATCGAAGCATGTTATGTTATTGCACATGGATAACAACTATTGTATACATGGGGCTCATATGGTCATGAGTGTACATGAATAACACATGAGTGCACATGGATAAAAGTGAATACATGGAGTACATGATGAACATGATAAAGTACATGAAACATGACATACTCGATGTATCCGAGGGGATAACATCGCATGAAAAGATCCATAGGGTACCGATCCGTGTGAATGTCGTGTCAGCATCAAGTATACTACTCTATAACAAGAGTACATATCCATATAAGCATGATAAGATCAGAGAATGTACTCGCCTGGTAATCCAAGCCGCTGATAAATGTAGATGTCCAACTGGAGTCACAGTGTCCTATTTAGAGCAATCACAAATCACAAAAGAGTCTAACATGAAATAAAAGTAATCTACAGTGCATTCTAGATAGTTCTAGGTCCTTCTAGGTCAAAGTCTAATCAACAAGTCCACTAGGTCAACTAAAGTCAAATTAGAGTCAAACTAAAGTCAAATTAGTCAAGTTCTAATTCAATCCGGGTCAAACTAAGCCAATCGTTGACCTAAACTGACTTTTGGTTAATATAGTCAACCTGGTCAAAGGGGATCAACTCTAGTCTCTAAGTATTAACTATGAGGTTGTACTAATTCCGAATTACGGACAAGTAAAATAAAATAAGAATAAATAACTAATGGTGACACCTAGAGAAAATATCTACAAACATTGTCGGATGATAAAACAAATATCACCAACGTGTCCAGAAGAATCAAATCAGCTAGGATTGCCTGTCCTTAAGTCCAATTCTGGACACAGGGGCAAAACGGTAATTTCGGACGAAAACGATGTCCGCCGTTGGACCCGCTTTGCACCGAAAAGCGTACCAGAGTCAACGGTCTCTAAAGTCATCAAACTACATGTCTACGTATCCAGTTTTTCGATACGAACCCAACCGTATGTCCAAAGTTAGATTCTGGCGGGCCGTGAACAAAATCGCCCGTTGAGTGAGACCGTGGGGCCCGCAAAACGGCGTTCGATTCGACTGTCTCAGATTTGGACCAAACTTGGCATGCAGGACCAAAAAAATGATACGGTTCTGTTGGCACAAGTTTCGTCTCGATCTGACGAACGTGCACAAAGTAATTGGAGAATTTGCAAAGTGCACGATACGGGGAATTTCGACGGATACGCATCAAATTCGTCACGCACACGCGACCAATTTGAATTCCGTCAAAGCCCACACGACCGCGAAGCCGTTACGCAGCTTTTGATGCTTTAAGTTCGCGACTACGTCGTCCCGATTGGCGTGACACACGTCGTGTGGAACAATTTCAACGTTTTAAAAATAGATTTTTGGGAAACTTTGGAATTCGATTTCTCGACGCTCAGTCGATGATTTTGAATTCCGCAAGAAGGGATTCGAAGTCCTACATGTTGTCTAAAAGTTTCTTCAAAATGGTTTTTCTAATATGGGACTGGATTGATCAGAATCGATCGTTGAAGGTGGGTGATTGGACTGCTTTCGGTTCTGTTTCGGGACAGATTTTTCGTCGATTTCGACCCCGATTCTTTTCGAATCTGGATTGATTTCGAACCAACCAACTAGATGGGTTCCTAGGGGGGTATGTTTGCTTTCCAACGCAATTTATGAGTCGCTAAATAGTGGAGTATCGAGATCGAAAACATACCTCGAAGTGGGGTTGTTGGCTTCCCTGTGCTGCCATTGCTTCTATTCGCACACGCACGCGCGCGCGTGGGGCTTTTTTCGGCCGGCCTGGCGGCGCGCGGCGGCGCCGAGGGCGCGCGCGGGGGTCGCCCAACGAGTAGGGGTGGTAGGTTAGGGTTTACGTGGGATCGATTCTTTCGATCGCGATATATATATATATATATATTTTTTTTTTTTCGATCGCGATATATATATATATATATATATATATATATATATATATATATATATATATATATATATATATATACGTGCGGTTCATAACCGAGGGGGTCGGTTTGCTGTGTGCTCTTGGGTGAGGTTTTTGAAGGCTCGGGTTTTGCAAATCCTATTGCTGGGCTAGGGTGCTTGGGATTAGCTGTTGGGTCGGCTGAAGCCAAGTTTCGGGTTGGCTGAGTATTGTGGGCTGGGCTCGAGTTTGAGGGGAAAAATCATTGGTGTATATATATATACACACACCTAATACATATATACTTATATATATATATATATATATATATATATATATATATATATATATATATATATATATATATATATATATATTTATATATATATATAATCCCTTATATATATATAATCCTTATATATATATATATATATATATATATATATATATATATATATATATATATATATATATATATATATATATATATATATATACACATAAATACATACACATAAATATATTCGTATATATATAATTATATATATATACGTATATACACACGCAATATATATTTATATTATAAATATATATATATATACACTTACACACATTTCATATTATTATACATATATATACACGTATACACACACCTTCACGTATACACCCATATATTATATATTTAAATAATATATATACATATACACGTTATACATATATATATTTTAGATATATATACACAAACACATTTATATATATATATATATATATATATATATATATATATATATATATATATATATATATATATATATATATATATATATATATATATATATATATTATATATATATATATATACACATACACATTTATATATATATTTATTTTATATATATACCTATACATATGATACAATATAATATATTTATATATACAAACAAAGATGCATTTACATCATATATATTCATACACATATACATTATATTTATTAGACAATAAAAATAATATAACCAATAAAATAATAATATTAGATAACGATCTCAATAAATAATAATAATAATAATATCCCTTGTATAAATAACCAAATATCCTTAAGTCTACCCAAAAAGCTAGGAAATATTTGTACATACCTAAAAGTAGGTCTACATAGGCTTCGGCTTGGTTTGGGTCCAATTTGCATTAGTTTGGTGCGACCGGTCACCTAGACGTCAAATAATATTAATAATGGATAATTAACTATTTAAAATGGTCATGTCACAACTTGGCCTAGTTTTCCTAGTTAGGACATCACTATGGCTCGGCCTTCTCTACCAGGGCTAATACACTAGTCAAAGTATGCCACTGCACTACCCGTGCCATAATTCCTAGTCACCTTGTACTCCAAATCTCAACCATGGCTAAAATCATCTACCGTAATAATTAACTAAATAATTATTCATAAAAATCTAAAAAATCACCATTTTAATTAAAATAAATAAAAATTTTCAAAATTCTGGGAAGGGGAGTTACAAATCTACCCACCTTAAAATAATTTCGTCCTCGAAATTTAGGTCGGTCGTACTCCTTCTAGGTCAACACCCAACAATCAAAGTCTCTAAAAAAAATTTTATCATACAATTAGGAAGAACATATGCAGGATCATGGTCAAATTATAGGAGTTGAATGTCTCACCTAGGTGTATAAGTTATACTAGATCAAGCCAGTCATCGGGTATAAAATATACAAACAGTCTAGGGAGTCCAATTGGGAAGATAAGGGAACGCCAATCATCAAGGCCGGGGCAGTCTACCAACCTTTATGAAATTGGCAACTATCAAGGAACATAACTAGTAACTAACTCTGAAGGGTTACTAATTCCAAATATAATCAAGAAAATCAAAGTCTAAATCACGACTCGTCAATAGCACACAAAAAAAAATCCAAGCACACTATATATATATAAGAAAATTTTAGTCCCAATACGATCTAAGTTGATCAATCAGGATAAATTCGATGTTTGGGCAAGATAAAGAACGAGGTCATTGAAGTCTGAGCACGAGTATCCAAGATTTAAAATCCATGTCACAATTGGTTTAATTTAATTGAATAAGATCCCAATATATTGGATGATAAGAAGGATGACCAAGTCAACTGGTCGGTCAAAGGAATTAGAATTTAAAGGATGATGCAAGGATATAGAATTGAATCAATTTTTCCTACTTTGGATAGGGAAACTATATGTGATACCTCGGGTCTGTCTAATAAGTATAGTGTCTTGTCTTTCTGAAATATATGAAAGGCAGACAATAAAGAGTTCAAAGACGATGTTATTAAGTACAATACGTGGCTCATAGACGATAAAATAGTTCAAAGGGGAATTGTCAAGGCTGTCGCGGATGAGACATATGCCCTAGAGTCTCATCCACGTAGCGTAATATATGAAAAGCGAACCAAAGTGCAATAGGTTGATCAGACCATCTTGTACCGGTTCTGATTAGACAATAGGTTAGTGGGTGCCGGCCCCCAATAATATATGTCATGATCAAGCTCGAAAAGAAGATAAGCTTGCACAACTGGTTCTAAATTAGCAACATAAGGTAGTCAAAATATAAGTAAGGATAATGATGAAAGAAATTAAATAGTCTAAGTGAACTTACCAATGTGGTTTACCATGACTTGGACTTGCTGGGTAGTGAGACATTTTACCCACCTTAAAAGAGTTAAACTAATAGGGTGATGGAACAACTGGTCAAGCCATCAAGATAAAGTACAAAGTTGAGCATTTAAGGAATCAAGCAGAACACCAAGACATGTCGGGTCGAAAGAAGTGAGTCAAGTTGGATTTCTAATTGAAATCGAAAATAGTTGGTATTATGGTATAGATCATAGTTAGTCATTTTGACTCGAAAGTCATATCAAAAGGATAGTATACAAGGAGATGAGTTTAATGGGACACGATATGCCCACATGAAGATGGACTCGTCTGGGCCTTGTACACAATTTGTTGGAGGGTAACAGCTAGTATTACACTCCGAATATCAAAGTCATGGTAAGAAATGTCAAGGATTCCAAAATAGAAAATGGAAGTTCAAGAGGTGACAATTAATGCACAAAGTAAAGGAGATCAAGTTGAAGCACGAAATAAAAATCAATTACAGAATAAATAATTTAGGGATATAGTTCTAGAGAGAGAATACTGTTAAGGAACGATCAAATCATTATTCAAATATTACGAACGATTAGAGAGTCACAATAAAAGATCTAGATTTAAGGAAAGTCAAGTATCATCTGTCTCTGAAACCTTGAAGTTCACCTGATCATAATTGCCAATCGTATCTTTACCTTACTAGTCTCCCTATGATAATTCAATCCTCATATGTTTACCATCCAGATTTTACAACCTTCCGTTATCTAAATCCTTACCATGATCATCATAAGCAGGATTCTAAATTTTTAAAACATTTTTCATGAAGCATGCCCCTTCTTATTAAGAATAAATACTGTTTGCCATGAAATATAAAAGAACAGAACAATTATCGGAGGACCGGACTTTTACTTCACGTTACAAACTCACTTGTACAATGAAAGCCTAGGGACGAAAACCTAGGTACAGTAGTCTAAGTACAATTGTTTATTTTAGATTCTGGGGGGGGGGGTGACGATAGAGGCTCGGGAAGGCGACGGCAGCCCTGCCTTACTCCTTGGACGATCGGTATGCAGCCTTGGCTCCTTGTGAAAAGATGGTAGGCGTTGATGAAGAAATGCCCTTCTTGCTCCTTTGTTGCTCCTCTGGCTTCTCTCTCTCTCTCTGTGTATTCTCTCTCGGACTATGGAGGAAAGTCTCTCTGTATATATATATTTTTTTCTCTGATATTGTATATTTCGCAAGGGAATGGCACCCTGCTATTTATAATAGTGGGATGTGATCATTAGGGTTGCTAATGATTAGTTCTTGGAGATGACGGCAGCTTGGGGATTGGTCAATCCAGGCCATTCGTTTTGATTATGATAAATCTGGGCCATTAGGTGTAGATTACACCAAATCCCATGATCAATTAATGCTGATTGGTATAAATCTTCCTTATAATAATCTTCTGATATCTGTAAATAAATCAGATCTATTCTTCTGCCACGTGTCCCAGATTATTGGGATTTGACCCAATCTTTAATGGCAGCTAATTTGAGGAATTAATTGGTTTAGGACACGTGTCCTAGAAGCTGCTGGGGGGATTTGGACCGTATATGAATGTGAGCCGCATATGGTTAGGCCCACGTGTCAGGGCTGCGTGGGCAGTGGCCCTCACTTGAGCCCTCGAACCACAAGGGAGTAATTATTGTGGGCCGCATAAGTATATATCCGCCTGAGCCGCATGGACATGACCCTCTCGAACCGCATAAGAAGTCCTCGCTCGAGCCGCATGAGGCTTTCATGGCCTGAGCCGCATAGGATAGATTCACTCTGAGCCGCATGGGAAGTTCTTTGCCCGAGCTGCATGAGGCTTTCATGGCCTGAGCCGCATAGAACAGATTCGTTCTGAGCCGCATGGGATTTATTGAACCGCATGAGCAGTGAACCGTATACGAATGCCCACGTGGCAAGGCCACGTGGCATTTTTATGGCTCTCGGGGGATTTATGTCAGAGATCTCTTTTCTCTTCCCTAGAGATTCATCATTATGACAGAGCCATAATTACCTGCTTTGGTGTCAGGGCTGTCAACTTTTCAGAGGGGTCAGCCGTCAAAGTAATTAATGCAGCATGGGCGGAGGGGAGCACTATCAGGCCACGTGTCTTCTGAGTCACATGGAATGCCTTGGGCCGCATAGCTTCTTATGCCGCATGATTTCCTGAGCCGCATGAGTTTTCTGAGCCGCATATGGTTCTTTGGCCGCATGAGTCATTTTCTTTAGTATTTTCCATGCTTCTACAGGACCCCCTTCAAAGTTTTCAATTTGTAAAATTGAAATACTTTGAATAAGAAGCATGGATGTGTTCTTGTAGCCGCATATGGAATCTTGACCGCATGGATATCTTGGCCGCAGGGATTATACAGCCGCATAGGTGGCTCAGCCGCATAGCTTCTTGCCACGTCATTACTTGCCACGTATTGCAATCTTTAGTACTTGAATGTTGTTGATTTTTTTAAAGGCCGCTTTTTGGTGCGGGATCCGAGAAGCTTGGCCTTTATTTTCGGCGGCTTATTTTGATAACCGAAGAGTCGGTTTACGTGTGTGCACGGGGATCGAAACGCTTCGTCTTTGCTTATAAATACGGGTGACTTTAGCCGGAGGGACTTCTTTACCTTCTCTTTCGTTCACTCTTTTTCTTGTCTTCTCCTTCTGATCTTCTTTGTCTTCTCGTCGAAGCAATGGCTCCTAAGTCTTCTAAAGTTATTTCTGCCGCCGCGATGGGCAAGAGGGTGACGTCCTCGTCAGCCGTCGAGCGTGAAGCACCCGAAATGCCCTCTGACGTTTGCCCAGCTTTTAAGGGTAAGGGTTGCATTTGGATCTTGAGTACCCATGGCTCTGTTGCATATTTATGCACAAGCCTCTTCCCAAGTTGATGGCAGAGCCGTACATGCTGTATGGGCTGCATAACTTTTTCATGCCCGAACCGTATAGACAATGCCCCATGTTCGAACCACAGAAGAAGGATTTAAACACATAAAGTCTCCTCTGAACGGAGCCGCATATATTTTTAGCAGGCTGAACCGCATAGCGTTTTGCGCCGCATGAGTTCTTCTGTTAGAACTGTGTATATTCGTCCGATCCGCATAAGCTATCGAGCTAGAGTCATATGGAACTCCTATCTGATTTGGGTCGCATGAGACTGTATTGACTCGAACCGTATAGGCTTCCTCGATACTGTATTTCTTGAGACCCAACTGGACTGGAGCCGCATAAGACATTGTTGACCTGAACCGCATAGGCTTGCGAGAACTTCTTCATTCAGTAATTTTTGTATTAGCCATTTTTAATCCTGTTTCTTCTTTCTCTCTCTTTTTTTTTCTTTTCAGTGAACCTCCCAACCAACCCAGCAGGAGAGCTCCTTGTGGGTTCAGCTCAGTATGTCACAAACGTGCAGCTTGACGAGTTAATTCGTCGTATAGAAGATCAGCTTCCCGCCAATGAGCCTAAAGAGAGAGTGGCTGCTATTAATAAACAACCTTTCCGCTTTCTTTGTTCAATGATGAATTCGGAGAAGTTGGATGGAGAATTTTTGAAACCGGCTTTTCTCTTTGGAGATGCCTTTTCCATAAAGAACTCCAGATTGCTGGATGTCTCGGAGCACTGGGATTTTTTTGTAGACGGGGTAGAGATTCATATTCCTGAGATAGAACGGCATTACCCTTTATCATGGTTTAACATGGTACCGTTGGGTAGGACTATGGTGGGCTCCCTGACTCCCACCCAACAGGGAATGTTTGTGAGCAAAATTAACTACAACAGACGCATTGGTTTAGTATGTGCGGGCAAGGAATTCGTGAGTCGGACTGTGACGGGGCTGCTCCCGGGCACTTTTGTAAACACAACTGGCCCTAATTTTACCTTCACCCTAGCTGATACCTTTCTGAATCAGCTCGCTCACAAGGGGTCTTATCCCATAGGCAGGTTGTCGCTGCTGAATTGGATCAACCCCATTCCCACGTGGACTAATCTTACCTCGTGGATTTTGAGGAAGTATGGGGACTTTCTTCAGGAAATTGATCTCTACTACGCCGTCAGGGGTACCTGCTACGGGTTGCCCATTAACAAGCCCTTGTTTATGGCTCTATTGGAGCTGTATAATCGGCGTACAGGGACTTTCTTTGCCCCCGGAGGAGAACTGGGGCTTGCTCTTCACGAGATGAACACTGTGTCCAGATTGTCGTGGGGAGGTGAAGCTTTTGAGGTATATACACCGACGAACGAGGAACTCGAAGAGCTGGATCGACGGTTTCCTGGTTTCGTTGCTATGTACCAAGAACTGTTGTGTCATCATAGCGCCTACCATCAGATGACTATCAAGAAAGTAAATAGTTCAGAAGGGAACGCCCCTCATACCAAGGCCTGGATTTTGTATCTTTTCAAGTTGCGTCCTTCCGGTCAAGTTTTGTCGCGAACTCCTCGAACCCCGGAGGAGGTGGAGGATATGAAATCGAAGGTCAAGAAGTCGAAGTCTACCCGTGACCGGTTTGGGAGTAGCACTGACTCCCTCAGTTATTTCTACTATGGTAACCGGAAGATGTCTGATAAGGCGATCTTAGCTGGGTTCTTGATGGTGTGGCTACGCAACTGTGTAGTCTCGGGCGGCACGAGTTCTATAGAAAGGATCAGCCGCCATTTCATTCTTCCTGCTGTAAAATTGGTCTTCAAGGTAAGACTGGCGTTCCTCCCGGCCATGGTGTGTAGCATACACCACGGCCTTCGCGCCTTTTCATCCAAGGTTGTTGCTCGTGATATGTCGATGGACTTTAAACGGATAGAATTACCATACCACTACCTCATGGGGTGGTTATTATTGCACTATCGGTCGTTGATGAGGCCGGGACCTGATGAAGACGTTTCTGTTGATGACGCCTTCCTTTTTTGGTATCGTCATCAGCCTTGGGAACATGATACCATGCCGGCCTACCGGAGGGCGTTGGCAAGAATTGATGGGCCCGAATTCTTCGTATCTCTCCCTGAGTTCACCTCCGGCGAAGTGAGGAGGGTATATGTTGACGGCGTTGACCCCCCCCCAACTTTTATCTGAGAAGATGCTTCTTTGGTTGCGCAACATCCGTCCCGCGCACTTGGTGTATCGTTACCGGAATAGAGTATACTTGGAGCCTTATCTGCCCAGTAGATTTTTTCGTCAATTCGGGTATAGTCAATTGTTCCTGGATCGCCCTAGCGCTTGCTTGAGCTTCGAGGGCAGTGTGCTCGATGGCATCCGGGCTTGGCATTATTATAATATGACCCATACTCGAGCCAGCTTCTCACTTCCTGATGCCAAGGTGGAGGGTGATATCTTGTATATAGCGGCCCTTTATCATGTTGCAGCGAGCAAACCTTCTGTTGGTTTTGATATGAATACTAGCTTCATTACTGGCACCGGTTTGGCTGAAAAGCCAGAAGGGTCCAAGAAGAGGAAGAGGGGGGCGAACAGGGTTCCTGTGCCGGACTCAGAGTCCACTAGGGCGGATGAGGAAGACGACAAACAAGACACTGATGACTCGTCTCATTCTTTGGGCGAGGAGGTTGGGAATCAACCCCCTGTCGTGCAGGCGGAAAGGGCTGTGGGTCAATCGTCAAGTTTGTCCGACGAGGTGGTGGAGGATCAACAATCTGCAATGCCCGGCCCTTCGTGTAAACGAAGCAGGCGTGTGACTACCGCTGATGACCGAACCTATTCCACGAAGCATGCTGCGGTAAGACGTCGCAGGTTGCTTATTGATGATGTGGACGATGTTCCTGAGGTAATTTGGGCTTCAGTTGTTTCCTTTCTCCTTCTTCTATGTTATGGCTTAATTATTTATTTCTTTTGCTCTTTATAGGCGTCGGATGAGCTCGCCCCTCAGGACCCGATTACCGAGGGTGATCCGGTCCTGTCTCATTTAGTCAGTGGTGTGTGCACTGCTATCATCGCTGCTGGGGTGCTTCCGGTAGCGACCGAGGATTTCCACCGTGCTGGAACCTCATCCCAGGGGGATGGGAGCTTTACTGCGCCCGTCCCTGAAACATCCGAACCCCCACATGATGACTTTGTGGGTGGGGAAACTATGTCGGCTGTGAATGAGCCGTCGCCCCCGTGCTCTTCCCCTGGTAATACAAATCGAACCATAGCTCGTGAATAAGCCTATGTGTTCTTGTCATCTTTTCTTTCAAATTATGTCGACTAATGGTTGATTTGGATGTTCAGATCTTAACCCTTCGTTGCCAGTGAATGATGTTGCTAGATCGTACCCTACCGGAGAGGGCCTGACAGAGCCTCTCTATGTCGAGGGGCCCTTGTCTGGGTCGAGCTCGGGGTCCCGGGTAGCAGTGCAACTGGGACAAGAGGCGATGCCCCCTGTGTCCTCCTTTGCGAATATAGTTTCGAGGGTTAACCTTTCCTCCCTGCCGAGCATCCAGGCTCTTCGGGCGGCGGAAGAGGAGTTAGCCGCCATCCAAGCATCCTTCCGTACGGAATTTGCTTCCTTGGTGGCGGGTACAGTAACTTCTGAAGCTGCTCCTCCGGTATCGTCTGCCACTCTCCCTCTGACGCCGTCCTCTACGGAGGTCTTGGATGACGCGTTACTGGATGTGGTTGCCAGCTTCCATCGTCATTTGAAGAGAGGGGTTGAGGTAGCAGTGGAAAGGGGGACTCCCTTTACTCTGGCCCGTCGATGTACCGGAGGCCAAATTACCATCCTTAAGACACTCCCTGGAGGAGGGGAATTGGCTGCACTTTTGGAGTCGAAGCTATTAGAAGCTGATCGTCTCGTGGCCCAGTTTCACTTGTTGCAACAGACTGATTTACCTGTGGCCATAAATCAAGAGCGCAACTTTCTCATTACTACGGTGGAGAAGGTGATGGCTGCCCGAGAATCGCTTAAACCGGCTATATTGAAGGACCGCCGGGATCTGACTCGATTGTACGACCAGTGGAGCCGTCGGACTGAAGATTGCTCAACTCGGGAAGCGGATGCTTTCCGCGGGGTAGCCAATACCCAGGAACATATCCTTGAACTCCAGAGAAAACTGGCTTTCCTGGAGTCAGAGCTTGAGACCGCTTGTTCTGAGAAAGAGACTGCTATCCGGGAGGCTGATAAGTACAGTAGGGCTTCTGCCAATCTAGAGCTTGCCCTCAAGAAGATGGAGGACAACTGGCAGGCATATACTCTTCTGAATGATGCAGAGCAGTTATCCCAAGAAGCCGAGCGTCGAGCTAAGCAGAGGCTTGATCGGGGGACTGCCTCGGTGAAGAACCGTCTTTTGGAGTTGTGTAACGCCGAACTATAGTCGGCTTTTTCTTCATGTTTTGTTTCTGTTTTCTTTCTTTCTGAAGGGGTCATAATCCCAAAGTATGTAATATTTTTTCTTCCTTCAAATAAAGAGCACGTTCAATTATGCCCTTCATTTGTATTGCTTGCTGCGCCTGTGATATTATGGCAATGTTTTCCCCCGCATAGAGGACATATTTGTGGACCTGTTACCCATGGCGTACCTTGGTTTTAGGTAGAGGTAACAAGTTTTGGTCAGGGTACCTGAAGCAGCCATAGTGACGTGGTCATGGGTGCTCTTGGTATTGAGAAAGGGAATGCCGTAGAGCAGCTGGGCTCCTGGGGCCGGATGAGGTGATGGTTTTGTGCTGAGAAATTTAGATGAGGATATTTGTGGGCCTATTATCCTTAGCGTACCCTGGTTTAGGATACGGATAATAGGATGAAGGGGAACCGACATACTTGCTCAGAGGTAACGAGGACATGGCAAGCGGGAAGGTTTTCTTAACGTAGAGTCTTCCTACTCAGAGGTAATGAGGACATGGCAGGAGTGAACTCGACAGAGGATATTGATGGTCAACAGAGGACATTTGTGGACCTATTATCCTTGGCGTACTCTGATTGTTGGTACAGATAATAGGTCGAAAGGGGATCATCATACTTACTCAGAGGTAATAAGGACATGGTAAGTATGAAGGTTTCTTCGACGGAGCCTTCCCATTCAGAGGTAATGAGGACATGACAGGAGTGGGCTCAATGAAGGAGGGCACATAGAACAACTCAGAGGTAATAAGGACATGGAAGTTCTATATAGGGGGTGATTTGTTTTTGGCAGAAGTGGGACGACTCAGAGGTAATGAGGACATGGCCGTCTTGGAAGTTTGTGGACCCGTTACCTTTGTTGTGCACTGGGAGTGCAGGTGTTAGATCATGAGGGAGGATCTCTTGTAGGAAGAAAGTTCAATGGTATGGTTATACATGACTTTCTTTCAAAAGAGTGACCAGGATGTAAGTTCAGGGGTACCGATGGGTACATAACTCGACAATCCATGAATGTTGGAATCAAAGTGTAAGTTCAGAGGTACCAGCAGATACATGACTTAGAAATTTAGGGATGGTGAGTGTGAGTTCAGCGATACCAGCGGGTACGTGACTCGAGAATCTGGAAAACTATGAGGACGAGTTCAGTGGTATCAGCGGATACATGACTCAATAATCTGGAATTTTATGGAGTGAGTTCAGTGGTACCAGCGGGTACATGACTCGAGAATCTGAAAAACTATGAGGGTGAGTTCAGTGGTATCAGCGGATACATGACTCGATAATCTAGAAATTTATGGAGCGAGTTCAGTGGTACCAGCGGGTACGTGACTCGAGAATCTGGAAAACTATGAGGGTGAGTTCAGTGGTATCAGCGGATACATGACTCGATAATTTGGAAATTTATGGAGCGAGTTCAGTGGTACCAGCGGGTACGTGACTCGAGAATCTGGAGGATGCTGTTTAAATATAGTATTTCTTTAGGAACTTGCCGTTGACGGGCAACATGAGCAAGTCTCCGTTCTGCTTGGCGAGGCGGTAAGCACCGTTGGAGAACACGGCCTCGATGATAAATGGGCCTTCCCATTTTGGCTGGAACTTGCCGGCGGTCTTGTGAGTCATGACCATCGGCCTCCGGACTGCCAAGACGAGATCGCCTACCTGGAATGTTCTGATTTTGACCTTTTTGTTGAAGGCTCCAGAGATGCGTGCTTGGTATAGCTCAATTCGCTGCTGAGCTAAGAGGCGCTTTTCATCTAATGCCTCCAATTCTTACAGTCGACGTCGGTAGTTGTCCTTCGTTGTCAATTGATAAGTGAGGGTGACGCGGAGTGAGGGTATTTGAGTCTCTAATGGAAGAACTGCCTCACTCCCGTATACTAGAGAGAATGGTATATTTTCGGTGGCGGTCCGAATTGTGGTGCGATAAGCCCATAAGCACTCGTCGAGCTTCTCGTTCCAGTCGCGCTTGTTGGAGGAGATAAACTTCTTGAGGAGTTTGATGATTGTTTTGTTGAATGCCTCTGCTAACCCGTTTGCTGCCGGGTTATACGACGTCGAAGCTATATTCTGAATACGGTGTTTATCGCAAAACTAATAGAATGCGTGGCTTGCAAACTGCGGACCATTATCATGAATGATCCTTCGGGGTAGTCCAAAGCGGTAGATGACGTGATGCTTGAGGAAGCTGATCACGTTCGAAGTTTTGACTTCTGCAAGCGGAACAGCTTCCGCCCATTTGGAGAAGTAATCAGTGATCGCAAGTATGAAGCGATGTCCTCGGAAGGAAGGTGGGGTGATTGGACCAATGATATCCATTCCCCATGCTTCGAATGGCCAGGACGCCACTGTCGGATGTAGAAATTCTGATGGTTGGTGGATGAAGTTCGCGTGGACTTGGCAAGCTTTGCATTTTCTAGCATAATCTATCGCATCTGCCACCATCGTGGGCCAATAGTAGCCCATTCGGCGAAGGCGATCTTGTAGTTTTGGGCCGGGCTGGTGGGCCCCGCAGACACCGTCATGAGCTTCTCGTACTGCTTCTTTGGCTTCTGTGTTTGACAGACACCGAAGCAGTAATCCGTCGTAGGAGCGACGATACAGCATTTTCGTCTCTGTATCGTAGAAGAATCTGAGAGAAGACCGTCTGATGGAAGTAGCTTCCTTTGGGTTCTCGGGCAGGATGTCGTAGACGACGAAGTCGATGAATGGTTGTCTCCAATCTGGGGCATCATCGACCGTCTGTGTGGAATAACTTGCCATGAATTGTACATTGTTTTTGGGACAGACCAGTTCGTGGCCTATCACCTCCACTGATTGGCGATCATAATTCGGAACTGCTAGGGAAGCGGCGAGACCAGCTAGGGCATCGACTTCAATATTTCAGAGTCTGGGGACGTGCTCGATAAAGAACCCCTCAAATGACGAGATGATATCGATCTCTATTTGGTGATAAGGGATCATGTCTTCATGACGGACTTCGTACGAACCCCGGATCTGATTGACGATTAGTTGGGAATCGCCGTATGCTTGAAGGTATTCTACCCCTAGCTCTCTTGCAAGTTGGAGGCCAATGACCAGAGCGTTGTACTCGGCCACATTATTAGAGCAGGGTTCTGTGAGGGAATAGGCACGGTTGATCACCAATCCGGAAGGGGAGACCAGCACTATGCCGACTCCGACGACTATATTGCTTTTAGGTCCGGTCCTTGAAGCACCGTCAAAGAATATTCGCCATATAGCCTCGTGAGAGGTTGCATGCGAGTCGGCGACCTCGTCTGGGATCTCTTCATATATTCTGGAGGACTCCGAGCCTGGGTGGGCTGCTAAAAAAGTCCGCCAGGGCTTGACCTTTGACTGTCTTTTGTGGGACAAAGATCATATGATAAGGGGACAGCAATATTGCCCATGTAGCGAGGCGAGAGCTAAGTGCCCCTGGTTTAGTCATGAGGACTCTGAGAGGGTTGACTCGTGAGATCACATGTATCGTTTGTCCGGTAACATAGTGCCGTGTTTTCTGAATGGCGAACACCAAGGCGAGGCATTCCTTCTCAACCGCGGTATATCGGTGCTCGGGTCCAACCATCATTCGGCTGAGATAGTATATGGCTTGTTCATGGCCTGCATCGTTGTTTTGTGCCAACAGGGCACCGAGGGAGTGTTCCATTGCTCGTACATAGAGCAAGAACGGTTTTCCAGGGACTGGGGCCACCAAGATCGGAGGATTTGACAAATATTCTTGATGCTGTCGAAAGCACGCTGGCATTCCTCGTCCCATACGAATGAGACTCCTTTCTTCATGAGGTGCGTGAATGGTCGGCATCGCCCGGAGAGATTGGAAATGAACCTTCTGATGTAAGCTAGCCTCCCTTGAAGGCTTCTGAGTTCGCGGAGATTTTTCGGAGGACCCATCTCCATGATTGCTTTCGTCTTCTCAGGATCTACATGGATACCCTGTGCGGTGATGATGAAGCCCAAGAACTTCCCGCTGGATACGCCCAGAAAAGACTTTGTAGGGTTCATTTTCAAATTGTGTGTTCGCATTAGGTCGAATACCGTCCTTAGATCCTGCAGATGGTCTACCTTGCTACGGCTCTTAACGGCTATATCGTCAATGTAGCATTCCACCGTCTTGCGTAAGTGGTCTCTGAAGATGATGCTCATGACTCTTTGATATGTGGTGCTAGCATTCTTTAAACCGAAAGGCATGACTGTGTAGCAGTACGTGCCAATCGGTGTTCGGAATGATGTATGCTTTTCGTCGTCAGGAGACATTTTGATTTGGTTGTACCCCGACAAGCCATCCATGAATGACATGCGTTCGAAGTCGCAAGTATTGTCGATCATGATGTCTGTGATAGGAAGGGAAAATTCATCTTTGGGGCACGCCTCATTCAGGTTGCGGAAGTCGATGTAGATTCGAATCTTCCCATTCTTCTTGGGGACGGGTACTATATTGGCGACCCAGTCAGGATGTTGCTCCTCACGAATGAAGCCGCTGGCTATTAGTTTATTGACTTCGGCTTCGATTGCGTCCATGATGCCTGGGCGGAAGCATCGTTGTTGTTGCTTGACTTGCTTCGTATCTGGCCGAATGTTGAGTTTGTGAAGAGCAATGTCGGGATTTAACCCTCGTATGTCTTCAAAGCTCCAGGCGAACACATCAATGTATTCTCTGATAAGTTCTAGCAGTGACTCCCGGTCTTCGTCTGTTAGGCTTTTACTGACGAAAATTGGTTTCGGAGAGGATTCACTGCCGAGATCCACTTGTATGACCTCATCTTCAGTAGGAGGTTCTCTCAGTTCGAACCGCTTTTCCTATTGTGCGTCCAATTGTTGGGCCCATGGCTCTAGCTCAAGGATTTCCGGGATGTCTTCGTCTTCTTCGTAAGCGTCGGCGAATGCCATGTTGACTGACAGGACTTGTCTGAATATATCTCCGATGCTGGTATCCGAGTCAAAAGTTGGTGACCCGGTTGAATGTGACTGCCAGTCACACTCTTCATCTGAACTCTCAGGGGTCATTGTGGGAGTTACATACCCTAGCCCACATCGAGTTTTGCTATAGTAGTCTCGTGGTTTGCCCGCCGGAACTGGTGGCTTCAAAGGTAATCGTTGCCCAGTGCCGTAGTTCAAACCTGGTGTCGTCTCCAGATCATACCCCTGTTTTTGCATGAGATATTTGGACTGGGGGCTATAAAGATACAGAGGCAATCTTCCGGCATCTGACCCAAGATCAACTTCTTTTATGGTGAAGGGGTGCGGATCGTCCTTCCGGCCGAAGATGATTGGATGGTCCCCTCCCTCGATTATGCGGTAAGCGTCTTCTGCTGGAATAAGCTGGATTGCGGTGTGCACATTTGTCAACTGTGTGTGTAGATGAGTGCCTATACCGTGTTCCATAGAATACATTGTACATAGCTTATTGAGCTCGGTGTAGTTCAAAGATAACCCTTTATTGATGAAGTAAGGTATCTTTTTTAGGGGGATTACATCATCAGCGGAGGGGACATTGGTGTGGGTAGCCATATACTTGGCTAGCTCCGGTTCCTCTTCGGCTACCCCCTGTGTAAATGAAGACTGAGAGGACGACCTGGGAAGCTTGATTGTCAGTGGTTCAGTTGACGGGGCAAAGCGTGGAGTTGTTGGCAGACTAGCGACCCCCAGTTTGGCACTCGAGGTGGAGCGAGGAGTGGTCGGTTCGCTAGAAGTGTCAGACCTTGCGTCGGGGTGACGACCCTTCTTGGAAAGGCGTATCGTCAGCGGCTTGTCGGAGGGATTGAGCTTCCCTGTTTGGGGTTGACTGACTCTCAGCAGTCTGATTGTCAGTGGCCCCGTTGTGGGTTTCAGCACTTGGCCGGACCTTGGCAGTCGGATTATCATCTGCTCCTCTTGCGCCAAGAGGCTGATCGCGTCCTTCCGCAGAGTGGCGGTAAGGGGTGCGGACTTGCCCGATTTGCGAGCTTGGAGGTGGATCGTCAGGGGTCCTTCTGATCCCGTGGCCGTTTCGGTACTAGCTTGTTCATTTCCTTCATCAAGGTGCCTCTTCAACTTTTCGTATAGGCAGGAGTCTGAGTAGTAGGATTCGACCCCCTTGAAGGGATCGATATCAACAAATTCTGTCTTCACGAAGCCGTGTTTGTCGACATATTTGAAGCACTGGTGTAGCGTAGAAGGCATGATCATATAATCGTGTATCTATGGGCGCCCCAAGAGGATGTTGTAAGAAGTGTCTACATCTATGACGTAGCAGGTGACTTTGGATTGGAGATCGCCAATCTGACACTTCAGACGAATCTTCCCAATAGGGTAGCTCCTGTCCGAATTGAAACCGCTGATGGCGGTACTTGTAGGTGTCAGGCGATGCATTGGGATACGGAGATGATGTAGCAGACCCTTCGGGATGATACTTATAGAAGAGCCAGGATCAATATGCATCCGATCCACCTTCACGTCGCCGATGTATCCTGTATAGTATAATGGGCGATCATGTAGGTTGGTTTTGATGAGCATGTCCTGCGGAGTGAAGACGATGTTGGGCATTGCTCCCGCGCAGGCGCTATCTTGGAGATTCACGGGTGAGTCTTCCCCGGTGAGGTTGGATTGAGCCAGATAGACATCGGCATTTTGGAGTGCTTCGCTCAATGCAATACGAACGTCCTTGGAGAGCCTTAGGAGTTTGTACAGTGATAATTTGGCCGGAGTGTTAGCCAATTGTGCTAAGATGTCAAAGTTATAGGGCCACTCTAGCCCTTAGGCTGCATCTTTTCGGAGAGATTTGTCGAAGCGAGTCTCCTTCGGCCTAGGCTTGTCGGTCGTCGAAGGCTGAGCCGGTCCCAGAGCATCAGTTGTAGTGGGTTGATGATTTTCGGCTGGGTTGTCAACCACAGGTTGGGATTGTGCTCCGGACCGCGTGACGACGGCTGTAGCTTCCTCGTTGTCTGCTGAGATTGTGTGGCAGGTCCTGATTTTTCCACTCTTCCTTTTGTTGGTGGGAGATGGTGTGGACCGAGTTACTTCTCATACCAAGTCTGGATGGACCCACATGACCTCTCCTCATGAGGTGGTGAGAGGTACTAGACCAGCAGCCTGTTTCCGAGGAGGTAGAAGATTGGTAATCTCTATTGTCGCCAGAGGGACGGGGATTACCCCGTCTTGAGTCTCTGTCGGAGGGAAGCTGCCGATTTGTACGGACACCATATTGGCTGCTACGGTTACCTCTTCGAAGTCGATGGCCTGAGCGTTCGAATCGATGAGGCTTTGGATGTATCGTTTTAGTTGGTAGCAGTCGTGTGTAGCGTGGTGTACATAACGGTGATAATGGCAGAACTTTGGGTTCTCCAGATCAGCCGGCCGAGGCTCCCGTCTTGGTGGAGGAAGCTGAATTCTACCTCCTTATATGAGCATGTCCAAGATAGGCTTGACGTGGCCGTCTTCGAAAGAGTAAGTGATCTGAGGCCATTGTTTGTCTGCTGGTTGTGACTCGGGCTTTTGTGCCGTGTCGACCACCATAGCCTGCTTCCCCTTGCTGTCCCGATTGTTGGAGGGGTTACCCCCATTATCGTTGTTGGGACGCTTGCCCTTGTTTTCTCCTTCCGAGATGTGCAATCCCAGTTGGCGAGCCTTCTTTAGTCGTTCTTCGGCACTTGTGGCGCTGATGATGAATGCCTTCCAATCTTTGAATTGACTTTCGTCCATCCAGAGACTGATCGTAGGAAGCAGTCTCTTTTGGCAGATCTCAATCAAAGAGGAATCTGGATTTCCAGAGGGCAGCTTTATGGCGGTCTGGCGGAACCGCTCGATGTAGTTCCTTGTCAACTCCTTCTCCCCTTGGACGACGTCCATGAGAGTGGACATAGTGACGTCCTGTCCTACTTCGTAGAATCGCTCCAAGAACAGGCGCTTGAAGCCGGTGAAGGAGTGGATGCAGTTGTCCGGTAGATTGCGGTACCAATCGAAGGCGACCCCTTCTAACGCCCCAATGAATAGTCGTGTGAGGATAGCATCATCATGGGGTAGATGGTCGATGGTGACCTCGAAGTAAGTGATGTACCGACTTGCTGAGGTTTTGCCATCATATGGGTTGATATAGAACGGCTTATATCTTGGTAGAAATGGAACATCCCTCCATTCAGCAGGGTATGGTTGCCGTATTCTGAGATCTTAAGCGTTTTCTCGGGCATGGAACATAGCTCGGAGCTCCTGGACCTCTCTCCTTACTTCTCGGGTCTCATCTGTCGCGGTAGGGGCTGTTATTTCGGGAGGATTATTGCCCGGGTTTGGTGCCGCTGAGTTCGAATCTACATTGACCGCGGGGCCTGTGCTTGTTTGACCGGGCGTTCCTCCTTGTAGAGTGGGTAGGGCCGCTTTAATCTCGTCTACAGGTTTGACCAAAGCAAGTAATATGGCTTCGAGATTGTCGATGTGCTGGCGATCATTGGACCCTTCCTGATTGTTGTCCATCATAAAAACCGTCCTTACATGAGGAGGGATGGAAGGAACGGTGGAGGATGTGCCCTCCAAGTCGTACCCATGCACCGAGAAGTCGTCGGGACAGGTGGGAATGTTCTCTTCGGGCTCGGACTCGGAGGGAACGGTATCCCCAGCTTCAGAGCTTGCTTCGTCTTGAGAGTTGCGGACGTCCTCGGGGACATCAGCGTCTGTTGCCCCCGATGGAAGAGTTGTTTGTCCGGGCTCGGCTCCTTGAAACATCAGATTGTTGCGGATGTTCGGAGGAGTGCTACCCCCAGTTCCTTCAACCTCCAGCGATGTGGATGATGAATTTCCCATCGCAGTAAATTTTGTCTTCGAACGGGTGTGTTGGAATACACCGGTAGAGGACAACCGTTTAGACGATTGTTTCTTAGCTGTAGTGGTTGATATCTTGGGACTGGAGATACTCGTCTTTTTCCTTCTTCCTTCGGCGGGGACTTTTTGAGCAGAATTGCAAGAGACAACAGGAGGTGCCTCATCTTCTGAGTTTGGGTGCTGTAGCCTTTGGGAGACGGATGGCCGATCTTCCGTCACTGCCGCTTTGTTGCAGCAGCAATTGACGATGATTTGGGTGCAACGATGTCCAAGCGAGGAATCTTTGCACGCCGACACTCCTTCTCTTTCCTTGCGTTTGTAGAGGATCGCCTCCCGCAGGTCAGAGGAACCACTCTGTCCGTTTGCCGGCGGGGGCTGGACTCGAGCGGTTGTATTCAACTTCCCATCCGAGGCCCGTGTGATAGTCACCGGGACGCCCCGATAGTCAGAGGTTAGGACAGCTGATTGGGCCCGACGAGCCCACGCTGCCCTAGACTTCCTCCTTTTAGCACCTGCGGGTGCGTAATAGGAGGAGTCCAAGTTGAATACCACAGAGTCTGGCTTATCTTCCAGAGAACCATCAGGGTCAGGTCCGCATGAGAGACGATCGAAGACTGATCGAGAGAAGCGTGAAACGGATGCTATGCAGCTAGGGTTGGGTACCGTGCATGCTGTCTGCATGCGGTTGCCTTCTGCCGTCGGATGAATTATTTTTATACGTCTAGGAGTCACGACCGTATAGGCTGGCCGCATGCGGTTGGCAACTGTGGCCGCATGGGTTTTCTGCAAGCGATTGACTTCCGTAGCCGTACGAGTTTCATCCGTGTGTTTGGCAACTGTAGCCGCATAAGCTATGCGGCTGACAGATATGGCCGCATGAGTTTTCTTCATGCGGCTGGAGGATGTAGCCGTATGAACTTTCTCCCTGCAGCTGATACCCTTATGCGGCTCGGATCTCATAGAGTTTCTCTTTGCCCCTGCAAGTCCAGCATCATAGTGTTTTTCTTCTGCCGGACTTGGGGACAGCAGAGTTGTCTACGATCTGAAGTGGGGCCGTAGGGGAATCTTGCTCGCCGTCTTGAACAACAGAGGGTGTCTCCGTGAGAGCTTTAGTAGGAACGAAGGATCGGGGTCTCCACTCCTTACAGGCCTTCTTTGTGCGGGCTTGCTTCTGGACCGGGCCAGTGCTCTTGTCGGAGAGCATTTCTTCGAACGCCTGTTGGTCGAACCGGGCGACCATCTTTTGTTGCGTGGAGCCAAGCTTGACTGCATCCGATTGCGTCACCAACTCCTCAGCCATGGAAAAGTTAGTCCCCAGCAGAGTCGCCATCGTGTTTTCTATGAAATATAAAAGAACAGAACAATTATCGGAGGACCGGACTTTTACTTCACGTTACAAACTCGCTTGTACAAAGAAAGCCTAGGGACAAAAACCTAGGTACAGCAGTCTAAGTACAATTGTTTATTTTAGATTCTGGGGGGTGACGATAGAGGCTCGAGAAGGCGACGGCAGTCCTGCCTTACTCCTTGGACGATTGGTATGCAGCCTTGGCTCCTTGTGAAAAGATGGTAGGCGTTGATGAAGAAATGCTCTTCTTGCTCCTCTGTTGCTCCTCTGGCTTCTCTCTCTCTCTCTCTCTGTGTATTCTCTCTCTGACTATGGGGGAAAGTCTCTCTGTATATATGTATTTTTTTCTCTGATATTGTATATTTCGCAAGGGAATGGCACCCTGCTATTTATAATAGTGGGATGTGATCATTAGGGTTGCCAATGATTAGCTCTTGGAGATGACGGCGGCTTGGGGATTGGTCAATCCAGGCCATTCGTTTTGATTATGATGAATCTGGGCCATTAGGTGTAGATTACACCAAATCCCATGATCAATTAATGCTGATTTGAATAAATCTTCCTTATAATAATCTTCTGATATCTGCGAATAAATCAGATCTATTCTTCTGCCACGTGTCCCAGATTATTGGGATTTGACCCAATCTTTAATGGCAGCTAATTTGAGGAATTAATTGGTTTAGGACATGTGTCCTAGAAGCTGCTGGGGGGATTTGGACCGCATATGAATGTGAGCCGCATATGGTTAGGCCCACGTGTCAGGGCTGCGTGGGCAGTGGCCCTCACTTGAGCCCTCGAACCCCAAGGGAGTAATTCTTGTGGGCCGCATAAGTATATATCCGCCTGAGCCGCATGGACATGACCCTCTCGAACCGCATAAGAAGTCCTCGCTTGAGCCGCATGAGGCTTTCATGGCCTGAGCCGCATAGGATAGATTCACTCTGAGCCGCATGGAAAGTTCTTTGCCCGAACCGCATGAGGCTTTCATGGCCTGAGCCGCATAGAACATATTCGCTCTGAGCCGCATGGGATTTATTGAACCGCATGAGCAGTGAACCGCATACGAATGCCCACGTGGCAAGGCCACGTGGCATTTTTATGGCTCTCGGGGGATTTGTGTTAGAGATCTCTTTTCTCTTCCCTAGAGATTCATCATTATGACAGAGCCATAATTACCTGCTTTGGTGTCAGGGCTGTCAACTTTTCAGAGGGGTCAGCCGTCAAAGTAATTAATGCAGCATGGGCGGAGGGGAGCACTATCAGGCCACGTGTCTTCTGAGCCGCATGGAATGCCTTGGGCCGCATAGCTTCTTATGCCGCATGATTCCCTGAGCCGCATGAGTTTTCTGAGCCGCATAGGGTTCTTTGGCCGCATGAGTCATTTTCTTTAGTATTTTCCATGCTTCTACAAATACTATTCATTTTAAATCAATTTCTATATTTCTTCACATTGTCCTAATTTAGATCCGAAACCTCTAACTCAAGTTTATGAGATCTTTAAACTGTTTAAATTGTTTTCTCGTATCATCCAATTCACAAAACCTCTAGGTCCTACAAATTTATTTTCCGTCGTAAAATCAACCTTCATATTTTCTTCGACATACACCCATGAATATTATTCTCCAATATTTTTTCCCTTTTTTTTCACAACAATGTCCAAATTCCCATAGCCTTGTGTCCTCTCTATCTCTAGTCATTTCCTTGCAATATCTTGTTCAATTTCATATCTTTATTAAATACAATTTAATTCTCTTTTCCATTACTAACCTTCTTTAAAGCCTTAGGGTAAAACTGCTCGAGAATCAATAACCAAAATTTTGAAGTTCTCAAACTAAGTTGACCTTGAATATCCTCATCAGTTTTGAAGTATACTTACGAATTATTCATATCAAGTTTTCTCTAAGTGTGGTTTGTTTCCAGACTGGTAGTATACATCTCTTGATTTCATCCTAGACCTTTACCACATATCATTCGCAAGTTTTCATGTTAACATCCAACCTTTTGGATTCCTAAAAATTATCACACGATAACCAGTTCAATCATTTTCGAGGTACATGATTTACGACACTTTCTCAACCTTTTCCACGAAGACTCAAGGGTTACAAAGTATGCAGGTACGAGAGAGAGTTTAAGAAAATGGGAATACAAGAAATAATGGTAAGGAAGGAATAATGAAGATCCGCTCAAAAGAGATGAACCAATCAAGATCAAATTCAAGAGAAAAAGGAATTCAAATCGAAATTCGTAATGAGATTCTCAAGGGTCGTCCCTGGAATCTCTCAAAGGATCCACAGTGTGATTGAGTATCTCTAATTCTAACACCTTATTTCTTATACTCTATAGCAGGCTCGTAGCAGTACAACTAAGTCGTCGCGCTACTACGAAATCGCACAAATGCGAATCTCGACCTGCTTGGGCCACCACTAAAAATGTGTCACGACCCGCACCCTAGCGTTAGGGCACGAGACGTGGGTACGTCCAGCCTACGCCGCAATGTCGACAGTAGAACGCTGTTCTAGGTCATAGTCACATCTAAAACAATATGCTATACTCTCCAGACGGAGGACAAACACATAAGGATACTATCTCAATCACAACTCTAAAGATAGATAACAGCACGATAAAACAGATAAGATAATCCACAAGAGAGAGAATCAGGAGTGATAGTAAAATAGTTCTATTAAATAACCACAAGATTTCCAATACAACTCTAAGACAAACAATACAGAAAATGAACAACCTCTAGGTAAATACTCCAAGCTCTACCAGTGTCCTCTAGGCTAACTGTGAACTCTAAGTACCTGTAAAATTTTATCAACGGGTCCAATCAGGACAGAAACGAGCACATATCTCTCACAACAGTTCATATCAGGAATGGACATATAAAGCAAGCTATAGAAAATTATACATGAAATGCTGTAAAGAGAAATCAACATGAGAGAAGATATAACTGAGATATAATATGATAAATAAAGAATATAACCTTCTACATGAAATAGAGCATGAATTGGTTATGTAAACAGCTTGGGTTGCACATGGATACAACTATGGAATGCACATGGATAACTACTGGGGATAATGATCACATAACCAACTACACTCTCCCTGTCCCCAACCAATACACAAGGATCGAAGCATGTTATGTTATTGCACATGGATAACAACTACTGTATACATGGGGCTCATATGGTCATGAGTGTACATGAATAACACATGAGTGCACATGGATAAAAGTGAATACATGGAGTACATGATGAACATGATAAAGTACATGAAACATGACATACTCGATGTATCCGAGGGGATAACATCGCATGAAAAGATCCATAGGGTATCGATCCGTGTGAACGTTGTGTCAGCATCAAGTATACTAGTCTATAACAAGAGTACATATCCATAGAAGCATGAAAAGATCAGAGAATGTACTCGCCTGGTAATCCAAGCTGCTGATAAATGTAGATGTCCAACTGGAGTCACAGTGTCCTATTTAGAGCAATCACAAATCACAAAAGAGTCTAACATGAAATAAAAGTAATCTACAGTGCATTCTAGATAGTTCTAGGTCCTTCTAGGTCAAAGTCTAATCAACAAGTCCACTAGGTCAACTAAAGTCAAATTAGAGTCAAACTAAAGTCAAATTAGTCAAGTTCTAATTCAATCCGGGTCAAACTAAGCCAATCGTTGACCTAAACTGACTTTTGGTTAATATAGTCAACCTGGTCAAAGGGGATCAACTCTAGTCTCTAAGTATTAACTATGAGGTTGTATTAATTCCGAATAACGGACAAGTAAAATAAAATAAGAATAAATAACTAATGGTGACACCTAGAGAAAATATCTACAAACATTGTCGAATGATAAAACAAATATCACCAACGTGTCTAGAAGAATCAAATCAGCTAGGATTGCCTGTCCTTAAGTCCAATTCTGGACACAAGGGCAAAACGATAATTTCGGACGAAAACGATGTCCGCCGTTGGACCCGCTTTGCACCGAAAAGCGTGCCAGAGTCAACGGTCTCTAAAGCTACGGATCCAGTTTTCCGATACGAACCCAACCGTATATCCAAAGTTAGATTCCGGCGGGCCGTGCACAAAATTGCCCGTTGAGTGGGACCGTGGGGCCCGCAAAACGACGTTCAATTCGACTGTCTCAGATTTGGACCAAACTTGGCATGCAAGACCAGAAAAATGATACGGTTCTGTTGGCGCAAGTTTCGTCTCGATCTGACGAACGTGCAAAAAGTAATTGGAGAATTTGCAAAGTGCACGATACGGGGAATTTCGACGGATACGCATCAAATTCGTCGCGCACACGCGACCAATTTGAATTCCGTCAAAGCCCACACGACCATGAAGCCGTTACGCAGCTTTCGATGCTTTCAGTTCACGACCACGTCGTCCCGATTGGCGTGACGTACGTCGTGTGGAACAATTTCAACGTTTTGAAAACAGATTTTTGGGAAACTTTGGAATTCGATTTCTCGACGCTCAGTCGATGATTTTGAATTCCGCAAGAAGGGATTCGAAGCCCTTCATGTTGTCTAAAAGTCTCTTCAAAATGGTTTTTCTAATATGGGACTGGATCGATCAGAATCGATCGTTGAAGGTGGGTGATTGGACTGCTTTCGGTTCTGTTTCGGGACAGATTTTTCGTCGATTTCGACCCCTATTCTTTTCGAATCTGGATTGATTTCGAACCAACCAACTAGATGGGTTCCTAGGGGGTTATGTTGGCTTTCCAACACAATTTACGGGTCGCTAAATAGTGGAGTATCGAGATCGGAAACATACCTCGAAGTGGGGTTGTTGGCTTCCCTGTGCTGCCATTGCTTCTATTCGCACACGCACGCGCGCGCGTGGGGCTATTCCGGCCGGCCTGGCGGCGCACGGCGGAGCCGAGGGCGCGCGCGGGGGTCGCCCAACGAGTAGGGGGTGGTAGGTTAGGGTTTACGTGGGATCGATTCTTTCGATCGCGATATATATATATATATATATATATATATATATATATATATATATATATATATATATATATTATATATATATATATATATTTTATATATATATATATATATATATATATATATACGCGCGGTTCATTACCGAGGGGGTCGGTTTGCTGTGTGCTCTTGGGTGAGGTTTTTGAAGGCTCGGGTTTTGCAAATCCTATTGCTGGGCTAGGGTGCTTGGGATTAGCTGTTGGGTCGGCTGAAGCCAAGTTTCGGTTTGGCTGAGTATTGTGGGCTGGGCTCGAGTTTGAGGGGAAAAATCATTGGTGTATATATATATACACACACCTAATACATATATACTACATAGGCTTGGGCTTGGTTTGGGTCCAATTTGCATTAGTTTGGTGCGACCGATCACCTAGACGTCAAATAATATTAATAATAGATAATTAACTATTTAAAATAGTCATGTCACAACTTGGCCTGGTTTTTCTAGTTAGGACATCACTATGGCTCGGCCTTCTCTACCAGGGCTAATACACTAGTCAAAGCATGCCACTGCACTACCCGTGCCATAATTCCTAGTCACCGTGTACTCCAAATCTCAACCATGGCTAAAATCATCTACCGTAATAATTAACTAAATAATTATTCATAAAAATCTAAAAATCACCATTTTAATTAAAATAAATAAAAAATTTCAAAATTCTGGGAAGGGGAGTTACAGATAGCCTGGATGGTCTGCAGGGCTTGTGGCTGTGGAATAATCTTACTGTATCTTGCTAGTAATTAGGCCTATGATAACCCTAGTTAGTTAAACTATCAAGCCGTACTCTTTGCTTGGCCGTGATTGATTGGATGGAGTCTAGTCCAGCCATGTCTCGTCCCGATCCTGTATAAGGTTATGACATGACATGATTACTCGTGCTTTACCTTAATTCAATATCAAGATTGTTACATGTCCTGATTTCTTATATTATCTTGCCGATAAATGGTGAGAATTCCAAGTTCCGTTCAGACGAAGGGTTACAACCCCGGTCCTTGTTTGGTTTACGGGTTGTAACTGGTTATCTGAATAGTCCCATAGATATCTCATCGTATATCACCTGTCCTGCTTTCTTTTAATTACTGTCTTTTATTATGCAATTATTCTTGTGCTAATTTGCTGATTTTAGTTCTTAAGTGAAGCCTCCTTTGTGGCACTTGCTCTTTCTGGGGTCTGACCCAGCTGGTTTTGTATGACCAGATACCAGAGCAGCTCCAGAGGATCTACCGGTTTTCTAGCCCGATGGTGAACACCAGGCGTAACCAGGGCAACGAGTGGGTTCATTTTTGGCTCTCCCACTCTATTGTAAAAATATTATTTTGAGATGTTTAGCCGACGAGCACCTGTTTAGCTCGATTGTACTTACTTACTGTCTGCCTACGGGCTGTAACATGATTAACAGATCCTAGGGTTGATCATGTATGACTAAACTCTTGCTAGTCCTCACATTTTGTAACGACTAGCTTCATGATCAGCTGAATATGTAATGTTTGGGACGCCTTACTATTGTATATTTGGTGATCTTACATCTTGTATACTTATTTGCTTGTGATTGAGACACTATGCTTCTTGTTGACCTTAAGAGACTGATGGCTTGTAGATAAACCCTCATATATCTAGACAGCCGTGACCATATAATGGAGTAGATTCTATTTCATTATACGTAGCTGGATATGTATGCCCTCGCTCTCCAGTATTCTGGTTCTGGGGCGTTACATGGTTTAAGTGGTGGCCCATACAGGTCTTGTAAATCAAGATATGTGAGGGTTTACCGAATAGATGTCTCAATCAGTACTCGCCCTTGATCTCTGCTCGTATCCTCTTGATTTCTGGAATTCTTGTCCTGATCACATGCTTGTAATCGTTGATCTGTCCTGGTCCTTCCTTATTGTTCCTATGTCATCTTCCTCAGCGGCATTAAACCTGGACCTGCCGATCAGCAAGGCGGATCACCTCCCGTAGACCAGCAGCAACCAGAAGATCAGGCCCAGCACTCAGGAGCAGCCTCCCGAGTCGTACCTACTGGAGGAGAGCCTCCAGTTCATCTAGTCCAGCCTGCAGAGCCTGATGATGGCACTTTGGAGGGTCTCATCAGATCATTGCTAGCTTCCCAAGATCGCCGAGGAGATGCCTTGCAACAGGCGGTAGCAGATGCTCTGAACAGAGACGGTCATCCCAGGAACAGTGCAGCGAACAATTTCAAGCGCCTGAACCCTCCATTCTTCGATGGCAGTGAAGATGCTATCGCTGCTAGCGCGTGGCTCCAGGATACTGAAGTCATTCTAGAGGTAGCTAGAACCCCAGAAGACGAGAAGGTAGCCGTGGTGCGCCTACAGTTATTGGATCTTGTCCGCAGCTGATGGGCAGTACAGGTCGTTGGATTAGTGGCACCCACTGCTTGGGCAGTATTTCGTAAGAGATTCCAGATGAAGTACTTTGATACGGTGGCTCAGTACGATCTACAGACCAAGTTCACCAACCTGAAGCAAGGAGGCAGAACGGTCGACGGGTATGCGACCGAGTTTTCCAGACTCAGTCGGTTTGCTCCCACCTTGGTGGCAACCGAGTATGACAGAGCCCAGCGGTTCCAGCAAGGGCTCCATCTCGAGATTTTGTTGGCAGTGGAACAGTTTGAGCATCAGACTTTTGATGCAGTGTTGAGGGCAGCTAAGAGGCACGAGTATACCTCCCACAGGATCGTGGACAGGACCGGAGGTCGGAAGCGATCTCACGGCCAGATGACCCAGTCGACAGCACCAGCCCCGGCAGTCAGGGCTTTGACAATTGGAACTCTGAGGCAGGCGACCTCAGTGACGTCGGTCACGTCCCCTCATCAGCAGAAGCCGAAGCAGTCTTCCGTAATGGGCTGCACTCATTGTGGGAAGCCAGGACACGTTGTTTCGGAGTGTCGCAGAGCACAGGGATTGTGCTTGGCTTGTGGAGCACCGGACCACAAGATAGGGTCCTATCCGAATAGAGCAGGTTCCTCCTCATCGGCCCAGAATAGTCCCTCGGTAAGGGGACCAGCCCCAGTCCAGCAGCAGCAGCAGTATCCATTGCCGAGGCCATTGTCGCCTCAGGCCCAAGTATTTCAGCAGCAGTACCAGCCTCCGAGGCCATTGCCGCCTCAGGCCCTAGCCTTCCAGCTATAGAGACCCTAGCAGTATGCCCAGGTCCAAGCTCAGATCCAGAACCGGCAGAGAGGTTCCTAGCAGGATATCTTTCCTCTTTCTCGTGCCTTTGATTTTCTTGCTTACATACATGATTGCATGATTGATTGCTTAGTATAGCTTGCCTGTGATTAGTATAGCTTGTCCTTGCCACTCTAGCCTCTTGATTAAATTTCGAGGACGAAATTCTTTTAAGGTGGGTAGAGTTGTAATGCCTGTGGTTCGTATTACGTATTTTTGGAATACGTGTACGTATTTATTCTTGTATTGCATGATTTTTTTGCTTAATTTCCTTCTTGGCTTGGTTTATTCCTGGTTCGGGTTGGTTGGTTCGGCTTGGCTTGGTTTTGATTGGGTTCATGATGAACCCAAGGTGAACCCCTACCTACCACCACCATTTGTATTTATTAGCCCTCTTCATTCTCTCTCTTCATTATTCATCTTCTTCTTCCTCATTTACTCCCTTCACCTACCAAAAAGAGAAGAGAGAGGTCTAGGCAAGTGCAACTTGCTTCCACAAGAGAGCTCATTTTTATTGTTCCATTAGCTTCTCCTTATGTTTCTAAGACACATTAGAACTTGTCATTTTCCATTTTGAAGCTTTAATTTTTGTAGATCTAGAAATTAGTTATTTTCGGATTTTGGTGGTTTTGATCTATTAAGCTTCTTTGTTTTCAAGTTTTGATGGTTCCATGTTGTAAAAAAATTTATTCTACCCAATTTTGACCTTTGAAAAGTTGGATTTGGACTTATTTTGACCAAGTTATGGACTTTTGAAGCTTGGGTTCAACCATGGAGTTCTTGCTGATTTGGAGAAGACAGTGAGCAGTGCGCGAGCTTTTTAGCTTGCGCCACTGAGTTGCGCGCGCTCTTTAGCGCAGCGCAGTCCTCATACGCTGCCTTTTAGGAGCGTATGACTTGCATACGCTGCCTTGATGAGGAGTCGTATGGACCCCATACGCTGCCTTGAAGAGGAGTCGTATGGAGTACATACGCTGCCTTTTGGAAGCGTATGGCCCGAGCTTGGCCTGAGCGTATGACCTGAGCGTATGCTGACTGAGCGTATGCTGACCTGAGCGTATGACCTGAGCGTATGTTGACCTGAGCGTATGCTGACCTGAGCGTATGTTGACCTGAGCGTATACTGATCTTAGCGTATGCTGACCTGAGCGTAGCCTGGCTTGAGCGTAGCCTGACCTAAGCGTAGCCTGATTACCCTGGATCCTCTATAGCCCTGTATATTGATATTTTATTAGATATTTAACGTCCATTTTATATCCTGACGCCTTTTGTCCTGAACTTGATAATCACGAATTTACTTGATATGTTTGTAATTGATAATTGAGCATGACGTGATAGTGACCCGTAGTGATGCACTCCCGACATAATAACCTGACATGACCTAATAGTGGCCCGTCGTGGCGCACTCCTGACAAGTACACTTGGCATGATAACCTGACATGATTTTTTCGAATAGCTGTTACGACGGCTACCTGACATGACATGACCTGTATAATTAATCTGGATACCATGGGCGATTGTGCTTGTACAAATGAACCCGTCTTGTCTTGCATCATGTCTAGGATGGGGATCCCTGAGTACCACGGTCAGGGGCACCCACTGAAATCGACTAAGGCTAATAACTAGAATAATCCAGTAGCCATGAAGAGGTTTCCCAGCTACAGGCAATCCCGTTATCTGGGCGCCCCACTTGGGATCTGTAGCCTGCCGTCGAGTAGGGCACATTTCCAGCACACTGTCATGTGTTACACCTTCTAAGTCACCTAAGGGTACATGTGTTTCCTGGACGATGTACCCACTTGAATTCAACTCTAATTGCGTCCAGATAGCCTGGATGGTCTGCAGGGCTTGTGGTTGTGGAATAATCTCACTGCATCTTGCTAGTAATTAGGCCTGTGATAACCCTAGTTAGTTAAACTATCAAGCCGTACTCTTTTCTTGGCCGTGATTGATTGGATAGAGTCTAGTCCAGCCTTGTCTCGTCCCGATCCTGTATAAGGTTATGACATGACATGATTACTCGTGCTTTACCTTAATTCAATATCAAGATTGTTACATGTCCTGATTTCTTATATTATCTTGCCGATAAATGGTGAGAATTCCAAGTTCCGTTCAGACGAAGGGTTACAACCCCGGTCCTTGTTTGGTCTACGGGTTGTAACCTGGTTATCTGAATAGTCCTATGGATATCTCATCGTATATCACATGTCCTGCTTTCCTTTAATTACTGTCTTTTATTATGCAATTATTCTTGTGCTAATTTGCTGATTTTAGTTCTTAAGTGAAGCCTCCTTTGTGGCACTTGCTCTTTCTGGAGTCTGACCCAGCTGGTTTTGTATGGCCAGATACCAGAGCAGCTCCAGAGGATCTACCGGTTTTCCAGCCCGATGGTGAACACCAGGCGTAACCAGGGCAACGAGTGGGTTCATTTTTGGCTCTCCCACTCTATTGTAAAAATATTCTTTTGAGGCGTTTAGCCGACGAGCACCTGTTTAGCTCGATTGCACTTACTTACTGTCTGCCTACGGGCTGTAACATGATTAACAGATCCTAGGGTTGATCATGTATGACTAAACTCTTGCTAGTCCTCACATTTTGTAACGACTAGCTTCATGATCAGCTGAATATGTAATGTTTGGGACGCCTTACTATTGTATATTTGGTGATCTTACATCTTGTAATATTTACTTATTTGCTTGTGATTGAGACACTAGGCTTCTTGTTGACCTTAAGAGACTGATGTCTTGTAGATAGACCCTCATATATCTAGACAGCCGTGATCTTATAATGGAGTGGATTCCATTTCATATACGTAGCTGACTATGTATGCCCCCGCTCTCCAGTATTCTGGTTCTGGGGCGTTACAGTATGACTCGATAACCTCCAACAACACGTAGGTGTTGGTCGATCTGCCTAAAGGAGCAAAACCAATCGGATGTAAATGGATCTTCAAGAAGAAGATGAAAGTTGATGGAACTATTGATAAGTTCAAGGCTAGGTTGGTAACCAAGGGGTTTTCTCAGAAGCAGGGGATTGATTACTTTGACACTTATACTCTAGTAGCACGGATGACAACCATCAGGATGTTGATTGCTCTAAGTGCAATTCACAAGCTAGTTATTCATCAAATAGATGTCAAGACTGCTTTCCTAAATGGTGAGTTGACTGAAGAGATTTACATGCAACAACCAGAAGGATTCGTCGTCAAGGGCCTCAAAGACAAAGTTTGTAAGTTGGTGAAATCTCTGTATGGTTTGAAGCAAGCTCCTAAGATGTGGCATGAGAAGTTTGATAAAGTCATAAGATCAAACGGCTACAGGGTCAGCGAGACGGACAAATGTGTATACACAAAGTTCGCTGACGGAAGAGTAGTTGTCGTTTGTCTGTACGTCGATGACATACTGATCTTGGCTACAGATCTAGCAAGGGTCACTGAGACAAAGAAGTTCCTCTCGTCTAATTTTAGCATAAAGGACTTAGGAAAAGTTGATGTTATCCTAGGGATAAAGATCATCCGGACGAAAATTGGAGTGGCATTATCACAGTCTCATTACATTGAGAAGATTCTCACACGCTATGGGTATCAGGATCTTCCAGGAATAGATACGTCGTATCGGTGTGACAAGAAGCTGAATCCAAATTCAAGGAAAAATGTCAGACAGTTGGAGTATTCAAGCGTCATCGGAAGTTTAATGTATGTGACTACTGCCACAAGGCCTGACACAGCTTTTGCCGTGGGGATGCTGAGTCGGTTCACGAGCAATCCAGGTGTGGAGCACTAGAAAACTATGAAGAGAGTTATGAGATACCTCAAAAGAACTTAGAAGTATGTATTGCACAACTGCAGAGATCCAACAGTAGTAGAAGGCTTCAGTGATGCAAGCTGGTGCTCAGAAGTAGAGAGTGAAAGGTCCACAGAAGGATACATATTCTCAATGGATGGAGCTGCTATATCGTGGAAGTCAAAAAAGTAGTCTATGCTCTCATACTCGTCTATGGAATCTTAGTTTTATGCACTAGCAGCTGCAGTAGATGAAACAGAATGGTTTTGGGAGCTCATGTATGATCTTCCTATGGTTGGTGCGTATATTCCGGCAGTACCGATTTACTGCGACAACCAGGCGACTGCAGTGGTGGCATCAAATGACCTCTTCAATAGAAAGAAGAGGACTGTGCGATTAAGGCACATGTCGGTGAATGATCTTATTAAAAGAGGAGTCATTGTCATGGTGGATGTTCGAATCCAGAAGAATCTGGCAGATCCGTTCACCAAAGGTCTCAAGCGCCAGCTGGTTGAAGATACTGCATGTAAAATGGGCTTAAAGACACTCTGATATTGTGTCTTTGTAGTTCTACTATAAAATTTTATGTTATTAGTTCAAAGAAAAATCTACTAGGCATTTAGCTTTTAGTTCAAAGAATGATCATTGACTGGAAGAATATCATGAACAGTGGGTAAACCTTTGGAATTACGGGGTCACTGACCCAGAACTACTGTTAACAGTGGGTAATCCTTAGGAAATGCGGGGTTATGGACCCAAAACTACTGTTGTCTATTGTTTGTTCTTGGTATAGAACAAAGTCCTGTGAGATGATGGCTTGGAAGTCTTAATGAGTTCTCGGGCATTTGGGATGTCTGGCATACTTTATAGGAAGCACGGGTAGCACAGCACTACAAAGGAGCATAGTACTCCATGCTACAGTGGGGTGACACCACATGAGGCACCTAGTAAGGATAAAGCCTCGACTTCGGGCCAAGTCACAGCGGCGTAGCACTGCACATAGGCAAGAGGGCCTAATGTTGTAGAATGAAGAGTGGTAGGTAGCACTACAAAGAGGTTGGGCCTCATGTTACAAAGGTGTGACACCACATGAGACAGTGCCTCAGCTTTGCAAGCCATGTCACGGCGTCGTAACACCGTAAGGAAGCGAAAGGCTTCATGTTGGGTAGTTTGGCACTACAAAAAGGCTGGGCCTCATGCTACAGTGGTATAATACCACATGAGCATTACCTCGGCTCCGGGCCATGTCATAGTGGCGTAGCACCGCAATGAAGCGAAAGGCTTCATGCCAAAACTCTTTAAAAGAACTCACCTAGAGTGTATGGATAGAGATGTAGGCCGTCTCTTGAGGGAAACTTTGTAGACACCAAATATACATACACCGAAATCAGGCCGCAACAAGGCCTTTAATGTGCAGCCAGAAGCACAGTTGATGTCATTATGTGAGTGGAAAGAATTGCAGTTATGGTGCAGAATTCAAGGCTTAGTCCATTCTTGTATCATACTTTTATTTAACCTATGCGAAAAGATTCAAGTCGTAACGACATCTCTTCTAATGCATGATAGGCAATCATTGTGGGGAACACTCAACCTATATATTGAGATATGTAGGGAATTGTTGGTATTTTTATCTTTAGACTAGGAAAGATAGTCCCACATCGGCTACACCAAATGATGAGTATCTCAATATAATGCATTGCTTGTGTTGAGGTGTGCACATGAGGTGTGGTGGGACACAAGTGTGTGCCATGTGGGAGTATTTTTCTAAAAGAAAAATATGATTAATTCTAACAAAGATGCAAGTTGATTTTTGTTGATCGGACTCGGACTCCAGGATGCCTCGTGCATGCACGGGCGTGTGTTCGGGAGGTAGGCGTGGACTGGCACTCGACTATATTGATTGTGGGATGATATAAAATATCAAACTCCATTTTAGAGTACTGGTATTTTAGTCCCACATCGGATAGGAGAGTCTCACTCCACTCTATAAATAGAGCCCCATGGCCTCCTTTCTAAGATGCACCAAATAAGAGAGTTAAGGGAGTCCATAAAGTTCAGGGAGCCCGTTCAAGTCACAAAAAGCTAATGAGCGTTCCAGAAGTTCTCTAAGAACTTGCTGGTTCCTGGAAGCGGATCGTATAAAGGCGAATTTTGCTTTGAGCAACGGTGATCTGATCACTCCAGCAAAGCTGCCTTTCTCTTCCTTTTTTCCTTCTCTTCTCCTCTGATCTAATCAGATCGTGCTTCTCTGATCTAATCAGAAATCACTTGTGGGCTTTCATCGCTGCCGTTACGAAATTTATTTGTGCCTTCTTCGAAGTGTAACATTTGATTTCGTCTCTCTGAATCCTCCGGGATCTCAGTTGTACACCTTCTTCGAAGTGTTGCCAAATCATTCTGTCAACTCACCTTCTTTCATCTAAGATCTGCTTCGGGAATAACAAAATTTACGGTAAAAATATCTCATGTCAAAATATAAAAGATTATTCACAAAACATAGATGCAAAAACTACAGTTCCAAATAATACCAATATAAGTCATAAAAAACTAAAATAGTTCAACTCTAAATAAAAGAAACTAAAATATATTAAATGTCAAGTTGGGTTTCCCTTATCAATCTTCAGGATTGAAGGTATGGGATGGAAGTGTTCAATTCGTGTCTAAACAAATAGTTACTATTGAATTTCTGAATAAAGGAGGGTTGCATTTGATTCTTGGAGCTATCAATAAAAATAATAACCATGTGCATAGACTTCAACTGTGGCAGGATATTGGTTATATCTGTCAGCGAGTCGGCACGTCTCTTCCATTTTTGTTAATGGGTGATTTTAATGCAATAATGTATGATAGTGAGAAGCATGGAGGAAGGAAGATGCCAGACTCAATATTTACATGAATTCCAACAATGTGTTTTGAGATCGGGCTTGGCTTTGTTTGACTAGAATTGGATTATTTTGATCTTGGAATAACAAATCCCTTCATAGGCGGATTCATTGTCAGTTGGATAGGGCTCTTAGGAATACTAAATGGATTGATATATTTACAAATGTCGTGGCTGAATGCCTATATCCGAGCTCATGTGATCGCTCCCTATTCTAGTTCGACTTTTAAAGCCATCTGATAGCATGCCATTCAGATGTTGTAATGCCTGGCCGCTGATGTAAGGATATCAGGATGCAGTTCACGCGGCTGTCGATATAACGGTTTATTGTAATGCTCAGTACAGGCTTTGCAGAGTGATGAAGGATATAATGAATGGTCTGAAGGCTTGTATGGTTGTCGACCAAGATCTAAGCTTACCTCTAAAGAAGACGAACTTAGCAGCATGCAGGAACATCTTCATACTAACTTAGAGCAGCAGATGCAATCAGGAGGTTGTGTGTCTTCAACGTAGGACAAACTGTAACTGGTTGCGGTTGCGGGGATAAGTGTACAAGATTCTTCCATGCCTCTATATGTGCTAGACAACATGTTAATGGTATTAATGATCTTGTAAGTAGGGAAGGAAAGCGTTATCTGCTCCTCGGGATATCCAAAATGAGGCGGTGCAATACTATTGTTGTTTGTATCCAAACTCAGTATCTGAATTCCTTTCCAGAGATTGGTGACGAGTGAAGGTAATCAAGTTATTCGTACGACTTGTTACTGTTGAAGAAGTGGAGGAGTGGAGGAGTAATCAAGTTATTTCTCATAATCAAATCGTGTTTATTCGTGGACGCTTTATTGCTGAAAATTGTATGTTGGCTCATGAGTTGATTAGTCAACAAGAATGGTGGTAATAAGGCTTGTGTCAAGCTTGATCTCAGGAAGGCATATGATTCAGTCATAGGAATTGTGTCAAACATCTTCCACTGGAAATCGATCTCCTGGCCACTCGGGCTGCATGCCTCACCATTACTAGTAGATTAGGGGTCATTAGTATATATATATATATATATATATATATATATATATATATATATATATATATATATATATATATATATATGGGAATAACTTACGAAAGAGTTACGGGATAATTTTACAAAAATAAATCCTTTATGGAGAGAAAAGAAAAAACATATGTGTCTCTCTCTTTCTTAAAAAAATATAAATATTTCGTAGAAAACAAATATAACAAATAATGTATCTTTCAAAACAAATCTATTTAAATCTAAATCTTTCCTGTAAAAATAAATCTAATGTATAATCTATCTTTCAAAGCAAACTATATCTTTAATTCTATCTTTAAAAATAAATTTATACTTAAAAATATTAATTTTAATGTCAATTTAATGTTAATATTAGTTATAATTTTAATTTTAATTTTAATATTAATGTTTACTTTAATATTAATTTTAATATTAATGTTAACATCAATGTTAATGTTAAAATTAATATTAATGTTATTATTAATATTAATGTTATTATTAATATTAATATTAATTTTTATTTTAATGTTAAGTTTAATGTTAATTTTATTATTATTTTTAATTTTAAATATTATGGTTAAAACTCAAATTAAAATTAACACTAAGTAACATTTAAATTAACAATTAACATTAAAATTAAAATTAAAATTAACATTAACACTAAAATTAACATTAAAATATTAATATTTAAATTAAAACTAAAATTAATATCTTAAAATATATTTGTTTTGAAAGATAGATTATTTTTTCAAACAAATCTATCTATTTTCCAAAATAAAAAATAAATCTATCTATCTTTGTTTAAAAAAGATCATCTCTATTTTAAAAATTAAACAGATGGATAGAATTTGTATATTTAACATAAAGATAGATTTATTATAAAAAATGGAGAGACTTGAATTTTTAAAGAATATAAATTTGAAAGAGAAACGTGTATGTTAAGTGCTCCCGCAAGTTTCCCTTAAAGTTAATCTCGTACGAGAAGCTTGATATATATATAAGAGCAACACACACACACACAGACGGGGTGTAAACTCGTGAAGTGTGTGTTTATATTGTGACATGAAACTGTATAATTTAGGATGCCCTCATTTTGCTAGATTATTAACCAACAACTAAATAGCATAAAAAATTCCAATTCCCATCTTGTTGTCATAAAATAGATCCTATTAAGTATACTAAGTTGAAATATAATAATATAGAGTATCGACTTGTTAATTATAATAATAGTTAATGTTGTTGCTTGAAAATCTAGAGTTAAAGAACATTTAAGTAAGTTGCAAAGTTAACCCCTCTTGTTTCTCTTCCAATCCCATTAGCTTAATCATTTCCCAATTTTTCCAATGGTTAATATTTGGCTAGTTGTTGCAACCTACATGATCGACCATAAACTGGACTGATCCTTATTGACTTTGTGTTTAGAGAAATAGGTTTACGTAAGCCATATGTGAATATCTAACTCAAAAACATACTTGGCACTTGGCATTTTCATCAAGTATGTAGGCTATTTTTAGATGATCTAATTCAAATATGAGGAGGCTTTAACAACCTCCACCATTCTCGTCCATCCACACAGTGGTCTCCCTCGACATATATATATAAAAAAGCTTCGGAATACTTATGCCAGAACATTACAATAATAAAAAAATGCACGACAATCCATTTATTATGGGTTCACATAGACCATTTTTCTTGGTTTTATTGTTCTTGTTAGGTTATAATTCTTCCGCAACAAATGTTTCTGCTGACGGTAGAGCAATCATAATAGATGGGGAGCGAAAGCTTCTTCTCTCGGGCGCCATCCATTATCCTCGTAGCACAGCAGATGTATGTAAATTAGTACTTCTTTTGAAAAACTTGTTTTCAGTTCAAGATATACTTTGAACGTTTGTATGTCTTTATGTTTTGCAATTTTTAGATGTGGCCTGACTTGGTACAAAAAGCTAAGGAAGGTGGCCTTGACACTATAGAGACCTATGTCTTCTGGAATGCACACGAGCCACGGCGTCGAGAGGTCAATTTAGTTCTTTAAGTTTTTGCTTAAACATGGTATTCCTTGTGGTGGTTTCAAATACCTGATATCTTCATTGTCCTTTGCAGTATGATTTTTCGGGAAATTTGGATCTTCTTAAGTTTATCAACATAGTAAGAGACGCAGGACTTTATGTTGTTCTACGGATAGGACCTTATGCTTGTGCTGAATGGAACTATGGGTAATTATCTTACATAATTTAGAACTAAAAATCATTTTACTTTATTAAATTTTAGATGGAGTTGAACTAACATGATCCTGATGACTTTCCTTTTCTTCCTTAGTGGTTTTCCGGTATGGCTACATCAAATTCCTGGAATTCAAATTAGAACCGACAATCAAATCTATAAGGTAGTTTTGGTAGCATATGGATTTATCATTATATCCCTTTGCTTTTATCTACAAAGTTATATTGTCAGATTACTCATAACCCACATACATGTAAAAAAAAATTAACTTAATACCTTTTATTGTGTAGGATGAGATGCAAAATTTCACTACTTTAATAGTTGACATGATTAAGCAAGAAAAGCTATTGGCACCACAAGGAGGACCGATTATCATTACACAGGTAACTTATCATTGATTTGTACTTAGTTTATATGCACGTGTCTTGCACGTATTTCATAATATTCGGGAAGAACAAATAACAACTTTTTTTCTTTTTCTAAGATAGTTACATACCTACCCATATTGAATTTAATGAACAATTTTAATTAACAATTTTAATTAATAAACGTAGATGAGGTATTTTTGGAGAAAAAACTTTTACAGTGAAGAATATTTTTCTCATTATATAGTAGTATAGATTACATAACTACCCATATTGAATTTAGTGAACAATTTTACTTATTAAACATAGATGAGGGTGTTTTTGGATTAAAAACTTTCATGATGAAGTCTATTTTTCTCATTATATAGTAGTATAGATTCTCATTATATAGTAGTATAGATTACATAACTACCCATATTGAATTTAGTGAAGAATTTTAATTAGTAAATATAGATGATTGTATTTTTGGAAGGAAAAAAATTCACGATAAAGCCTACTTTTCTCATTATATAATAGTATAGATAATTATAAAACATTTAAATTTGTATGTTAAAGACAAATCTATGTTACCCTTATTATTCTGTGAATGGTTTTCAGGTGCATTTCCAATGCTTATTTAATTTTACTGTAAATCTTGATTTATACAAGTTATCCATGAAATATTCCATTAATTTTTATCATTTGACTATCTTTAGTTGAATCTAATCTTGTGAAATAAATATTTAATCGAGATATTGATTTTTCATCTCTTACACTCTTCTCATCTTTTTTTCTTTCTTTCTTCGAGCTAGCCTCTACAAAAAGAACGAAATGGCACAATAATAATGAAATATTCGTTTGAATACTATTCAAGATAACTCTTTTATTTTGAGAATAATAATTTATGTGAGTTTGTTGCAATATTTTGAAGTTTTGTACTCTCTTATAACGAGGTACTCCAAAAGTTTGCTAATATATATACTTGGATGAAGTTGTAAAATATTTAACATGATATGTTATTGTTATCCTCTCGTGTATAACGGAATGAACTTTTATAATATAATCTTCTTGGTTGTATTTTAAGCATCATGTACATCAAAATATTTGAAAGTTTTAGTGATCTATATTATGTGAAGTTCATCAAACATTGTTTATAGAGATTACTATGTTTTTGAATATTAACCGTTTTAGTGATCTTATATTATGTGAAGTTCATCAAATCATCGTTTATAGTGATTACTATGTTTTTGAATATTAACAGATAGAGAATGAATATGGAAACATTATGGATGCATATGGACCTGCTGGTAAATCGTACGTACAATGGTGTGCGAAGATGGCAGAGTCTCTTGACGTTGGTGTCCCATGGATCATGTGCCAACAATCTGATGCACCATCACCCATGGTATTTTTCACACCTACATAAAGTTTATTAGATTTATATACAACTTGAAAGTACGAATAATTAATATTCTAATTTTCTTCGCAAAGCTTAGTTGACACTCTATTCACAAGAAACTTTTGTTAGCTTATTAATGCTTATTTTTCTGTTTTATTGTAATTGTTATTTCATCTTACTTCAGATTAACACTTGTAATGGATTTTACTGCAATAAGTTCAAGCCAAACAACCCGAACAGTCCAAAAATGTGGACAGAAAATTGGACAGGATGGTAACTTTTTTTTTTTTACATATTCATCAATTCCTCTAGTTTCTTCTATTCTAAATTTCTGCAATCTACTTATATATCTGGTTTTTATTAGGTTCAAAGGTTGGGGTCAAAGTGAACCTCATAGGCCTGCAGAGGATGTGGCTTATGCAGTAGCAACTTTCTTTGAATCTGGTGGCACTTTCCAAAGTTACTACATGGTATTGCATTTGCATATAAAATTAAATGAATATTATTCTTTTAGTTGACTAAACAGAGACTTATTATTTTCAGGAACGAGTGTCATGGTCGAAGTACTAAGGAAATACAAAGATTTTATGGTTATATATATATATATATATATATATATATATATATAATAATAATAATAATAATAATAATAATAATAAGGGAGGTGAAGTGTCACCTTATGAATGGTGGCTATGTGTCATCCCTCACGTGCTATCATCATGCACCAAAAAATGTGCAAGTGCATGATGTTAGCATGGGATGACATATAGCCATCTTACCGTGAGGTGGCACCTCACCTCTCTTATTATTAATATTATTCTTTCTCAGGGCCGGCCCTGGCCCAGGGCGGCCAGGACAACCGCCCAAGGCCCCATAGAATTTGAGGGCCCAAAAAAATTAATTTAAACATATATATTAGTAATCTTGTATCTAAAATAGAATTAATATGTAACATGATCCTATTTTACCACAAAACAATTGTGGTGTAATGGTAGTATGTGAAACTTGCATACTATAGGTCCTAGATTCAAGTCTTGGCTGTAGTATTTTTTAAATTTTACTTTTATTTTAATTTTTTTATATTATATATGGGCCCATTTTGAAAGTTTGCCTAGGGCCTCCATGAACTCAGGGCCGGCCATGTTCTCTCTCTCTCTCTCTCTCTCTCTCTCTCTCTCTCTCTATATATATATATATATATATATATATATATATATATATATATTGGAACAGGTAATTGTGTTACAGACTTCTGGTCCGATGGCCTACAAACTCGGTCCGAAGGCCCGCACTCGTACTTGTATCTCACCGCATCCGACTCGACCCAAAGGCTCGCACCAGCACTTGTATCTCACCGCATCTGACCCGCACTCACATTTATTCCTCCACATGGAATTAAATATGCTTCTTCCGTTGCTCGAACCTGTAACCTCTTGGGAGGATGTGCCTCACTCTAACCATTTGAGCTCTAAATATATATATATATATATATATATATATATATATATATATATAAGGCACTAGCCTAGTGGTAGTACGGAGGGCCATCCAAGCATAGGTCTTGGGTTCGAATCCTCACCGGGACCATCCCTCCTTCCCTCGTCAGCCTCGCCCACCTCGTCGACATTGAACTGTACGGGAACCAGCTCACTGGGACCCTCCCGGTTTCCCTCTTCGGCGGACTCAACCCCAAGAGCTCCCTCGTAACGCACGTGCTGTCGTACAACAAGCTGACGGGGAGCATCCCCCGGTCCTTGGCCGACATCCCCGTCTTCAGCCTCTACTTGCTGAACAACAACCTCGACGGAGACGCCTCGTTCCTCTTCGGCAGGTCGAAGCCCCTGACTCAAGTGAGCCTCGCGAACAACAACCTAGCATTCGACTTGGACAAGGTGGAGTTCCCACTGGCGATGAGTTTGATGGACATCAGCCATAACAAGATCTATGGGAAGGCGGGCTACAGGCCTTGCCTGCAGTCATGTCTTCAATTTGGACTACACGCAAGCTCTGCAGTCACTATAGGTAAAAAAAAAAGATGGACTGCAGGCAAGCCCTGCAGTCCTCGATTGACAGGAGCGGGGTGGCCCTTAGTGTTTTCAAAATGGCAAACTTGTAATTTTTTTAAAAATTTTAAGTTGGTGGTCCTTAGTAAAAAGGGGGTGGCCTTTAACATTTGCCATGTTTTAAGGGTAGTGATTCTCTGAGCCGGTCTTGACCTCGGGAAACTGGTCGAGGTAGATGACAGCACCTTTTTTTTATCCTCTGACTTACCTGGAAGGCACACTTCTCTTCTTCTAGCCTTCACCTCCCCGCGTCCGGCCCAAAAATAGAACCCAAAGCTCGTAACTAGACAAGCACGCGTAATCTTACGCCCTGGCGAGGCTCCCATTGGACTTAGCAATGACTGGATGAAGGTTTGCAGCTTCTCTGCTTGGATTGAGGAGAAAAAAAATAAGCAGAGTTAAGTGGGGTTAAATGAGGGGGAGTTAAGTAAGGGGGAGTAGAGTCAATACATAGAACTTTATTTGGATTGGAGGGAGAGTTAAGTGGGTGGGGGGGGGGGGTTTAATAACTCTTGCTTGGATTGAAGGTTTTGAGTGAGATGACGATTAATAAAAATATGATAGTTACCAAAATAATCTTATTACATATGTCATAAAATTAAACTTGATTGAAATCTTAATTATAACTTGTCAAAATATCTTCACAAATTAGAAAGCTATGGAGCAACATGTTGAAAATAAGAAAAAATGAAGAGAGAAATATATTTTTTAGAACAAATAAGGAATATTTATGACTCTTTAAACAAAATCCATCAATCACCCTCGTTAATCCTCCGATTTGGGGTGTTAAAAAAATAAACAAAAGAGGGTGAAATAAACCCTCACTTAATTTTCTATAACCCTTCCTCCTAAACCTCCACCCTAAAACCAAGCATAGTTTTATTTTTCCCTCACTTAACCCTCAATCCAAGCGGACCCTAAGGTCGCCCGTTAACTTTTGGTTAGCAGTCCTCTAAAGTTCTCTCCATAGTCAATTAACCGTTTGTGAGATTGGCTTCTTTAGTGTTGGATATATCCAGCTCCTCCTCCCCTTCACCCCATGGTATGTTGAAGCAAACCAGTCTCTCCCATTTCTTGAAATTGGATCTCCCCTCCAAAAAGTAAATAATTACGATTTCCTTTAGATAAATTCAAATATAATTTATTTTCTAACACAATATTTAGAAATTAAAATAAATAAAATAAAATTTTTAAAAAAATCGGAAACAAGGCTACACTCTTTTGTGAGTTGATATAGGCTCATGCTATGAAAAGATGACAAATTCTTGTGAAAGCAGATAATGTCGCCAATAGCGAAGAGCTTGTATTATCGCACATAAGTGAGGAGATAACTAGGAAAGTTGGATCCAAATATGGATCGACAATATGCAATCTTCATGATAGTTGCCAGGTTCGAGATCTAAGGAGATACCCAGGGAAGTCCGATACCACCCCCGCAAGACCAACAGTTTCCTTCCTATCCTGCTTGTCAAAATGCACTGTAGGTCATCCTCCTGCCCAAACCGAAGAAAGGAAAAACTATTCTCCCAAGATAAAATCTCTAGCGAGTAGTATGGACTTGCCCTTGTCATTGGATGCTATCATGAGTGTTGTTATAACCCTAGGCATAGCTTGACTCTCGTATTGTAAAGTTCATTAATTTTCATTTCATTTGACATTATGGAATCTACTAAATAGAAACACACACACACACACACACACACACACACACACATATATATATATATATATATATATATATATATATATATATATATATATATATATATTTTTATATATTATATATATATATATATATATATATATATATATATATATATATGAGGAAGGATCAAGATCCCTACACTTTTTGCATCCCCATGCATCCCCCCTATTTGCACCGTTGGATGGTGCTTTAAGTCATCTAATCTTAACCGTTGATTTACCAATGGTTAAGATTAGATGACTTAAAGCACATCCAACGGATGTGAACATGGGGATGCATGGGGATGCAAAAATTGTGGGAATGCCTATCCTTCCTCACATATATATATATATATATATATATATATATATATATATATATATATATATATATATATATATATATATATATATCAAGTGGTTAGAAAGAGGCATAATTTTTCAAGAGGTTGCAGGTTCAAGCAACCGAAAAAATACATTTAATTTTCTTTACACAATTACCTTGTTCCAAATATATATATAATGCTTACCGACACTCCATTGCTTTTATTGTTTATACTAGAGCATTATTAAAAATATTCGTAATTTACTATTTACATTGTATACATGTGATGTACATGGTGGTAGCCGTCTTATCTTAAAAGTTAAAAAAAAAAAAAAAATACTAAATCTCTATTTGAAGTAATAACTAATGCATAACTGATTGAAGTTCAAGACCAGTTTCTTTTCTGATTTATTTTTATATACCGTCTCTAATACTAGGTAAATATGAATAGTAATATCTTATTGTATTTTTATATATATTGTGAATAATAATCATGGGTGTTCATCTCAATAGGCTCAATAAAGCACAAGTAGCACAAAGTTTATTCAATCTTCCAATTAAATCCATGTACAATATTTTTTATAATAAATGTAAAGATAGTATTGAATTAATATATCTTTCATGTCTGCTTGTATTTTACTTTTAACTTATTAAAAGCCACTAATATTTCAGTACCACGGGGGAACCAATTTTGGTCGCACATCAGGAGGCCCTTATCTCGTTACATCCTATGATTATGATGCTCCACTAGATGAATATGGTACGTATTATCTCTCGAGATTTTAATTTCAAAGGCAAATAAGCATTATTCGAAAACTATGACCCCTTTTAGAATCAAATATGGTTATACCATTATTCACCTTGTCAATTAAGTTGGTCGATGCAAAATATATTTTAATTTTGAACATAAAAGTCCCTTAAATCTATTGTATTTTTAAACAAGTCCTCCAAATCTTATCAATTCCTGTTAAAATCATTAAAAGAAAGAGTTATGGATCCCTTGCAGTTTTAACCAAACTGATAAATTATTTGGGTAATAAGACTCGTGTCCTTGTCTTCAATTGCCGACACCATGACCAAGAACTGAATCCCATGCCGACACCAACCTCCTCCTTCATCAACATCAACCCCACCTCTTCCTTCCGCCATCCCTTGCCTCCTCCCCATCGCTCTCCTCCTTCCCGAGCCATGCTCCCAATCTAGCAACGCCATAATGCAACTAATTGTTGAGAAAAATATTTAACTAAGCTTGATAATGAACAATCCTATTGTTCAAACTTGTCAGATTTTATGATGAATCAATAATTAGGTATATATTAAAGGAAAATCAAGAACCATAAGCAAACCAAACTCCTATTAATGAGGAAGATATTAATATTTGAAACAAGAGAAGAACCTATTAAATGAGGAAGTTGGCAAAAGAAAACTCACTTCATATTAAACCGACTTTTCTTAGCATTAGGAGTAGCAAAGAAATGAATAAACTAAATATCTGGAACATGCTTAAGACTAATATTTTTAAACAATAGGAGAACCTAGCTATTAAAGGAGGAAGTTGACAAAAGAATACTCACTTACTATTAAATCGACTTTTCTTAGCATTAGGAATAGCAAAGCAATGAATAAAACAAATATCTGTAGAGAAAAATATAAGAGAGATGGGTTCCAACAAGCTACAAGAGATGCAGAGAAAGATAAGAAAAAAAAATGATCAAACATCGATAATCTTGTTAAAATTAACAAATATTTTTTCTTAATAGATGGGTTAAAGTAACCTGAGCAGCCTACAAATCTATTTTACGCTGATTTGAGGGGACGATTTTAGGGACTTTTAAGTAATACAAAATATTTTAAGGACTTGTCTAAAATATAGTAGATTTAATTAGGGGACTTATATGAAAAAAATACTATAATTGTAACCTTATGATCAAAGTTCCTTCTTTATTCCTTGAATTTGTTTGATGTATAGAGAACGATGTGTTGTTTTCTTAGTTTTTTCATTTGCCTTCTTTTATTTTCTAGCTCTTAACATTATTGGATTCATTGTTAGTAAAGTCTCTACATGTGCTCTATTTTCTGAAATTTATAATGTAATATCTGTAGGAAATTTAAGACAACCCAAATGGGGACATTTGAAGCAGCTCCACTCTGCCATTAGGAAAATGGAGAAGGTTCTTCTTTACGGAGATGCAAATACCACTATGCTTGGAAATGCATTGGCAGTTAGTATTCTATACCTCTTTGTACTTGATTATCTTGCTATCAGACAATTGCATATATATATAGCATCAAATTTCTTTGAAATTGTGCTGAGAGCATACAGTTTAGTAAAATTGTGATCTGAGCCCCGAAATGCCCTTTAGAAGGTGTATTTTGTGTTTTGCACAAAATACACCCTTCTCAAGGACATTTTTTTGCATATACATTTATTAATAGATTTAATTCTGTTAGTGGTTGGCTAATTTAAAATGTGAAGAATACACCCTTCTGAAGATGTATTTGAACGATTAATTTTTTTATCACAAGACAAACTAACGAAATATTTTTATATGCAAATTTTTTAGCGACGAAAGTTTAGCGACGAATAGGGATTTAGTGACGAATAGGGATTTAGTGACGAAATTAGTGACAGAATGTTGCTTTTAGTGATGAATTTCTGTGTTCCGAAAAATAAAATTATTATGCACAAAATACACCTTTCAGAATGGCATTTTTGCGCAAAATACTGACGTATTTCTTGACTACAAATTTTTTTTAATCGATAAATCATTTAAATTACGTCTTTCCAATGCATGTTATGGGTCTCAAAATACAATTTGTGCGAACTTTATGCTCTAAAATCAATATCAATAAACTTTGATGCTAAGTAAATATGTGTAATTATATGATTGCATACTAGTAACACATCATGCCATGGCCCTTGTAGGTGACAAAGTATACGACTGCTGATGGTGTAGCTGGTTGTTTCTTAGTTAATGCCAACCAATCAGCCGATGCAAATGTAACATTAAATGGAAATCAATATTTCTTGCCAGCTCGTTCAGTCAGTATCCTTCCAGACTGCAAAGAAGAAGTGTATAATACTGCCAAGCTAAATGCTCAAACATCTTTATTTGTGAAGAAACCTGTGGCTGAAGAAGAGAAGCCATTAAGCTTAAATTGGACATGGCGTCCCGAAATGATTAAGGACGCTGCTAAAGGAAAGGGGTCGTTCGTAAAAAATGAACTCCTTGAACAAATTATGGTTACTGGTGATGCTAGTGATTACTTATGGTACACGACTAGGTATAGTTTCTTTTTCCTTTCTTTCAGATATACAAGTTTAGAATTCGCTGCAAAAAATTATATAAGAAAATAGACAAAATCTATGTTTGATAAAATTTTATTATGTAAGGTATAGAGAATATGCTTAGACAATGAAATAAACTAATTATACTTATTGATGCATAAGGTACCAAGAAACAAATAGTAACTATATATGTCAACATAATTTGGTTAAGATGATTTAAAGTATAAACATGAAAATATATTGTCGCTATCATGGAAAATATACTTATTATTTTATGAAATAGTTTGATAACTTTATGGAAATATGTAACTACTGGTGCAACAATTAACGAGTAGCTATGTTAATTTCAAGAATATATTAAACTTAGGCCTCGTTTGGTTCGCGGAATCATCGGGTTGGGAAAGAAAATTGATTACTTTCCTATATTTGGGTGCCAAAGGAATTGAGGGAGGAAAGGAAAGTAATTCCCAATGGAAGGAAAATTAGGAGGGAAAGTGATTTCATCCATCCAAGTAAGGAATCACTTTTTCACATTGAAGCATTCACTTTCCTTTCCAAATTCTTTGGCATTTCCAAACATCAGAAAGGAAAATAAATGGGAATTGTAATTTTCCAATGGAAAGGAAATGTCAAGGAATTGATTTCATTTCCCTTACATTCCGTGAACCAAACGAGGCCTTAAAGAAAACTATCGTTTCTTATATAGGGAATGAGAAATATATGTAACTAACTTTTTCTTTTCTTTTGGATCGATACTCATTGTTAATTATCTCATTCTTTAATCTAATTGATATATGCTAGAAGAGAGGGTTCTTTTTTTATGAACTTCCTTTTTAATGCACATTCAACAATATTTAACTAAGTATCGAGTAGAATAGAATTTGTCATCTAGTTAAATTATACAAAACATAAAATATAAAAGAGACCAGTAACTTTTAAGTTTATTATGACCGAAATTATAAGCAAACAAGAATAGAAATTACATGAACTTAATTTCCTTTTTAAGTATAATGGCTTGCCAAAATATAAAAAGTTGATAATTTAACTAATCAGAGAAATACTTTTGAGTAGAAATATTGGGTCTTCTAAGTTGATATTTGTATACTAATTTAACAATGTCATATCTTTCATGTTCACAAATACCAATATCAGTTAATCTATAAAAGTGTTCACAAGTTCATTTAATGAAACTTCAAATGTCTAATACTGCAGGTTGGATCTTCCTAGTTCTTGGAAAAATAAAGCTATTCTACGGGTGAAAACAATGGGCCACGTTCTCCATGCTTTTGTTAACGGACGGCTTATTGGTAAAAATATTTGATACAAATTTCTTTCAACATTAAATATTTTTCGTATATAAATATCTAACAAATACATACAAATATTTTTACCATAAAAGTTGATGAATAAACTTTTTTGAGTGTATGCTGTAAACAGGATCACAATATGCAACGATGGGCAATTACACGTTTGTGTTTGAAAAGAGTGTGAAACTACGACGACCTACAAATTTTATAGCCTTGCTCAGTGCCACTGTAGGCCTTGCGGTTTGTACCTACATCATATATTTTGTTTTGAGTGTTTGAAATAGATTTTAACCTTCTAAATTAATGTAGAGCTCGTTTTTATCTACAAAACAATTTGATTTGAAATGTTGCACCACCAATGCTTGTCATGATGACTTTCTAATTGATTTGTGTTTTCAAAGAAGTCTAGAAATATGAAATTTTAAAGATATGATATTCTATATAAATTTTTAACAAAACATTTGGTGAAAATCTTTAGAACTACGGGGCGCACTTTGACATGCAACCAACTGGAATAATCAGAGGTCCTGTTGAATTAGTTGGAGAAGGAAATGAAACAATCAGCTTATCAAATCAAACATGGTCATACAAGGTACATATATATTTCTTAAAGACTAGATGGCTTAACAAGAATTGATGTTCTCTTACATGCTTTCTTTTCTCCTCTGAGTGTATTATGATCTGATTAAAGTTTCATATGTATAGATTGGGTTGAATGGTGAAAAACAACAAATATACTCTCCATCCGCACCACACAAATTTAAGTGGCGAACTAATAAGCTTCCTACAAATAAGTCCATGGTTTGGTATAAGGTATGATATCAATTTTTCAAGTTTCATGGAAGTCCCTTTAAAATATAGAAAAGAAACCTACGAACTTCTATAAATTCTTATTGGTACATCAATGTGTACGTTCATTTGCTTTTTCTCGATATCCTCTTACTATATCGTAAGAAATTGTTCTGTTCTATAATTATTAGCTAATGATATAAGAAGCAATGTTCACTTCAGACAACCTTTGAGGTTCTACCTGGTGAAGATCCTTTGGTACTTGACCTACAAGGGATGGGAAAAGGGCAAGCTTGGGTGAACGGTAAAAGCATTGGGAGATTTTGGCCTAGCATGATCGCCCAAACTGATACATGTCAATCATGTGATTACAGAAAACCATACGATCCAAAATATTGCAGAACTGGATGTGGGGAGCCTAGTCAAAGATGGTATACAAAATGCTCCATTGTTTTGTTATGTAATTCAAATATTGAACAATAGTGACACATGATACAACTTTCCATTCAGGTATCATGTTCCCAGATCATTCACAACAGTGGGACCTAACAATGTCCTTATTTTGTTCGAAGAAGCCGGCGGAAACCCTTTTAATGTGAGCCTACAAACCGTTGTAGTTGGGACTATTTGTGCCAATGTTCTCGAGGGACGTGAGTTAGAGTTGTCATGCCAAGGAAACAGAACGATTTCCGAAATCAAGTTCGCGAGCTTTGGTGATCCGCAAGGCTCTTGTTGTGCATTCAAGAAGGGAAGTTGTGAGGCTGCTGATTCCTTAGCTATTGTACAAAAGGTAATAAAATTAAAAGATTATACAGTCACCTTTACCTTTAAACCATTTTGCATAATATATCTAATTCGAAACACTTGGATTTTATGTCAGGCATGTCTTGGTCAGTCACAATGTTCCCTCAATGTTGCAACAAATATGTTTGGATCTAGTGGATGCAACAATATTACCAAGAGGCTAGCAGTTCAAGCTGTTTGCTAAAAGAATTCCTTCGTAATGATCCATACAAAGTTTCATAATCAGCTATATGGAACATTCTTCTACAATATGCACGATAATATAAATATTTTTTTAACATTTGTACAACCTAATGGGATTATTATTTCCAAGGAAATAACAATTTCGTGATGCTCAATTTTTTTACTCATAGTGTTCATGATTATGTTGTCCCCTTATCACTATGTTTGCTTATTTTCTACCTGAATTGTGGAGTGTATATTGAGTTGAAGAGAAGTTCTATTATTGATAAGCATGTGATCAAAACTAGTGGATTATACCTATCATAAACCTAGGTCAATTCTTAGATCGTTCAACGGAACTATGTCCGATCACTTGTGCTAAGTACGACATATTTGTATATTAGACGCATGGTACAGACATAAAAGAATTCGTATTTGGTGAAATAGAGTTGCATATTGATATTTTTAAATGTCGGTTAGATACCTACTATTCCCTTATAAGGGTCTATGTTGTGACATGTACAAGGTCAAGCTAGTAAGTTATACGAGCGAGCCACGAGCATTGAATGAGAGCTCGAGAGGTGTTTGACATGATATTTGTAATCAACGGGGCTTGTCAGGAAGGGTCTTCAAGAAGACTTGAGGAGAACAGATGATTCAATTTGTCGGGTGCCAAATCTTCAGGATCATACTATCTATTCCGTGAGAGCTAGCCAGTCTCCATGTGGGAGTTTCTCTATGGTCCAAGTTCCGCCCTTGGGGGGAGTCAAACTTTATACGAGTGATGACTGTTCAATAGTTCGAATCCGGAAAGGAGATCATAGGTGCAACCGACTCAAGGTATATCTTTATTTGGACGGTTTAGGGGAGTACGAACGTTAAATGACATTCACCACACACATACATCTCTACTTGAGGATGCAGATATACGGGGGAACTTTCCAGTCAAACATGATGGTGGATGCTTGAATATCGTGGGAACTGTAGTATTCGCTTGGACGATGCAACCAATGAGGAGAAAGCTATTTTGAATAGGGGCATGTTTCAGTGGAAGATGGAAGTTGAAGCATGCAACCAAGACTCAAGGTGAGGCTAATGGTCAAGAATTTCGGTCTTTGTCGATTCATTAATCTTGAGGATATTCCACTGATTCGGGATATGCTATATGGCAGTTAGCGTCAACATGGTGATTGAACATTTGGAGACGACATGAATGTGGAATAGCCCAACAGATGTGGGTGACGACAAAGAGCAATAACTCCTTTGTATGACGACATGCATGGAGTCCGATTAAGGATCCATGGAGTCAACACCTACTTATCAGACAAAAGAGGGAGTTTATTGGGTGTCTGTTTGCCATTAAAATATCAAGAATAAAAATTACAGAGGAATTGAACTTGATTGCAAACTCGCTTGTACAAAAGAAAGCCTAGAAAGAAATCCTAGGAAACAATCTAAGTACAATTGTTTAGTTTTTTATTATGGGGGGTGACGATGGAGGCTCGGAAAAGTGTAGCAACTCTGCCTCCTTGGACTATCAGACGCAGACTTTGCTCTTAAAGAAATTTTCCAGCCATTGATTGCCAACCTTTGCATGGGTGTGGTACCCTGCTATTTATAGTGATTCCTGCATAAAGCAGATTTTGGGCCGCATAAAGGGCCACGTGGTTACGTGTCTGTAATAGCACACGAAGACTCGATCTTGGGCTGCCAGCTGGTGGAGGTTATTGAGATTTTGTTGTAGCAAATTTGGGTGGTTGAGACTTGGTCAAATTGTCATGTGTCCCCTCCATAAAGCAGAGTCTGACTCATTTTGGCTGCATAGTGGCCTTAGGGGCCTTGCTTCTGCGGCTCGGTTCCGCTTGGCCGCATGGGATCTTTGAGAACCTTGCTTTTGTGGCTTAATTTCACTTGGCCGCATGGGATCTTTGAGAACCTTCCCTCTGCGGCTTGAGTCTCCTTAGCCGCATGGGGCCTTCGAGAGCCTTGCTTCTGCGGCTTGAGTTGTCTTAGCCGCATGAGGTCTCCAGGGGCACTGCTTCTGTGGCTTAGTTTCGCTTAGCTGCATTGGGTCTCCAGGAGCACTGCTTCTGCGGCTTAGTTTCACTTGGCTGTATTGGGTCTGCAGGAGCACTGCTTCTGCGACTTAGTTTCACTTGGCCGCATGGAGTGATGATCCGCATAAACTCCATCTTTTCCATAAACAAGACCCCCTTCAATGTTTTCAATTTACAAATTTGGAATACTTTGAATAAGAAGCATGGAGATCAAGCCGCAGGGAAGCTTCGAGCCGCAGGAAGATTTCTGTCTGCAGGAAGATTTCGAGCCGCAGAGAGATCTGTCCAGCTGTCACCGCCTCATTTAATGCTTTGCTTTTTAGATTTGGGCTCTCTTTTCAAGATAAAGGTGACGGTTACTAAGGATAAAATCCAAAAGGCCATCATTATCTTTTAATGGTACGATAACCGAAGCAGTGCCCATTCCAGTTTAGCCTATAAATACAGGCTGTGTGATAGAGAGAGAATTTCTTCTATTCTCTTTTGAATTTCTTTCTCTTTGTTGCATTTTTTTATTTCCTCCGACCAGCCATGGCCCCCAAAGCTTCTAAAACACTAGCGCCATCGACAAAGGGAAGGGGACCGCTTCTGAGAAGTCACCCTCCTTCCACCCAGACGTTCATCCACCTATCAAGGGTAGGGCGGGAGAATGATCACTTGAATTAACACAGCCATGTCGCATGTTTTATGCGCGGGTCTGACCATATTTCACCGCTGTAACATGGCTTCAATGCCTTTAGTGCACAGTTGGCCTTCATGGGGAATGTGTCGTATGTGCTCTGTGTGACTGGGCCGCATGGACTGAGCCGCATAAGTATCAGAGTACATGCAGCTTTACCCTATCTGTATCTGGGCCGCATATGATCGAGCCGCATGCATGAATCCTCCCATATCTGGGTCGCATATGTTCTGCTTGCCTAGGCCGCATGTGTTACTTAATTTGAGCCGCATATGTTCCCTTCATAACTGAGCCGCATAGGCTTCTGTGTATTACTTAAAAGCCCATTCACTTCTGTTTTCATTTGAATGTCTTCTTTATTTGATCTTTGCAGTGACCTTGCCTACGGCTCCTTCGAGGGAGGTTCTGGTAGGATATGCTCAGTCTGTCTTGGGTGCTAGATTTGACCATATAGTCTAAGATGTTTCGACTCAGATCACCCGAAGTCAACCTGAAGACAGATTAAGGGAGATCAGAAGCCAATCCTTCTTCTTTTTACTTAGCATAATGAACTCTGGGCAGCTGAATGGCATTCATCTGAAGCCTATATTTCTGTTCGGGGATGCCCTAATATTTCAGACCCGAGCATTATAGAGATATCTGAAAGCTGGGACTTCTATTTTCAGGAGGAAGCGATTCACATACCCCTAATGAAGCGCCACTTCCCCCTATCAGGTTTCAATATGGTGCCTCTTGAGAGGAAGATGCCGGGTTCCCTAACTCTGGATCAACAGGGAGTCTTCGTGGGCCATATCCGTTTTAATAATCCTACACGGTTAGTGGTTGTAGTAAGGGAGACAATGAGCTATTCTGTCCTTAGGCTGGCTCCTGGCAGTCTCATCAACGAACTTGTAAAACCCCTTATAATTTAAAGGAATATTTAAATTATTTTTGGATTTTATTTAATTCTAATTTATTTTTATCTTATTTATATTATATAAAAGGACTATAGCCATGGTTGAGTTTGAATATGCAAGACGACAAGAAAGTATGGCATGCCTAGCGTAGTCGGGTGCTTTAACTAGTATGCTAGTCATGTTAGGAATGCCATGGTCATATTATAATCTTTTGCATGTTAACCATTCAAATTATGGAACAAGTTATATTTTTATTTAATTAATTAGTTAAGAAAGCCTTTATGACTTTTTAGGAGACCCGGTTGAACCAAACCTTCCCAAACCTCTTCCAAGCCAAACCCAACCCTATGTAGACATGTTGGACATTAATAAATATTAATAATTACATATATTTGTATTTAATTCAGATTTTGTAGTATAATTACATAGATAGAATTAAATAGTTCTATATTAGGAAACTCTTTTTTAAATCCTCAATCCAATCAACTTGCCAACTCACCAAACAACCAAATCATGCCAAGTGGACACCCACCATGCTAATTTTGGCCAAGCAACCTCCCCATGACTGAATGCATCAAATTAAATAGAATTTAAATCCTAGATTGCTTAAAATTCATTTAAGGTTATGTTTAAATATACCAACTTATCCCAAATCTTAACCAAATCCTAATATTTCTCTCCCTCACCTTTGGCCGACCAAAACCCCTCTCCCTCTCCATAATTTTGGCAGCAACAAACTCCCCATAGCATCTATACATCATCTCCTCCATTGCACATATATCCATCCTTCACAAAAACTCATCTCCTCCACCATACATCTCCGAAACCCCTCAAAACAAACCTTAAAAACTCCATCTCCTCCATCCAATCCTCTATAGCCATTATCAACTCTCTTATACTCACCAATAGAGGATTAGCAAGCGAGGATAACGAAAAAGATTGGAGCTTTGGTGAAGAGAAGTCATCATCACCCTTTCTAGCCAGGATCTTTGGTAAGAACCCAAATCTTTTCTTCTAAAAACCTTTGCTAAAATTCTGTAGAAAATATGTTATTAATTCTGTAGAAATCATATTTTGATGGCTTTTGTTAGGTATAATCATCCATAAAGGTTTCATGAAATATATGCATAATATTCATGTGTTGGTAGGATCAAAATTAATTCCATTGTAAAGAAACTATGAGTTATTGGTGCCTATTTTTGAAAATAAATTTTATGTGTGTTCATATACATAAATTAGGATTTTTAAGTATTTTTCCATGATTTTAGCAACTCAAATCTGGTCGAGAAAATTGTAGGTCAAAACTAGCTAATTTCGGGTAACCAGAATGTCCCAAACTTGTAGTATAACTCAACCCTTGTACCTCTGATATTATTCTATGAAATAAAGTATTTTATTTCTTTCTGTTTAAAATATATTTTTGGTTATTTTAGCAATTTTGAGTCATTAACTATGTTCCGGACGAGTTTCGGGTAGACTAGCTGACTTATTAATCAACTAGTCATAAATGTCTTTAGAAATATTAATTCTGGAATTTTAGAGATAAATCTGTATAAAATTAGTTTAAATATTATTTTTATAAATTTTTATATGATTTTTAAGTATGTTATTGAAGTAGGGGAATAACCGACTAATTAAAAGTTAGAAACCCTAAAACTATGTTTCGATGTCTCGTGGAACCTGTGTGTGATTGTATGGATCTAAATGGTTCCACGAGAGATTGAATATAATTTTAACACATTGCTTTGACTAATTAAGTCGTATCGTAAGTTTAGTGACTTAATTTAGTTAATTAATTATCTAGGAGCGTCGGGTTCCGGAGGCGTGGACGCGGGAGCGGCGTTTCATATTTACAGCACGGAATCAGGCAAGATATCTTGCCATATTTACTGCTTACATTTAGTTATATTTTATTTCAGTTATTGTATCTATATTCCTTGTTTATTATTTTCTTCTTGCATGTGGACCTAGAGTTAAGTGACTACCGTCAATAGAGTGCATGTCATTAACTTGTCACGATTGTATCACGAGTTGTGTGTGAGTTGTGAGTATCATGTAGTAGTCACTTGCGTGTTGGCTGATCACCCATGCACATGCGTAGGAATAACTGTCAATAGATACATGTTAGAAGACTTGACAGTTATTGAATATAAGCCGTGTTGTGGAAACGACACGTGTTGGTGTGTCGTGGTTACGATGCATGTATAGTATCATAGGGGGGAGGGGACAGCTACTAGCGTAGGGGCTATATTTATTTTTTACACACATTATGGGTGATAGTGAATCGGATGAGCACTACGTGCTGCCTGGCCGATAGTGTCTCGGATGAGCGCTACTTGACGGCCACTCTTTATTACTTGCTTGCGTGAATCCGTTACAGCCCCTGCGTAGAACGTTATCCTCAAAGTGCATATCACATAGATGGTTAGGTACCCTATTGTGTTGTAGTTTATAGTTTTTTTTACTTATGCAGTTACATGGCATGTTCTTCCTGTATCTTGTTATGACCTGGTTATCTCTCCAGGTGTATGCTTTCATGATTTACTGTAGGTGTTCTAGCCAAGGTCATGATCTTCTCCCTTACTTCGAAGAGAATTATGCTTGGTTCGTTTGATATTTTATCGATTCACTTCTTGTACATTTTATTTTGAGATAGTTGGTAGTGGACTTTGTCTCCGCCCAACGTTTGTACAAATGACTTTAATAAGTTGATTTTATGATATATTGGTTTGTGGATGAGATTAGCTTTATGGTTACTATATTTTACAGCTTATGTGTACATACGAGATATCCATATATTGGAGTATACTTCGTATGTAGACAGCTGTCATGATACGTTAGTCCTACATATTTTGGGACTGGGGAGTTACATGTTTTTGTGGTGGCCCATGCAGGTCTAGTTTGTCACATCGGTTACGCTACTGTACCGATGTGAACCTGCATATAGGATTAGGATATAGGAATCTCATCCACAAGCTTGACTTTCTCCCTCAATTCCAAATCTCGAACTCTCGTCCGATTATCTTGACTTCATTCTGCTTGATTCCTTTCACCGCAAATCTTATCTTCTTTCATGCTGAATAGGGAGGTTAGGAGATAACTCATTCGAGTACACGTGTTATATTCCTCAATTACTCCATTAGTTGACTTCATAAGTTGAGTAGTATGACTACAACCTACCACCCGTATCCTTTTTACCTAGTATTAAAGTGTAACAGAGTGATAATGAATATATGCTAGTGTGGGAGAGATGTTTACCTAGAATATAGAGATTTCGTAGTCCATACCCATTGGTCAACTAAGGCCTGATACAAGAACCAGTATGACGACTGTATACGCAAGCACACCGGATAAGATTTAGATCCTTGTGAAATTCGAACTATTTATTACTGCTTTCAACGTATTCTCCCACAGTTATACTTTAAACTACCATGAATAACGATGCTATTTATAGCCTAGTTTTGCAAGCTTATTCTTTACCGAGCTTGTTCAGGACATATGTATATTGGGGACGCTCACAAGCATATTGTCTAATTAGAATCAATGTATTGTGGTCTGATCAACCATAGTGCACTTGGTTCGCTCTTCATATGATTATCCCACGTGGATTAAGATATAGAGGTATCTAGGATCTCATCCGCGACTGCATTGACAATTCCTTTTGAATTACACATTCGCCTTTGAATTATGTAATTGTATTCAATGACATCTTTCTTGAACTCATTATTGCTTTTGTCTTTCACTGATTAGAAAGACGAACTCTCGTATTTGATAGATAAATACAGAGTATCCCCATGGCCATGGTAGTTATATGCACAAGTATAGCAACCATCGGCCAAGCCATATAACTACAACCTTGCCTAAAGTTGCTCGTCCTTCCCTCGACCCTAATAGTAATATCGTGACCTTCTAGTCATTTGAGCTTGAAAGATGAGTAAGATCTTACCCTTGGGTAAACCACAAACCTATGAGACTATCTAATCTCTAGGAATCATTTATTGTGAGTCTCCAAATATTCATCTTGATTCTTGGCTTAACTAGCAACCCGTATGCCTTAACTCAAACCTTACTTGACTAGGCCCCCACAGTTTAGACAGAGAAAAATAGACCAAAACAAGGACAAGCATTGCAATGACCATGGTAGACACCCATTCCAAGATTAGAGATTCAGCAGATGTTACTCTAGGTACAAAATTCTATTATCAAAGAAGTGACATAATATTAGAACAACACATTTACCAGCTTAGCCAAAATATGTAGCATGATGCCCCGTCATTATGTTGTATTAGTAATCAACAAGTGATGCATGAGCACTACATTTAATACCTCTAGAATGCTTGTGACTATAGTCTGGCAGGTTTGACACAAATAGAAATTCACGACTTAGTAGTTAGGGATCTTTTCCATGACGTGCTTTAGAGTTCGTTATTCCACCGATAGACTCGTATACCATGGACAAGCGGGTCATTCCATCTTATCGACTCAGGTACCACTGTACGCGATCATTTCCATTTATTAGGACTCGGGGTACAATCCTCGAAACTGATTCACAACTACCCTATCATGTTATCGATCAGATCGTGACTTATTATTACCAAATGTCAAGGTACGATATCGCGACTCAAATGTTCCTAACCTCATTATTCCTAAAACCATATCCTAGTCTCTAGAGTGAATAGATTGTAAGCCATTCTTACTTTTAGGAATTTGGGGATCATCGATTGATTGAGGTAAATTGGTTCTCACTAGGATGATAAATTAGTGACTCCTGAACTCCCACTTTCTTTTAGATCTTTTGGTGTCCCTTACCTTGACTTTGATTTTTGAAGTGTAATACTAGCTGTTACCTTCCAACAAAATTTATATGTAAAACTTAAACGAGTCCACCTTCAAGTAGATATATCATGTCCCATACAAACACATCTCCTTTGACTCTATTATGATACGACTTTCAGGTCAAAAGGGACTAACGATAACCCTTACCATAACACCGATGTACTTTCGGACTGCAGTTAGAGATCCAACCTTGACTCAAATCTTTTGGCCCAATATATGGTTGTGATCTACTCGAAGCCCTCTACGCACATGCCACTAGTATGCTACACAATAGAGGCCTTGTGTGCTACTTAAACACAAAAGTCACGGAAGGCGCATCTCACGACTTACAGAACCTATTCTACCAACCCGACGAGAAATTTGCCCAACCACTTGAATTTGAACCTATTCTACATTACCCTAACCTAATAGGGATGGTTTAAAATTCCATAAAATTTTGTCCAGCCACTATAGATTAAAATCTAAAGTTCATGCAATCAAAGATTGAAGTCCAATTAGGGAACCTATTGAGACTCAGTTAAACCCATCGTAGCCCATCGCCATATTGGGACTATAAAACCAAACTTGATGAAATAGGCCCTCACCCCTATTATGTAGGTCCCACCTCTTGGCTCACTAACTCTCCTTCCATAGATTTCGTAACTGCATCTCTTCGTAGCCTATGTTATGCATCTCTCGGTACCAACTTGCTTCCGGATATACTTGACCAAGACCTCTCATACTGTCTTGACCAAACAAAATTAATATATGGGCCATATTAAATAGATAATACCTAGACTTCCTATAGAGTCTGTGACTATGATTGGAAATACCTCATACTTCTTATACCTCCTTGAAATTTAACCTTCTTAGAAGCCCTATTACTGTGCTTTCCCCGATTAACCAACTTCTATAAGTTGGGTAGAACATTGAACTTATTATACTCTACCTCTCAGAATGGGATTACAATCGTGACCGTTCTTCTGTCTGTATGGAATTTATGAAATGATCTTTTATTTTTGCATTTTACTTTGCTCGTGCGTTTAGATAACTACGGTAACATATTGCAACCTAAATTCTTCAAGTCAATCATAGAATCATTTTTATTTAAATCAATAGCAAATTTTTTTTGAGGCAAATAGATCGCAAGCCTCTCTAAGGAACATAAGATTTTTGAATTTATAAGTGGTTGGAAATGATTGGTTCCAATTAGACTAATAATTCAATGGTTCATAACGTCGACCCATATTTGTATCATGTGATACCCACGACCGTGATTTTGATAATTGAAACACAATGCTAGCCTTTTTCCTTTCAACAAAGTTCACACTCACGAACTAGACTAGTCATGCTACTCACATGACATACATGTCCCTACGCAAACGAACTTTCCAGTGCTCCATTTAAAAATTACACCACGTGTATGACACATTGTTTCCTCAAAACAAACCATAGAGACCTAAATTCGACCTATTCGATTTCACCCATACAAATATTGACCCATTTCCTTAACTAAACTGAATACTCAAGATCTATGCAAGACGCACACCTATGATGTATGCCTTCCTACAAGCAAGCGCATGCCTCCTACATAACACCAAACATCAGCCCACACATATTAGTCGTTTTGACTTTGAGTTTTCAAAACACTTGCCTAATCATATTCTATAGCCTGGGTTCTTTAATTATCATCGATTCTCATCACTTGGACATAAATTCTTCTTTCCTAAGTTTTCAAGATCACTTCTTAGTTTCCCATGTTAGACGTAGAACGAATCCTTTTGAACCGACACACCTTAGTATATTCCAACAAGAGGTTGCTACCAGCTTGTCAGAAATATGACCCCTAGAGTGACAATGTTTGACTGTAGTAACTTTCTTATAGTTGTTATTGACTAAGAACGTTATGGTGTTATCGAGGCTCACTTAGAATCCAAGACTGCGGTCAGAAGTGTCCATTATTCTCACTTAAAGCCAATCCTTCTTCTTTTTACTTAGCATAATGAACTCTGGGCAGCTGAATGGCATTCATCTGAAGCCTATGTTTCTGTTCGGGGATGCCCTAATATTTCAGACCCGAGCATTATAGAGATATCTGAAAGCTGGGACTTCTATTTTCAGGGGGAAGCGATTCACATACCCCTAATGAAGCGCCACTTCCCCCTATCAGGTTTCAATATGGTGCCTCTTGAGAGGAAGATGCCGGGTTCTCTAACTCTGGATCAACAGGGAGTCTTCGTGGACCATATCCGTTTTAATAATCCTACGCGGTTAGTGGTTGTAGTAAGGGAGACAATGAGCTATTCTGTCCTTAGGCTGGCTCCTGGCAGTCTCATCAACGAACTTGTAAAACCCCTTATAATTTAAAGGAATATTTAAATTATTTTTGGATTTTATTTAATTCTAATTTATTTTTATCTTATTTATATTATATAAAAGGACTATAGCCATGGTTGAGTTTGAATATGCAAGACGACAAGAAAGTATGGCATGCCTAGCGTAGTCGGGTGCTTTAACTAGTATGCTAGCCATGTTAGGAATACCATGGTCATATTGTAATCTCTTGCATGTTAACCATTCAAATTATGGCACAAGTTATATTTTTTAATTAATTAGTTAAGAAAGCCTTTATGACTTTTTAGGAGACCCAGTTGCACCAAACCTTTCCAAACCTCTTCCAAGCCAAATCCAACCCTATGTTGGCATGTTGGACATTAATAAATATTAATAATTATATTTATTTGTATTTAATTCATATTTTGTAGTGTAATTACATAGATAGAATTAAATAGTTCTATATTAGAAAACTCTTTTTTAAATCCTCAATCCAATCAACTTGCCAACTCACCAAACAACCAAATCATGCCAAATGGACCCCCACCATACTAATTTCGGCCAAGCAACCCCCCATGGCCGAATGCATCAAATTAAATAGGATTTAAATCCTAGATTGCTTAAAATTTATTTAAGGATAGGTTTAAATATACCAACTGTTTGCCATTGATTATAAAAGAACATAACAGTTTTATGGGAGTACTGGACCTTTACTTCACAACTACAAACTCGCTTGTACAAAAGAGAGCCTAGGAACAAAACCTAGGAAAAGCAATCTAAAGTACAATTGTTTATTTTTTATTCTGGGGGGGTGATGATAGAGGCTCGGGAGAGTGACGGAAACTCTGCCTTACTCCTTAGGCGATCGAACACAGCTTCGGCTCCGGGGAAGAAATGCTCTTTGTGTGGACGGGGGTTGCTAGTCTCTCTGCTCGGGCTCTGTGCGACTGCTCCTCTGTGCTTTCGCCGTTCTCTGTCTCCAGTCCTTTTGCAAGGGAATGGCACCTTGCTATTTATAGGGCTTTGTGATAAGTAGGGTGTGCAGTAATTGCTCCTTTAAAAGTGGGTGGTTAAGATTTATCTTGATCCTGTTTGTTGAAAATCAATCTGGGTTGTTAATGTTGATTGCAACAAATCTGGGTAGTTAATGTTGATTGCGACAAATCTGCATGGTTTGTTCGAAATCGATCTGAGCAGTTAATGTTGATTGCAATAAATCCGTATTGTGATGATTTGTTGATGTCAGCGAATCCAAGTGAATAAATCTTGGTCAATCTCTTGCCACGTGTCCCAACTGCCTTTTATGTCGATTGCCATAAATCTGAGTTGTTGAGATTTGATCAACTCCTGCCACATGTCCCAACTGCTGCGAGCCGCATAGAGGACCGTCATAGTTGAGCCGCATGAGTGCGGCCTCGTGTCATAGCCGCATAAGGGTGGCCTTATCTGAACCGCATGGAAGTCCTTACAACTGAGCCGCATGGACGTCCTTTAATCTGAACCGCATGGAGGTCCTTACCACTGAGCCGCATGGACGTCCTTATGACTGAGCCGCATAGACGTCCTTTAATCTGAACCGCATGGAGGTTCTTACCACTGAGCCGCATGGACGTCCTTATGACTGAGCCGCATAAATAGGTTTGGAAATGGATGGATCGTGCCAGCTATAAAGATTTTTCTCGTCTCTCTAGGATCACGTCAAGAGTCATTATTTTACCTTTATGTCAGAGCCGTCAATCTGTTGTGTCAGGGCTGCTGCATTGCGTCAGAGCATTAAATGAGCCAGTTGTACATAGTAATGATAGCCAGCTGTAGATGCTTGCTTTTGAACTACCCACGGCCACGTGGCTTTTCCGAGCTGCATAGAGCTCTCGGAGACTTCTGAGCCGCATAAAGCTCTAAGGGACTTATGAGCCGCATAAAGCTCTAACGGATTTGTGAGCTGCATGAAGCTCTAAGTGATTTTCTGAGCCGCATGAGACTCCCACTGCTTTGAGCCGCATGAATTTTACTTGTTCTTTTCCATGCTTCTACAAGACCCCCTTCAAAAATTTTAATTTGTAAAAATTGAAATACTTTGAATAAGAAGTATGGCTATGTCCGCATAAGATCTCCGTGCCGCATATACTCCTCTGGCCGCATAGAATGTTCTGACTGCATGGACGTTCTGGCCGCATGGAATATTCTGGCCGTATGGACGTTCTGGCCGCATGGACGTTCTGGCCATATAGACTACTCTGTGCCACGTAGGCATCTCATTTATTTGCCTATGATTCGCTTTGATTTAAAGCTGTCTTTTGGGATAGGATCCCAAGAGTCAGTTTTAAATATTTAGATTTGCCTTAATGATTAGGATTTAATCTTTTCGCATACAGGGGTTAGAAATCCAAGAGTCGGCTTTGTAATCTAGGCGGCGCGTCATGCGAAGCGTCCCTCGATCCGCACGCCCCCCATCAACCTATAAATATGGGTTCTTTGGTAGAGAGAGACTTTTTACTTTCTTTTCTCTTCAACTTTTCATGCCCTAGTTGCCGTCGTCTTCTCTCTCGATCACCGATCAACAGTGGCCCCCAAAGCTTCCTCTAGTGCTGCGACGAAGGATAAGAAAACGGCTTCTTCATCGACTGAGGCACCTACAGTTCATCCTGATGTCCACCCTGCCATTGATGGTAAGGATTATGTGGAAGACCGTATTCTTCAAACCCTAACAAAAAATGGCTCTGTTGCATGTTTGATACACAAGCCTTTTCTTCTTGGCATTTAATGCGTCCTTCGTCTTCATTGAACTGCCCAATTTCAGTACGATGAAGCCGCATATGTTGTATGGGCCGCATGAACTTCTCATGTCCGAGTCGCATGGGGTATGCCACATGTTTGAGCCGCATGAGAAATGACTGAGCCGTATAAGCACCTTTAAAACTGAACCGCATGAAGTCCCGCTGAACAGAACCGCATGAGCTCCTGATGAACTGGGCCGCATAAGCACCTTTAAAACTGAACCACATGAAGTTCCACTGAATAAGACCGCATGAGCTTCTGATGAACTGGGCCGCATAAGCTCCAACATATCAGAGCCGCATAAGCTTATCTGAACTGAGCCGCATAAGCCCCATTGAACAGAACCGTATGAGCTTTTTTAGAACTGAGTCGTATAAAGTCCCCTTTAAAACCTGGACCGCATAAGCTCATCTGAACTTGACCGTGTGAGACCCTGCTAAACAAAGTCGCATGAAGTCCCTTGAACAGAATCGCATATGAACCCATCAAAGTAGAGCCACATGAACTCCGTTAAAACTGAGCCGCATAAGGACCTCTCAAAACAGAGCCGCATGAATTCCGTTAAAACTGAGCCGCATAAGGACCCGTCCAAACAGAGCCGCATGAACTCTGTTAAAACTGAGCCGCATAAGGACCCCTCAAAATAGAGCCGCATGAACTCCGTTAAAACTGAGCCGCATAAGGACCCGTCCAAACAGAGTCGCATAAACTCTGTTAAAACTGAGCCGCATAAGGACCCGTCTAAACAGAGCCGCATGAACTCTTTTTAAATGTTTTTTGGTCCTCTCCTGACTTTGTTTCCTTTGTCCTTCTTTCAGTGAACTTGCCAGTTAATGCTGCGGTAGAACCTCTGGTGGATCGCGCCCAATCTGCTGTGGGCTATAGGTATGACCACATAGTTGAGTATGTGGTGAACCAGTTTCTAAAAGACGAACCTTTGGAGAGGTTGGATGACATAAAAAAGCAGTCATTCTTCTTTATTTCGGGGATGATGAACTCAAGGCTGCTGGGGGACAAACACTTGAAGCCCGCATTCCTTTTCGGGGATGCCCTGACTGTAAAAAACTCCCAAGTTCTTGATGTATCTGAGAAATGGGATTTTAACTCTGATGGGATGGCGATCCATATTCCTCGGATGGAGCGTCACTTTCCACGGTCATGGTTCAACATGTTGCCCATGACCAGGAAGATGGAGGATTCCTTGACTCCGACCCAGAGCGGGATGATTGTGGGCGAAATTTACTACAATAATAACATGCGGTCAGCGTACGCGGGCAGGGTACCAGTCAGCCGATACGTGATGGGGTTGGCCCTGGGCAGTTTCTTGAATGTGCAGGGTCCCAATTTCACGTTTTCTGAAGCTGACACTTTCATAAACCAACTTACTCGGAAAGGGTCCTATCCTGTTGGCCGATTGTCGCTGTCGAGTTGGATACACCCTCTCCCTTCGTAGACCAACCTGTTCACGTGGATCGCGCGGAAGTACGAGACTCTCCTGCATAAGATTGGACTATACCATGCCATTCGGGGCACCAGCTATGGCTTGCCCACAAATAAGAAATTGTTCATGGCTTTGTTAGAAATGTACAACTGCCGCACAAGGACTTTCTTCACACCCGTAGGGGAGATGGGGCTTGCTCTACACGAGATGCACGCAGTCTCCAAGCTACCTTGGGGAGACAAAGTTTTTGAAGTATATACTCCAACGAACGAAGAGTTAGAGGATCTTGAGCGACAGTTCCCGGGTTTCGTAGCTGTCTACCAGGAACTACTGTGCATCACAGTACATGCCACCAGATATCCATCAAGAAGGACGGTAACTCGAAAGGGAACCATCCCCATACTTTGTCCTAGCTCACCTACCTTTTTACGCTAGGTTTCTCAGGCCGGGTTTCTTCCCGCAGTCCTCAAACCCACGAGGAAATACAGAGTCGAGTGTCGACGGCCAAGAGATTGAGGGCCATAGGAGACAGATTTGGGAATAAAACTGACTCCTTTAGCAATTTTTACTAGGATACCTAGCCGATGTCTGAGAAGGCTCTCCTGGCGGGATTCCTGATGGTATGGCTGCAAAATTACGTGGTCTCAGGAGGGGCTGGTTCCATTGAGAGACTCAGCCGTAATTTTATCCTTCCTGCTGTGAAGGTGGTCTTCGGAGTCAGGCTAGCTCTACTCCTGGCCATGGTGTGCAGTATACACCATAGCCTTCGCACTTTTACGTCCAAGGTCATCGCCCGTGATGCGACAAAGGACTTTGAACGTGTTGAACTGCCATACCACTATCTGATGGGGTGGTTGCTGATGCATTACCGGTCTTTAATGAGACCTGGCCCCGAAGATGGCGTAACTGCAGATGATGCCTTCATCTTCCAATATCGTCGTATGCCTTGGGATTGCGAGACTATGCGTGCTTGTAGGATGGCGCTGTCGAGAGTGGACAGATATAATTTTTTTGTATCTGTTCCTTGATTTACTGCTGAAGAAATAAGGGCTGTACATCTGGATGGTATTGGGCCTCCCCACTTCTTAGATGGTAAAATGCTCCTTTAGTTGCACAACATTCGCCCTTCCCACCTGGTATACCGCAACCGCAACGCTGTCTACTTGGAGCCTTACTTGCCTAGTAGGTTCGTCCGACATTTTGGGTATAGCCAGTTTTTTCTGGATAGTCCCAGCTCTTGCCTGGATTTTGAAGGCAGCATCCTCGATGGCATCAGGGCCTGGCATTATTATCATACGGTTCACACCCGTACTAGCTTCTTTGTTCCTGATATTGGGGATTCATGAAAGATCTTGTATCTGGCGGCTCTCTACCACGTCATGGCGAACAAGCCTCATGTTGGCTTTGACCCGAGTACCAGCTTCATTGTTGGTACCGATTTGGAGGAGAAACCCAAGGGGTCTAAGGCAAGAAAGAGGAGGGAGAACATGGTCGATGTGCCGGACTCAGAGTCCAGCAACGCGGACGAGTAGGATGACGAACACGCTCCCGATAACACTCTCCCTCCTACAGATGAGGTGGTGGTGGATCAACCGCCTGTTGAGCCAAGCCCTTTCCGAAAGCGAAGCAGGCCTGAGTCTGCTGGTGGTGGCAGAACCTACTCCGTGAAACGGGCTGCGGTTAAGCCTCGTCGGCTGCTCATTAAGGAGAGTGGCGAGGATATGGGCGCCATTTCGGAGGTGAATTGAATTACAACCCTCTCTTTCTTTGGCTTTTCCTGAACTATGTTCTAATCATTTTTTCTCTGTTGGCGTCCGAAGAGTCAGACTCTCGAGAGCAAGCCGCTGTTTCTGAAGTCGACCCGGCCCTGACCACTTTGATTAGTGACATGTGTGCCGAGATTATTTCTGTCGGGGTTTTCTTAGCGGCGGCTGAGGGGTCTCACGTTGCTGAGGTCTCAACCCAGGGCGACGTAGACTCCGCTGAACTCATCCCCTAGACTGCTGAACTTCAGCAGGGTGACGCTGATCCAGTTGTATCTCCTTCTGGGGCGGATGGGGCAGAGGAACCAGCTGAATTCGGCTCGGGTGTCGCCGGTGAAGAGGTTACGGCGACTGTAAGCGAACCTCAACCTCCGTAATTCTTCCCTGGTAAGATAAGCTAAGTCTTGACTAGTGAGGAGGCTCATTCGCTCTATCATCACATCCTCTAGATTAAGCTGATTGATGGTTGCTCTGGACATACAGGTCCTGCTCCTTTACTACCGATGACGGATATTGTCAGGATAGAGCTCGTCAGAGAGAATCTGGTGGAAGAGAGCGTGCCTCCTCCCCCTCTGACTTATATTGAGGGTCCTCCCGCTGAATCAAGTTCGGGAGGACAAACGGCAGAACAGCTGGATCAGGGAGACCTGGTCCCTGCACCTTCATCTATTCATGTGGCTCCAGAGGTCGACCTTTCTGTCCTGCCGAGCCTCTGGATTCTTCGGGCTGCGAAAGAAGAATTGGCCGCTATTCAAGCGTCCTTTTGCTCGAAATTTATTTCCCTCGTGGTAGGGGCATCAAGTTCTGTTACATCTTCTTTGACTCTGCCAGCCACTCTCTCTTTGATGCCGTCCTCTTCGAAAGTTCTGGATGAATCGTCATGGGATGTGGTTGACAGTTTCTATCGTCACTTGAGGCGAGGAGTCAAAGCTGCTGTGGAGAGGGGGATCTCTTTTGCCCTGGCCCGTCAATGCGCTCGTGGCCAAATTGAAATTATTAGAACCCTTCCCGGTGGGGCAGGGATAGTAGAGCTGCTGGAACCCAAATTGCTGGAAGCTGATCAGCTGGTGGCTCAGTATCAGGGACTGCGACAAGTTGATCTATCGTCAGCAATAGATCAGGAGCATGCCTTCCTCATCATTGTCGTAGAGAAGGTACGGACCATACGAGATACGTCTAAGCTGGTTATCATAAAGGACCTCGATAATCTGTCTATTTAGTACGATCAGCTGAGCCGCAGGAGCGAGGATTGCATTGCTCGGGCGGCGGCCGCCTCTCGCAGAATAATCGATATGAGGGAGTAGATCCTCGAACTCCAGAGGAAGCTGGCTTTCTTAGAATCTGAGCTCGAGGCCTCCCGCGCGAGTAAAGAGCAAATCGTCCAGGAGGCCAAAAAGATCACCCGAGCTTCTGCTGGCCTGGAGCGTGCTCTAAAAAGACTCGAGGATGGCTGGCAGGCCCATGCACATCTGGAGGATGCAGAGCGGCTGACTCAGGAGGCTGAGCGCCGGGCCAAGCTGCGATTTGAGCGGTCGACCGCCGTGCTGAGGGATCGACTCAGAGAATTATGTATAGCCGAACCATAGTCGGCCTTTTTTCTTTCTCTCTTTGTCATTTTCCTTCGTTTTGATAGGGACATGGTCCCCGAATCTGTAGTACTTTCGCTTTTCAATAAATGACTATGTTTTCATCATCCATCATCTATTGTGCTTGTACTGTATCTCTGGTATTTGTAATGTTTACCCCACTGGGGGACTATTTGTGGACCTATTACCCTTGGCATACCTCGGTTTTAGGTACGGATAATAGTTTGATTAGGGATACCTAGCACGATTCTACGGTAAGGTGACCATGGAAGTTCTTGGTATTGAGCGAAAGAGTGCCATAGGGCAGCTGGGTCCCAGAGGCATGATGAGAAAGGAGCTATATGTACTAGAGGACTTAGTACAAGATTTGTGGTCACAGAGGACATTTGTGGTCGACAGAGGACATTTGTGGTCAACTGAGGACATTTGTGGTCAACTGAGGACATTGGTGGTCAACTGAAGACATTTGTGGTCAACAGAGGACATTTGTGATCAACAGAGGACATTTGTGGTCAACAGAGGACATTTGTGGTCAACAGAGGACATTTGTGGACCTATTATCCTTGGCGTACCCTGGTTTTTGGTACGGATAATAAGTTGAGAGAGAATCAACATACTTACTCAGAGGTAATGAGGACGTGGTAAATATGAGGGTTTCTTCGATGGAATCTTCCTACTCAGAGGTAATGAGGACGTGGCAAGAGTAGACACCATGAAGGGTGCATAGAACAACTCAGATGTAATGTGGATGTGGAAGTTCTACGTGAGGGGTGGTTTGTTTTTTGATGGAAGTGAAACAACTCAGAGGTGACATCGACGTAGTTGTTTCGGAAAATTTTTGGATCTGTTATCCTTTTTATGTACTGAAAGTGCAGGTAGTGGATCATGAGGAAGGAGCTCTTTTTAGGAAGAAAGTTCAGAGGTATGATCATACATGACTTACTACCCAGAAGATGCGATATAGATTCATCTGGAGTGACCAGAGTGTAAGTTCAGCGGTACCTGTAGGTACATAACTCAACAATCTAGGAGATTTGGAGTCAGAGTGTAAGTTCAGCTGCACCAGAGGGCACATAACTCAACAATCTGGAAGATTTGGAGTCAGAGTGTAAGTTCAGCGGTATCAGAGGGTACATAACTCAACAATATAGGAGATTTGGAGTCAGAGTGTAAGTTCAGCGGTACCAGAGGGTACATAACTCAACAATCTGGTAGAATTGGAGGATGTCGTTTCAGATATAATAGTTCTTCAAGAACTTGTCGTTGATGGGCAACATGAGCAAGTCTCCGTTTTATTTTGCGAGGCGATAAGCACCATTGGAGAATACAGCCTCGATGACAAATGGGCCTTCCCTCTTTGGCTGGAATTTGCTGGCAGTTTTATGAGTCATAACCATCGGCCTCCGAACTGCCAGAACGAGATCACCTACTTGGAATGTTCTAATTTTAACCTTCTTATTAAAAGCTCCCGAGATACTTGCTTGGTATAGCTCGATTCGTTGTTGAGCTAACAGGCACTTCTCATCTAGAGCCTCCAACTCTGGTAACCGGCGATGGTGATTATCATCCGTTGTCAATCGATAGGTAAGGGCAACGCGGAGTGAGGGGATTTGAGTCTCGAGTGGGAGAACTGCCTCACTCCCATACACCAGAAAGAATGGTGTGTTCCCAGTGGCCGTCCGGACTATAGTACGGCATGCCCATAAGCATTCGCCAAGCTTCTCATTCCAGTCACGTTTGTTTGAAGACACGAACTTCTTGAGCAGCTTGATTATAGTTTTATTGAATGCTTCTGCCAACCCATTTGCTGTCGAATTGTACGGCGTTCAAGAAACATTCTGGATTCGGTGTTTGTCGCAGAACCGATAGAAAGTGTGGCTTGCGAACTGTGGACCGTTGTCGTGGATGATCTTTTGGGGCAGTCCAAAGCGATAGATGACGTGATGCTTGAGGAAGCTGATCATGTTTGAAGTATTCACTTCTGCCAGCGGAATAGCCTCCGCCCATTTGGAAAAGTAATCTGTGATTGCGAGTATGAAGCGATGTCCTCGGGACGAAGACAGAGTGATTGGACCAATGATGTTCATTCACCATGCTTCGAATGGCCAGGATGCCGCCGTCGGATATAGAAACTCGGATGGCTGGTGGATAAAATCTACGTAGACTTGACAGGCTTTATACTTCCTTGCATAGTCTATCGCATCCGCCACCATCGTAGGCCAGTAATAGCCCATTCGGCGAAGGCAGTCTTGCAATTTCGGGCCAGGCTGATGGACCCCGTAGTCGCCGTCGTGAGCTTTGCGTACAGCTTCTTTGGCTTCTGTATTTGACAGACACCGAAGTAGTAATCCATCGTATGATCGCCGATACAGCATTTTTGTCTCTGTATCGTAAAAGAATCTGAGGGAACGTCTTCTGATAGAAGTGGCTTCCTTTGGATTTTCGGGCAAGATGCCATAGACTACGAAGTCTACGAATGGCTGTCTCCAGGCTGGTGCTTCGTCGACTGTCAGAGCGGAGTAACTCTCAACACATTGAACATTGTTCTTGGGACAGACCAATTCACGGCCTATTACTTCAACCAAGTGGTGAGCATGACTTAGAACCGCTAAGGAAGCGGCAAGGCCTACTAGGGCATCGGCTTCAATGTTTTGGAACCTGGGAACGTATTCTATGAAGAACCCTTCCAGGGACGAGATGATGTCAATAGCTATTTGGTGATAGGGGATCATGTCTTCATGATGAACTTCATATGAACTCCGAATATGATTGACGATTAACTATAAATTGCCGTATGCTTCAAGATACTCTACCCCCAGCTCCTTTGTAAGTCGGAGGCCAATGACCAAAGTGTTGTACTCGGCCTCGTTGTTTGAACAGGGCTCTGATGATCCGGAGGGAGAAAGCAGCACCACTCCGACCCCAGCAACGATGTTAACTTTGGGCCCAGTTCTGGAAGCGTCGTCGAAGAACATTCGCCATACGACATCATGAGAGGCCATATTTGAATTGGCGACCTCATCTGGAATTTCTTCGTCTATTCTGGTTGACTCCGAACCTGGATGAGCTGCTAAAAAGTCTGCTAGAGCTTGACCTTTAACAGCCTTCTGCGGGGCAAAGATCATGTGGTAGGGAGACAATAATATCGCCCAGGTAGCGAGCCGAGAGCTGAGTGCACCTGGCTTGGTCATGAGGACCCTGAGGGGGTTAACTCTTGATACGACATGGATAGTTTGTCCCGTGACGTAATGTCGCGTCTTCTGAATGGCGAACACCAGGGCAAGGCAGTCCTTCTCTACGGCAGTGTATCGATGCTCAGGCCCCATCATCATTCGATTGAGGTAATATATAGCTTGCTCATAGCCTGCATCATTATTTTGTGCTAATAGAGCACCGAGAGAATGCTCCATAGCTCGTACATAGAGCGAGAATAGCTTTCCAGAACTGGAGGGTTCGACAGGTATTCTTTGATGTTGTCCAAGGCGCGCTGGCACTCTTTATCCCATACGAAGGAGACGCCTTTCTTCATGAGGTACATGAAGGGTTGACATCGTCCGGAGAGGTTAGAGATAAACCTCCTGATGTAAGCTAGTCTCCCTTGAAGGCCTCAGAGTTCACAGAGATTTCTTGGAGGACCCATCTCCATAATTGCCTTCGTCTTCTCAAGGTCGACATGGATACCCTGGGAGGTAACGATGAAACCCAAGAACTTCTTGCTGGATACGCCTAAGAAGGACTTCGTGGGATTCATCTTCAAATTGTGCGCCCGTATCAGGTCGAATACTGTCTTCAGATCATGCAGATGATCATCTTTAGAGTGGCTCTTGACGACGATGTCGTCGACATAACACTCCACTATCTTGCGTAAATGATCTCTGAAAATGATGCTCATGGCTCGTTGATAGGTGGCGCCAGCATTCTTTAAACCAAATGGCATGACTGTGTAGCAGTATGTGCCAATCGGTGTTCGTAATAATGTATGCTTTTTGTCGCCAGGGAACATCTTGATTTGATTGTACCCTAAGAAGCCATCCATGAATGACATGCGCTCGAAGCCGCAGGTGTTGTCAATCATTATATCTGTAATAGGGAGGAGAAACTCATCCTTAGGACACGCCTCGTTCAGATTCCAGAAGTCAATACAGATTCAGATCTTTCCATTCTTCTTGAGGACTGGTACTATGTTGGCTACCCAGTCTGGATGTTGTTCCTCGCGAATGAATCCGCTGGCTATCAGTTTGTTAACCTCGACTTCGATGGAGTTCATGATGTTTGGGCAAAATCGTCGTTGCTGCTGCTTGACCGGCTTTGCGTTCGGACGAATGTTGAGTTTGTGAAGTGCAACCTCGGGGTTTAGCCCTGGCATATCTTCATAGCTCCAGGCGAATACGTTAATATATTCTCTGACGAGTTGCAGTAGTGATTCTCGTTCTTCGTCTGTCAGACTTTTGCTAACGAAGATTGGTTTTGGAGAGGACTCATCGCCAAGGTCAACTTGTACGACCTCATCTTCAGTGGAAGGCTCTCTTTGTTCGAACCGCTTCTCCTATTGTGCGTCTAGCTATTGGGCCCACGGCTCTAACTCAAGAATTTTAGGAATGTCTTCATCTTCTTCATAGGCGTCGACGAATGCCATATTGACAGACATGACTTGCCTGAATACGTCTCTGATGCTGACATCCGAATCGGAAGTGGGTGATCCGGTTGAATCCGAATGCCAGTCGCATTCCTCATCTGAGCTTTCAGGAGTTGTTGCAGGGGTAACATAACCTAGCCCACATCTGGTCTTGTTGTAGTAATCTCGTAGTTTTCCAGCCGAGACCGACAACTATAAGGGTAGCCGCCGTCCAGTGCCGTAGTTCAAGCCTGGCGTAGTTTCTAGATCATACCCCTATTTTTGCATGAGGTACTTGGATCGGGAACTATATAGATAAAGGGGCAGTCTTCCGGTGTCGGGTTCGAGATCAACTTCTTTTATCTGAAGGGCTGTGGATCATTCTTCCGGCCGAAGATGATTGGATGATCCTTTCCCTCAATTATGCGGTAAGCGTCTTCTACTGGAGTAAGTTGATTTGCGATGTAGACATTTGTCACCTGTGTGTGTAGGTGGGTGCCGATACCGTGTTCCATGGCATACATTATACAAATTTTATCAATCTTAAGGTTCAAAGATAGCCCTTTATTTATGAAGTAAGGTATCTTTTCCAGTGGAATTATAATATCTGCGGATGGAACATCAGTGTGAGCAGTCACATACTTGGTCAGCTCTGACTCTTCTTCGGCTACCTCCTGTGTCAATGAAGACTGGAAGGATGACTTGGGCAGCTTAATCATCAAGGGCTCTACTGGTGGAGCAGAACATGGAGTCGTAGGCATACTAGCGACCCCCAGCTTAGTGTTTGGTACTGGGCGGGGAGTGGTTGGCTGGCTAGCAGTCCCCGGCTTAGCATTCGGCTGTCAATTCATTCTGGAAAGACGAATCGTCATTGGCTTGACAGAGGGATTGAGCTCCTCTATCTGTTGCTGGCTAGCTCTAGGCAGCCTGATTGTCAGTGGCTCTGTTGTGGGCCTTGGCGCTTGGCCAGACCTTGGCAGTCGGATAATCATCTGCTCTTTATGTGCAGAGAGGCTGATTGCATCCTTACGCAGAGTGGCTATAAGGGGTGCAGTTCTGCCAGGTTTGCGGGCTTGGAGGTAGATCGTCAGATGTTCTTCCGATCCAGTTGTCGCCTCAATTTGAGCTTGAGTATCTCCTTCGACAAGGTGCCTTTTCGATTTCTCGTACAAGCATGAATCTGAGTTTCGACCCCTTTAAAGGGATCGATGTCGGCAAATTCTGTCCTCACGAAGCCGTGCTTATCGACGTACTTGAAGCACTAGTGCAGTGTGGAAGTCACGATCATGTAATCGTGTAACCAAGGACGCCCCAGGAGAATATTGTAGAAAGTGTTCGCATCTATGACATAACAGGTCACTTCTGATTGAAGATCGTCGATTTGGCACTTCAGGCGAATCTTCCTAATCGGATAGCTTCTGCCTGAATTGAAATCGCTGATAGCAGTGCTTGTCGGCCTCAGGCGATGCATTGGGATGCGCAGGTGGTGTAGCAGGCTCTTCGGAATGATGCTTATGGAAGAACCGGGATCAATATGCATCCGATCAACCTTGATGTCGCCAACGTATCCAGTATAATACAGAGGGCGATCGTACAGGTTGGTCTTGATAAGCATATCCTGCGGAGTAAAGACAATGTTGGGCATTGCACCTGTGCAAGCACTGTCTTGAAGATCTGCAGGCGAGCTCTCCCCAGTGAGGTTGGACTGAGCCAGATATGCGTCGGCATTCTGGAGTGCCTCGCTCAGTGCGATGCGAACATCTTTGGAGAGTCTCAGGAGCTTGTATAGCAATAATTTGGCCGGTGTGTTGGCCAATTGTGCCAAGATATCAAAGTTGTAGGGCCTCTCCAGCCCATGAGACGTCTTTTTTCGGAGTGGTTTGTCAAAGCGAGTCTCCTTCAGCCTAGGCTTGTCGATCGTCGGAGGCTGAGAAGGTCCTGGAGCATCAGCAGTAGCTGGCTGATGATCTTTAGCCGAGTTACCCGGTGTAGGTTGGGATTGTGCACCCGACCGGGTGACGACAGCTGTAGCCTCTTCGACTTCTGCCGAGATTGTACGGCAGGACTTGACTTTTCCACTCTTCTTCTTGCTGGTAGAGGGCGGTGCAGATTGAGTCACTTCAGGTACCAGGTCGGATGGACCCACATGACCTCCCCTCACGATGTGGTGAGAGGCACTAGACCAGCGGCCTGGTCTCGGGGAGGTGGAAGGTTAGCGACCTCCATTTTTGCCCTGGGGATGGGTACTACTCCATCTTGAGTCTTTGTCAGAGGGAAGCTGCCGAACTGTACTGACACCATGTTGGCTGCCACGGTCACCTCTTCGAAATTAATGGCAAGGGCCTTAGAATCGATGAGATGCTGGATATATCGCTTCAGTTGGAAGCAGTCTTGCGTAGCATGGTGGACGTAGCGATGGTAGTGACAGTACTTAGGGCTCTCCATTTCTGCTGGCCGAGGTTCTCATCTTGGTGGGGGGAGCTGAATTCTACCCCTTGTATGAGCATGTCCAAGATGGGTTTGACAAGGCTGTCCTCGAAGAAAAAGGTCATCTGAGGCTACTGCTTTTCTGTCGGCTTTGGTTCAGGCTTCTGGGCTGTGTCGGCCACCATAGCCTGCTTGCCCTTGTTGTCTCGGTTGTTGGAGGAATTACCGCCATTGTTGTTGTTGGCATTAGGGCATTTACCCTTGTCTTCTCCTTCCGAGATGTGCAACCCCAGTTGGTGGGCTTTCTTTAACTTGTCTTCTGCGCTAGTGGCACTGATGATAAAAGTTTTCCAGTCCTTGAACTGACTCTCACCCATCCAGAGACTGATTGTGGAAAGCAGCCTCTTTTGGCAAATTTTAATCAAGGAAGAATCTGGATTGCCAGAGGGCAATTTCATCACGGTTTGGCAAAACCGCTCAATGTAGTTCCTTGTCAATTCCTTCTCACATTGAACAACCTCTATAAGGGTGGACATTGTCACACCTTGTCCTACCTCGTAGAACCTTTCAAGGAACATGTTTTTGAAGCCGGCGAAGGAATGGATGCAGTTGTCCGGCAGATTACGGTACCAATCAAATGCTACCCCCTCCACTGCTCCGATGAACAACCACGTGAGTATGGCGTTGTCATGAGGCAGATGGTCGCTTGTGACTTCGAAGTAGGTTATGTACCTGCTTGTAGATGTCTTCCCATCATACGGATTGATGTTGAATGGTTTATATCTTGGTGGGAAGGGATCATCTCTCCATGCAGCAGGATACGGTTGCCGTATTCTGAGGTCATGGAAGGTTTCTCGAGCGTGAAACATGGCCCAGAGCTCCTGGACCTCTCATCTCGCCTCCCTGGCCTCATCTGCAGGGTGGGAACCGTCATCGTAAGATGATTGTTGCCCGGGTTTGGCGCTATTGAGTTTGAGTCCGCATTGACCCCGGGACCCAAGCTTGTTTGGCCAGGCGTCCTTCCTTGCAGAGTCGATAGGGCCGCTTTGATCTCGTCCATAGATTTGACCAAGGTATGAAGTATGGCCTCGAGAGTGTCGATGCGTTAGTGATCACTGGGACCGTCTTGGTTGCTGTCCGTCATGAATACCGTCCTCACATGAGGAGAGATGGAAGGAACAGTGGAGGACGTGCCCTCAGAGTCATACCCTTGTACAGAGAAGTCTGCAGGGTATGTGGGAATGTTCTCCTCTGGTTCAGACTCAGAAGGAGTGGTACCCCCAGCTTCAGAGCTTGTCTTGTCTTGGGACCCGTAGACGTCCTCAGGGACGTCCGGATCCACTGCATCTGTGGGGGGAATTGTTTCCCCTGGTGCATCTTCTTGGAACACTGGATTGTTGTGGACGTTCAGAGGGGTGCTACCCCCAGCTTCGGCCACCCCCAGAGGTGCAGTTGATGAAGCCCCAAGTGTTGAAGATTTTGTTTTAGAGCGGGTGCCTTGAAAAACTCCTCCTGTGGTGGTTGTGGACAACCGCTTGGATGCGAGTTTCCTGGCCACGCTAGTCGAGATGTTTGGACTGGAGACGTTTGTTTTCTTTTCTCTCCCGCTGCCAGGGATCTTCAGAGCAGAATTGTATGAGGCAACGAGAAGCGCCTCGTCTTCTGAGCTTGGGTGTTGCAGTCGTTGGAAGACGGACCGCCGGTCTTCTTGTACTGCCGTATTGTTGTAGCAGCAGTTGACAATGACTTGGGTGCAGTGATGTCTATGGAAGGACTCTCTGCACACCGAAGCTTCTTCTCTTTCTTTGCGTTTGTTAAGCATCATGTCACGCAAATCAGGTGCATCCCAAGCAACTGAGTGTGTTGGCACCATGTTTGCTCCCTGATTGTTGGAAGACTCTTGGGAACCACTCTGTCCATTTGCCGCCGGGGGCTGGACTCGAGTGGTTCGGTACAACTTTCCATCGGAGGCCCGTATAACAGTAAGCGGAGCACTCGGATGGTCAGAGGTTGGGACAGCTGACTGAGCTCGCCTAGCCCGTGCTGTCCTAGACTTCTTCACTCTAGCACCCGAGGGTGCATAGTAGGAAGAGTCCAAATGGTGCCGCACAGAGTCTGGCACATTTTCTTGGGAGCATCTGGAGTTAGGACCGCATGAGAGGCGGTCAAAGACTGAACCCGAGCCGCATGAAGTATTCCTGCGGTTGGCATTTGTGGCCGCATAGGAATTCATACGGCTGGATCTGTTGACCACATCAGCATTCATGCGGTTGGATCCGTTAGCCACATCGGCATTCATGTGGCTGGATCCGTTAGCCACATTAGCATTCATGCGGCTGGATCCGTTAGCCACATCAGCATTCATGCGGCTGGATCCGTTGGCCACATCAGCATCCATGCGGCTGGATCTGTTGGCCATATCAGCATTCATGCGGCTGGATCTGTTGGCCACATCAGCATTCATGCGGCTGGATTTAGTGGCCACATGAGTCTTCATACGGCTGGAATTGTTGGCCGCATGAGCCTTCTTCATGCGGCTGGCACATTTATGCGGCCTCTTCCTGGACCGTAAAGAGTCCCCATTTGCTTCATCAAGTCCAGCATCGTAGTGCTTTCCTCTGCCAGACTTGAGAACAGCACGGTCCTCTGTGGCCTGAAGTGGGGCTGCATGCGAATCTCTGCCGTGCTAGACAGGAGAGAACACTTGGGCCTTCACTCCCTGTGGGCCTTCTTCGTGCGGGCTTGCTTCTGGACCGGGCCAGCGTTCCTGTCGGAGAGCATTTCTTCAAACGCTTGTTGGTCGAAGCGGACGACCAGCATCTGTTGTGTGGAGCCAAGTTTGGCTGCGTCCGATTGTATCACCAACTTCTCAGCCGTGGAGAAGTTCGTCCCCAGCAGAGTCGCCGTCGTGTTTTCCATTGATTATAAAAGAACAGAACAGTTTTATGGGAGGACTGGACTTTTACTTCACAACTACAAACTCGCTTATACAAAAGAGATCCTAGGAACAAAACCTAGGAAAATCAATCTAAAGTATAATTGTTTATTTTTGATTCTGGGGGGTGACGATAGAGGCTCGAGAGAGTGACGGCAACTCTGCCTTACTCCTTGGACGATCGAACGCAGCTTCGGCTCCGAGGAAGAAATGCTCTTTGTGTGGACGGGGGTTGCTAGTCTCTCTGCTCGGGCTCTGTGCGACTGCTCTTCTGTGCTTTCGTCGTTCTCTGTCTCCAGTCCTTTTGCAAGGGAATGGCACCTTGTTATTTATAGGGCTTTGTGATAAGTAGGGTGTGCAGTAATTGCTCTTTAAAAGTGGGTGGTTAGGTATTTGTTAAGATTTGTCTTGATCCTGTTTGTTGAAAATCAATTTGGGCTGTTAATGTTGATTACAACAAATCTGGGTAGTTAATGTTGATTACGCCAAATCTGTATGGTTTGTTGGAAATCGATCTGAGCAGTTAATGTTGATTGCAATAAATCCGTATTGTGATGATTTGTTGATGTCAACGAATCCAAGTAAATAAATCTTGGTCAATCTCTTGCCACGTGTCCCAACTGCCTGTCATATCGATTGCCATAAATCTGAGTTGTTGAGATTTGATCAACTTCTGCCACGTGTCCCAACTGCTGCGAGCCGCATGGAGGACTGTCATAGTTGAGCCGCATGAGTGCGGCCTCGTGTCATAGCCGCATAAGGGTAGCCTTATCTGAACCGTATGGAAGTCCTTACAACTGAGCCGCATGGACGTCCTTACAACTGAGCCGCATAAATGTCCTTACAACTGAGCCGCATGGACGTCCTTTAATCTGAACCGCATGGAGGTCCTTACCACTGAGCCGCATGGACGTCCTTATGACTGAGCCGCATGGACGTCCTTTAATCTGAACCGTATGGAGATTCTTACCACTGAGCCGTATGGACGTCCTTATGACTAGGCCGCATAAAGAGCTTTGGAAATGGGTGGATCGTGCCAGCTATAAAAAATTTTCTCGTCTCTCTAGGAGCACGTCAAGAGTCATTATTTCACCTTTATGTCAGAGCCGTCAATCTGTTGTGTCAGGGTTGCTGTATTGCGTCAGAGCATTAAATGAGCCAGTTGTACATAGTAATGATGGCCAGCTGTAGATGCTTGCTTTTGAACTACCTACGGCCATGTGGCTTTTTCGAGCCGCATAGAGCTCTCGGAGACTTCTGAGCCGCATGAAGCTCTAAGGGACTTATCAGCCGCATGAAGCTCTAACGGATTTGTGAGCCGCATGAAGCTCTAAGTGATTTTCTGAGCCGCATGAGACTCCCACTGCTTTGAGCCGCATGAATTTTACTTGTTCTTTTCCATGCTTCTACACCAACTTATCCCAAACCTTAACCAAATCCTAATCTTTCTCTCCCTCACCTTTGGCCGACCAAAACCCCTCTCCCTCTCCATAATTTTGGCAGCAACAAAATCCCCATAGCATCTATACATCATCTCCTCCATTGCACATCTATCCATCCTTCACAAAAACTCATCTCCTCCGCCATACATCCCCGAAACCCCTCAAAACAAACCTTAAAAACTCCATCTCCCCCATCCAATCCTCTATAGCCATTATCAACTCTCTTATACTCACCAATAGAGGATTATCAAGCGAGGATAGCGGAAAAGATTGGAGCTTTGGTGAAGAGAAGTCATCATCACCCTTTCTAGCCAGGATCTTTGGTAAGAACCCAAATCTTTTCTTCTAAAAACCTTTCCTAAAATTCTGTAGAAAATATTTTATTAATTCTGTAGAAATCATATTTTGATGGCTCTTGTTAGGTATAATCATCCATAAAGGTTTCATGAAATATATGCATAATATTCATGTGTTGGTAGGATCAAAATTAATCCCATTGTAAAGGAACTATGAGTTATTGGTGCCTATTTTCGAAACTGAATTTTATGTGTGTTCATATACATAAATTAGGATTTTTAAGTATTTTTCCACAATTTTAGCAACTCAAATCTGGTCGAGAAAATTGTAGGTCAAAACTAGCTAATTTCGGGTAACCGGCTGACCTAGAATGTCCCAAACTTGTAATATAACTCAACCCTTGTACCTCTGATATTATTCTATGAAATAAATTATTCTATTTCTGTTTAAAATATATTTTTGGTTATTTTAGCAATTTTGTGTCATTAACTATGTTCCGGGCGAGTTTCGGATAGACTAGCTGACTTATTAATCAACTAGTCATAAATGTCTTTAGAAATATTAATTATGGAATTTCAGAGATAAATCTGTATAAAATTATTTTAAATATTATTTTTATGAATTTTTATATAATTTTTAAGTATGTTATTGAAGTAGGGGCATAACTGACTAATTAACAGTTAGAAACCCTAAAACTATGTTTCGATGTCTCGTGGAACCTGTGTGTGATTGTATGGATCTAAATCGTTCCACGAGAGATTGAATATAATTTTAACACATTACTTTGACTAATTAAGTCGTATCGTAAGTTTCATAAGTAGTGACTTAATTTAGTTAATTAATTATCTAGGAGCGTCGGGTTCCGGAGGCGTGGACGCGGGAGCGGCGTTTCATATTTACAGCACAAAATCAGGCAAGATATCTTGCCATATTTACTGCTTACATTTAGTTGTATTTTATTTCAGTTATTGTATCTATATTCCTTGTTTATTATTTTCTTCTTGCATATGGACCTAGAGTTAAGTGACTACCGTCAATAGAATGCATGTCATTAACTTGTCACGATTGTATCACGAGTTACGTGTGAGTTGTGAGTATCATGTAGTGGTCACTTGCGTGTTGGCTGATCACCCGTGCGCATGCGTAGGAATAACTGTCAATAGATGCATGTTAGAAGACTTGACTGTTATTAAATATAAACCTTGTTGTGAAAACGACACGTGTTAGTGTGTCGTTGTTACGATGCATGTATAGTATCATTGGGGGGAGGGGACAGCTACTAGCGTAGGGGCTACATTTATTTTTTACACACATTATGGGTGATAGTGACTCGGATGAGCACTACGTGCTGCCCGGCCGATAGTGTCTCGGATGAGCGCTACTTGACGGCCACCCATTATTACTTGCTTGCGTGAATCCGTTATAGCCCCTGCGTAGAACGTTGTCCTCAAAGTGCATATCACATAGATGGTTAGGTACCCTGTTGTATTGTAGTTTATAGTATTTTTTTTTACTTATGCAGTTACATGGCATGTTCTTCCTATATCTTGTTACATCCCTCTGAGGACCTGGTTATCTCTCCAGGTGTATGCTTTCATGATTTACTGTAGGTGTTCTAGCCAAGGCCGTGATCTTCTTCCTTACTTCGAAGAGAATTGCGCTTGGTTCGTTTGATATTTTATCGATTCACTTCTTGTACATTTTATTTTGAGATAGTTGGTAGTGGACTTTGTTTCCGCCCAACATTTGTACAAATGACTTTAATAAGTTGATTTTATGATATATTGGTTTGTGGATAAGATTAGCTTCAAGGTTACTACATTTTACAGCTTATGTGTATATACGAGATATCCATATATTGGAGTATACTTCGTATGTAGACAGCTGGCATGATACGTTTCTAATCCTACGTATTTTGGGACTGGGGCGTTACAGAACTGAAGCCTAACATGCGATTCTCCGAGGCCGACACCTTTTTGAATCGGATTGCTCGCAAAGGGTTACCCTGTAGGGAGATTGTCGTTATTGAACTGGCAGCACCGTTCCCCTCCATGGGTCAATCTGACCTCTTAGATATTGGCGGAGTATGAGGACACCCTACGACGGATCGGCCTCTATTATGCCGTTAGGGGCTCCTGCTATGGCTTGTTTATGAACCCGAAGTTGTTTATAGCATTTTTCGAGATGTACAACTGTCGGACTGGGACCTTCTTTACTCCCGGGGGAGAGATGGGGATTGCTCTTCACGAGATGCATGATATGTCCAAATTGTCCTGGGGAGATGAAGCTTATGAGGAGTGTACCCTGACAAACGAAGAGTTTGAGGAACTGGAGTGGCGATTCCCCAGATTCCTTATCGTATACCAGGAAGTGTTATGTCACCATAGCACCTGTCAACAAATATCTAAGAAGGACGAAAGTTCAGAAAGGAATCTTCCTCATACCAAGGCTTGGATCGGTTATCTTTTTAACCTTAGCGCCTCTGGTCGGGTTGCCGTTAGTAGTCCCCAGTCTCTGGAATAAGTGGGTGCTCAGGTGCGAAGCACTAAGAGGGCCCGGTGTCACGCCCCAGAACCAGAATACTGGAGAGCGGGGACAGACATAGCCAGCTACGTATAATGAAATGGAATCCATCTCACCATACGGTCACGGCTGTCTAGATATGTGAGGGTTTATCTACAAGCCATCAGCCTCTTAAGGTCATAAGTTATCCTATTGTCTCAATCTCAACCAACTAATAATAATTACAAGATATCAGACCACCAAATATACAATTGTAAGGCGTCCCAAACATTACATATCCAGATGATCATGAAGCTAGTCGTACAAAATGTAAGGACTAGCAAGAGTTAAGTCATACATGATCAACCTCGAGTTGCCAATCATGATTACAGCCCGTAGGCAGACAGTAAGTAAAAGGAGCACGAGCTAACACTGGCTCGGCGGCTAAATGCCTCAAAAGAATAATTTTACAATAAAGTGGGAGAATCAAAAAGAAACCCACTCGTTGCCCTGGTTACGCCTAGCGGTCACCATCGGGCTGGAAAGCAGGTAGATCCTTTGCTGCTGCTCCGGTATCTGGCCATACAAAACCAGCTGGGTCAGACCCCAGAAAGAGCAAGTGTCACAAAGGAGGCTTCACTTAGGAACTAAAACCAGCAATTAGCACAATAATATAATTACAAAATAAGAGACAGTAATTTAAGAAAAAGCATGACTGGTAAATATAAAAGACAATCTTGTACAGGATCAATAAAAGACAAGACATATGGAAGAGCATGACAGGATGATATACGATGAGATAACCATGGGACTATTCAGATAACCAGGTTACAACCCGTAAACCAAACAAGGACCGGAGTTGTAACCCTTCGTCTGAACGGAACTTGGATTCTCCCACCATTTATCGGCAAAATAATACAAGAAAATCCTGGCAGGTAGCAATTCTTGTGCAGGAATCATGACAAGACTAGACAGGTTATTCTCATACAATCAATCACGGCCAAGCAATAAGTACGACTTGCTACTTTAACTAACTAGGGTTATCACAGGCCTAGTTACTAGCAAGATGCAATGAGAATTCCAAGTCCGGTTACCTGTTTGTTACTACCTGAGTGATCCCAGCAAGAAAAGGAAAAGATAGCAGGATATAGCAGACACACTGTAGTAAGATACATGTGTCCTAAGGTACCACACTCGACGGCGGGCTGGAAGTGCGCTCATCTCGACAGATAGCAACAAATCCCATGTATATATATAAGGCCGGGACCAAAGGGGCAACAGGTAACTAGGAAATTCTCCATGAACTATTTGATCCATCTAGTCATTAACCTAGCCAGATTCAGTATGAATCCCTGATCGTGGTACTCAGGGATCATGCCCTAGACATGATGCAAGACACACAGGACTCGTAGTTAATACAAGCACAATCAATGTAAACAACCACGGTGTCCAGGCCAATCATTATCACTATTACTTATCAAGAGTGCGCCACGACAGGCCACTATCAAGCATGTTATGGTACTTATCAGGAGTGCACCACTACGGGTCACTGTCGTGTCATGTGTAGCAGGTCAAGTTATCAGGTCAAGTTATCAGGTCAAGAGTGCACCACGGCGGGCCACTATCAAGCCATGTTCAATTATCATTCCAAACATAATAAATAAATTCGGGATTATCAAGTTCATGACAAAAGACGTAAGGGTATAAAATGGGCATAAAAATATATAATAAGGTTACAAGACATGGACAAATAATAATAAAATAATAGTACACAGGGCTATTGAGAGTCATGCGGCTAAGGCATATGCGGCCAGGTATGATCGCATGCGGCTGGAAAGAGAACAGCCCATGCGGTTGAATCAATATGGTTCCATGCGGCCAAGGGTTTTGGGTTCAACATGGGGCAGGCGCGCGGCTTCATGCGGCTAGAAGGGAGCCCAAGGTGCATGCGGCTCAGGGTTGCTGGAAATCCATACGGCCAGGAAGGACTGGGCCTCATGCGGTTGGCTAACAATCAGGTATATGCGGCCAGGGTCAAGTGAAGTTCCATGCGGCTCGGTGTGGTGGGCGCATATGCGACTGCAAGAGCAAGGGGGCACATGCGGCTGAAGGGGCAAGAGTCTTATGCGGCTCTCAGAAAGTGGGTCCATATGCGGCTAAAAGAATAAGAGCCTCATGCGGCTAGCGGAGAAGGTTCCCATGCGGTTGGCTGAGTTGAGTCTTATGCGGCTGGGAAGACTCGCCGCATGAAGGTTCATGCGGTCAAGTGCTACCATGCGGTTAGGGGTTCATGCGGTCAGCTTAATTCATGCGGCTAGGGAAATCACTTGCCGCATGATATATTCATGCGGTCAAGTCAGGCACAGTTCATCTTCTCCAAAATTCCGAGAAGAAGAACACCATGAGAGGCAAGTTCTCAAGCTCCATAACTCCATCATCCGGAGCCCAAATCTGAACTTCCATAGGTCAAAATGGGGCAGAATAAAATACTCTACAACATGGAACCATCAAAACTCAGAAATAATAAGATTAAATAGATCAAAACCCAAGAAATCCAAAAATAACATAAACTTAGATCTACAAGAATCTAGCCATGAAAAGTAAAAATGTCAAGTACTAAAGAGTGTTAGAATGCTGCAAAGAAGAGAATAGAACAATAAAATTCGGGTTCCTCCATGAAGCAAGATGCACTTGCCTAAGCTCTCTCTCTCTCTCTCTCTCTCTCTCTCTCCTGGTAGGTGAAGAATTAATGGTGGGGAAGAAGAAGATATTAATGAAGAGAGAGAAGGAAAAAGGGTTAAATAATGGGGATGGTGGTAGGTAGGGGTTCACCTTGGTTCCTGATGAACCAAGTAAACCAAGCCAAGCCGAACCAACCCAATCCTCTCCTATCCAAATAAAACCAAGCTCTACCAATCAGAATAAATCCATGAACGATAAATGACAATTAAACCACAATGCTAAATATGAAATAAACCATAACTAATTAATCAAAGAAAATGAAAAATACGGGTCAGAAATACGAACATGTATAAAATACGTATCACGAATTTCGGGGCACTACATCCTACCCACCTTAAAAGAATTCTGTCCTCGAAATTTAATCAAGAGGCTAGAGATGTTGGGACAGCTATACTATCGCAAGCAATCTATGCTACCAATCAATCATACAATCATACATGTAAGCAAGGAATCGAAGTGCAAGGCATAAGGAAGATATTACACCTCACGAGCTAAACCGATTGGGATAACGTGATCGGATATCATCCTCACACTCCCACGTTTGACTCTCCCAAGGAGCGATGAACTCAAGCAACGCAAACTAAACTGATAGTCTTGCGCTTGAGGTCTCTTTCTTTGGTCAAACAGGGACACGGGCCTCTCCTCATACGAAAAGGTTGGTACCAATAACCAGTTTCGAATGACCTAGGATATGGCTCGGGTCCGGGATGTTCCGTCGCAATTAGGATACATAAAACATGACATGTGTTCCATATGACGACGGTGGAAAGCAAGACAATAGGACACAGATACCTCTCCGCCGATTCTGGATCTGGGCCTGGGCCAGGGCGAACTGCTGAGGCCTCTGTTGTTGGAAGGCCCGGGCCTGAGACGGCAATGTACCCGGGAACGGAAGCTGCTGTGGTTGGTGAACTGGAGCTGCTTCTGGTGTTGGTGCTGGTCCCATAACCGAGGGACTAGTTACTGTCGACGATGATCTGTTTCTGAACGAACAAGATCCTATCATGTGGTCCGGCGAACCACAAACCAAGCACAATCCCTTTGCTCTGCGGTACTCAGTAACAACATGCCCGGGCTTCCCGCAATGAGAATAACCGGTTGCGAAAGGCCGCTTCTGCTTCTGCTGCTGGGGATAAGTCGGGGCAGAATGCTGTAAGGAGGTAACCGAATCTGTCCTCGTAGCTCCAATGGTCGGGGCCCTAGCTGCTGGGGCCTGTGCTGAGGATTGGTTCATCTGGTCGTGAGACCGCTTCCGACCTCCGGTCCGGTCCGCTATCCTTCGGGAAGTGTACTCATGTCTCCTCGCTGCTCGCAAGACGGCATCAAAAGTTGTGTACTCGAACTGCTCTACTGCCAATATGATCTCCAAGTGGAGCCCCTGCTGAAATTGCTGTGCTCTGTCTAGCTCGGTTGCCACCAAGGTGGGAGCAAACCGACTCAACCTTGAAAACTCGGCCGCATATCCGTCGACCGTCCTGCTCATCTGCCGGAGATTACTAAACCTGGCCTGCAGGTCATATCTAGCCACTGCGTCGAAGTACTTGGTCTGAAACATATCACTAAATACCGCCCACATGACAGGCGTACCCAAACTCGCTGCTTGTATAGCCCACCAGTTGCGGGCTAGATCTAGTAACTGCAGGCGCACCACCGCCACCTTCTCTGCTTCAGGGGTCCTGGCTGCCTCCAAGATAACTTCAATGTTTTGTAGCCAGGCATCTGCAGCAATAGCATCCTCACTGCCGTCGAAGAAGGGAGGGTTCAGACACTTGAAATTGTTGACCGTACTATTTCCTCGAGGACCACTTCCGCTCATAGCTTCTTGTACTGCTTGCTGTAAGGCATCACCTCGACGATCCTGAGACGCAAGTAACTCATGGATGAGCCCTATCAAGACCCCATCCTCTGACCCTGCTGACTGAACTGGCTGGACTGGGGGCTCTGGTTCTCCAGAAGGCATGGCTCGGAAGGCGGCTGCTGAGGACTAATCTTGATCTTCTTGCTGTTGTTGGGCTGCCGGCCGAACTTCTTCTGGCTGATCAACAGGAGCGATGCCACTGAAGCAATGACATCGGGAATATTAAGGAAGGACCAAGATAGAACAATGATGCAAGCATATTATCAAGTCAGGGATCCAAGGAGATAAGAAGATACGAGTGGAGATCAAAGGCGAGTACAGATTGAGACATCTATCCGGTAAACCCTTATATTTCTTGATTGACAAGACCTGCATGGGCCACCACTTAAACCATGTCACGCCCCAGAACCAGAATACTGGAGAGCGGGGGCAGACATAGCCAGCTACGTATAATGAAATGGAATCCATCTCACCATACGGTCACGACTGTCTAGATATGTGAGGGTTTATCTACAAGCCATCAGTCTCTTAAGGTCATAAGTTATCCTATTGTCTCAATTTCAACCAACTAATAATAATTACAAGATATCAGACCACCAAATATACAATTGTAAGGCGTCCCAAATATTACATATCCAGATGATCATGAAGCTAGTCGTACAAAATGTAAGGACTAGCAAGAGTTAAGTCATACATGATCAACCTCGAGTTGCCAATCATGATTACAGCCCGTAGGCAGACAGTAAGTAAAAGGAGCACGAGCTAACACTGGCTCGGCGGCTAAATGCCTTAAAAGAATAATTTTACAATAAAGTGGGAGAATCAAAAAGAAACCCACTCGTTGCCCTGGTTACGCCTGGCGGTCACCATCGGGCTAGAAAGCAGGTAGATCCTTTGCTGCTGCTCCGGTATCTGGCCATACAAAACCAGCTGGATCAGACCCCAGAAAGAGCAAGTGCCACAAAGGAGGCTTCACTTAGGAACTAAAACCAGCAATTAGCCCAATAATATAATTATAAAATAAGAAACAGTAATTTAAGAAAAAGCATGACAGGTAAATATAAAAGACAATCTTGTACAGGATCAATAAAAGATAAGACATATGGAAGAGCATGACAGGATGATATACGATGAGATAACCATGGGACTATTCAGATAACCAGGTTACAACCCGTAAACCAAACAAGGACCGGGGTTGTAACCCTTCGTCTGAACGGAACTTGGATTCTCCCACCATTTATCGGCAAAATAATACAAGAAAATCCTGGCAGGTAGCAATTCTTGTGCAGGAATCAAGACAAGACTAGACAGGTTATTCTCATACAATCAATCACGGCCAAGCAATAAGTACGGCTTGCTACTTTAACTAACGAGGGTTATCACAGGCCTAGTTACTAGCAAAATGCAATGAGAATTCCAAGTCCGGTTACCTGTTTGTTACTACCTGAGTGATCCCAGCAAGAAAAGAAAAAGATAGCAGGATATAGCAGACACACTGTAGTAAGATATATGTGTCCTAAGATACCACACTCGACGGCGGGCTGGAAGTGCGCTCATCTCGACGGATAGCAACAAATCCCATGTATATATATAAGGCCGGGACCAAAGGGGCAACAGGTAACTGGGAAATTCTCCATAAACTATTTGATCCATCTAGTCATTAACCTAGCCAGATTCAGTATAAATCCCTGACCGTGGTACTCAGGGATCATGCCCTAGACATGATGCAAGACACACAGGACTCGTAGTTAATACAAGCATAATCAATATAAATAACCACGGTGTCCAGGCCAATCATTATCACTATTACATATCAAGAGTGTGCCACGACGGGCCACTATCAAGCATGTTATGGTACTTATCAGGAGTGCACCACTACGGGTCACTGTCGTGTCATGTGTAGCAGGTCAAGTTATCAGGTCAAGTTATCAGGTCAAGAGTGCACCACGGCGGGCCACTATCAAGCCATGTTCAATTATCATTCCAAACATAATAAATAAATTCGGGATTATCAAGTTCATGACAAAAGGTGTAAGGGTATAAAATGGGCATAAAAATATATAATAGGGTTACAAGACATGGGCAAATAATAATAAAATAATAGTACACATGGCTATTGAGAGTCATACGGCTAAGGCATATACGGCCAGGTATGATCTCATACGGCTGGAAAGAGAACAGCCCATGCGACTGAATCAATGTGGTTCCATGCAGCCAAGGGTTTTGGGTTCAACGTGGGGCAGGTGCGCGGCTTCATGCGGCTAGAAGGGTGCCCAAGGTGCATGCGGCTAAGGGTTGCTGGAAATCCATGCGGCCAGGAAGGACTGGGCCTCATGCGGCTGGCTAACAATCAGGTATATGCGGCCGGGGTCAAGTGAAGTTCCATACGGCTCGGTATGGTGGACGCATATGCGACTGCAAGAGCAAGGGGGCACATGCGGCTGAAGGGGCAAGAGTCTTATGCGACTCTCAGAAAGTGGGTCCATATGCAGCTAAAAGAACAAGAGCCTCATGCGGCTAGCGGAGAAGGTTCCCATGCGGCTGGCTGAGTTGAGTCTTATACGGCTGGGAAGACTCGCCGCATGAAGCTTCATGCGATCAAGTGCTACCATGCGGTTAGGGGTTCATACGGTCAGCTTAATTCATGCGGCTAGGGAAATCACTTGTCGCATAATATATTCATGCGGTCAAGTCAGGCACAGTTCATCTTCTCCAAAATTTCGAGAAGAAGAACACCATGAGAGGCAAGTTCTCAAGCTCCATAACTCCATCATCCGGAGCCCAAATCCGAACTTTCATAGGTCAAAATGGGGCAGAATGAAATACTCTACAACATGAAACCATCAAAACTCAGAAATAACAAGATTAAATAGATCAAAACCCAAGAAATCTGAAAATAACATAAACTTAGATCTACAAGAATCTAGCCATGAAAAGTAAAAATGCCAAGTACTAAAGAGTGTTAGAATGCTGTAAAGAAGAGAATGGAACAATAAAATTCGGGTTCCTTCATGAAGAAAGATGCACTTGCCTAAGCTCTTTCTCTCTCTCTCTCCTGGTAGGTGAAGAATTAATGGTGGAGAAGAAGAAGATATTAATGAAGAGAGAGAAGGAGAAAGGGTTAAATAATGGGGATGGTGGTAGGTAGGGGTTCACCTTGGTTCATGATGAACCAAGTAAACCAAGCCAAGCCAAACCAACCCAATCCTCTCCTATCCAAATAAAACCAAGCTCCACCAATCAGAATAAATCCATGAACGATAAATGACAATTAAACCACAATGCTAAATATGAAATAAACCATAACTAATTAATCAAAAAAAATGAGAAATACGGGTCAGAAATACGAACACGTATAAAATACATATTACGAATTTTGGGGCACTACACCCGGGCTGCTGGTGACGGGTTCGGGAGTCAGAGCGACACTTTCAGCTATTTTTATCATGATACCCAACCTTTGTCTGCTAAGGCCATCCTGGTCGGGTACCTGATGATATGGCTGAGGGTTTGTGTCATCTTGGGAGGCTCTGGTTCGATTGAGAGGATCAGCCGCAACCTGATCCTTTCTACGGTGAAGCTGGTCTTCAGAGGCAAGTTGGCTCTGCTTCCAGCTATGGTATGCAGCATCCATCAGGATCTTCGTATTTTCACGTCAAAAGTTATCGCTCGTGAACTTACGAAACCCTTCAACAGAATTGAGATGTTGTACCATTATTTAATGGGGTGGCTACTGATGCATTGCCCCTCTCTGATGCGACCTGGCCCGGAGGGTAATGCGACAAGTGACGATGCCATCATTTATCACTATCATGACATGCCCTGGAACTGTACCACTTTTCTCGACTGTCGAGCCGCTCTTGCACGGGTGGACAGATACTTCTTTTTTGTGTCGGTCCTATCTTTTACGAGGAAGAGATGGTATGCGTTCACCTCGATAGCGCTGTTGCGCCCCAGGCCCTGTCCAAAAAGCTGTTTTGCTGGTTGCAGAGTATCCGCCCCTCACATCTGGTGTATCGCAATCGCAACATTGTATACTTGGAGCCATACTTACCCAGTCGGTACTCTCGATAATTTGGGTATAGTCAATTATATTTTAATAACCCTAATCCCTGCCTGGGTTTCGAGGGGAGCGTCTTGGATGGTATTCGGGCCTGGCACTATTATTCAGCGACCTACACCCAGGCCAGCTTTATCCTGCATGACGCTGGGACTTTGGGGCATATCGCGTATATGGCGGCCCTTAGTCATGTGTCCGTGAATGTGCCCCCAACGACTTTGATCCACGTACCAGTTTTATTATTGGTACAAAATTGGAGGAGCGACCGAGGGAATCCCACAAGAGGACGAGGAAGGGAAAGAGGAAGGCTTCTGATTCTGACACCGACAGCACGAAGGAGGAGGAAGATAACTCTGAAGATCTCTAACCCTCTGTAAGTCCTTTGGTGATGCGTGTGCCTATCCCTGTACCGAATCCCTCGTGTAAACGAAGCAGGCCTAAACCTCCTGTCACTGATGGGCCTCGTTTCCAGAAGCGAGTTGCGGCTAGGTTTCGTGGGCCTGCCATCGGGGAAATAGGCAGTGATACCGAAGTCAACATGGGGGTAAGTTCTTTCACAGCAAGCCCCAATGTTGTTCTCGAAATGTTATCTGAAAGCTCTTCTTTGCAGGCATCGAAGGAAGCAAACCTACTATCACCAGATGCTGTCAGTGCAGTTCCCTCTCTAGGATCTGATCCTGGAGCTACGGGGTCCTCACAAACTGGTGCTGATATAATTACGTCTCTGCCCGGAGCAACAGGGGCTGAGGAGGTAGACGTGGATGGTTCGAGTGCCGCTGCTAACCTCACAGGGGATGTGGAGGCGACGGGAGGAGCTGAGACTACTCCGACTGAGCCCCAGTCTTTGCCCCCACCTCTGGTAAGCTATGTCACATTCTTACCAATGAGGAGATTTTTTTTCTTCAACTCTATCTTCTTCGGGTCAAGCTGACTGTTGGTTGTTCTGGACCTATAGGGCCTGCCTCTCCACTATCGATGGTGGATGTGGCCGCGAAGAAAGGGGTAGAAGAGGATCCAGGGGCTAACCTGGTAGAAGCAAGAAGTGTCCCTTCTCCCCTTCCAGCTCGAGTCGAGGGGCCCTCTCCCGTATTGAGTACAAAAGTCACAGCTCCTTCAACATCTTTGGTGGATGCGGGATCGATTGAAGCTACATCTTCCCCGGAAGTTGAACTTTCTGCTCTGTCCAGTTTTCAGCTTCTTCGGACCTTAGAGGAGGAGATTATCGCTGTGCAAAAATCTCATCGCTCGGAGTTTGTTTCTCTTCTAATAGGGTCATCAAGCTCTACAACGCCTCCTTCCCAGACACCTTCAGCTTCCCTAGGTGATATCCCTTCGACGCCGTCCTTTTTGGAGAACTTAGACGAGTCGTCAAAGGACATAGTCGAGAGCTTTTACCGCCATTTAAAACGGAGGTTGAGGCTACTTTGACGAGAGGAACGTCATTCACCGTGGCTCTTCATTGTGCTTGCGGTCAGATTGAACTGCTGAAGACGCTCCCGGGTAGAGAAGGGATGGCTACCCTTTTAGAGCATAAACTGGTAGAGGCTGATCGACGCCTAACCCAATTGCAACAATTACGGCAGGTCGACGTGCCCGCTGCAGTAGAACAGGAGCATGCCTTTCTCATAACAGTCGTAGAAAAAGTGAAGGCTGTACTGGATACGACCAAGCCCACCTTGGAGAAAGACCTCCATAAGTTGTCTCTTAAGTACGACAAGCTGAGCCCAAAGGAAGAGATTTACTTAACTCGTGAGGAGACCACCGTTCGTGCTATAACTGAAACTAACGAGCAGCTCCTCAAGCTCCAAAGCTAAGCTGGCATCTCTGGAGAATGAGCTGCAAGCCACTCGTCGAGAGAGAGAGAGAGAAAAGATCTGCGAGGACACCGATGAGGTCACACGAGCCTCTGCCGCTCTGGAGGGTGCACTGAAGAAGGTAGAGGATAATTGGCAGGCTCATGCACATCTTGAGGATGCTGAAAAGCTGACCCAGGAAGCTGAACGCCGAGCCAGACTGAAAATCGAGTGCTCAACTGCACAGCTGGAAGATATTCTCACCAAACTATGTGTCGCTGATGAGTAGTAGATTTCCTTCAGCTCTTTCCTCCTTTTTTTATTACTAGAGATGTAATCCTATGAATGTAACTAATTTTGAATAAAAAGAATACATTTACTTTATTCTTTGTTTGTGGTATCTGTGGTGCTTGTACTAGAGGGCCTAATACAGCATTTGTGATTGAGGGGGACTTTTTGTGGACCTATTGCCCTTTTGTGCATCTGGAGATGCGAGCAATAGATTTGAATAATATTTTGTGAATCTATTACCCTTTTGTGTACCGGTAGTACGAGTAATAGATTTGGATAACTTCTGTGGACTTATTACCCTTTTGCGCACTGATGGTGCAGGTAATAAATTTGAAACAAAACCTAACAGAGGTAATATGGACGTGATAGGTTCTGCGGTCTTAACACCCTGATTTTATCCCAGATTGGGTACAGGTGTTAAGTTAGGAGCTATCGGTATCAGAAGTAATATGGACGTGACACACGATAATCATGAATAATTTTTTTTATGGACCTATTACTCTTCTGCGCACTGGTGGTACGAGTAATAGATTTTGAGACAAAACCCAACAGAGATAATATGGACGTGATAGGTTCTGTGGCCTTAACACCGTGATTTTATCCCGGGCCGGGTTCAGGTGTTAAGTTAAGAGACTATCGGTATCAGAGGTAATATGGATGTGACACACGATAATCAGGAATAATTTTTGGTGGACCTATTATCCTTTTGCGCACTGGTGGTACGAGTAATAGATTTTGAGATAAAACCCAACAGAGGTAATATGGACGTGATAGGTTCTGTGGCCTTAACACCATGATTTTATCCTGGGTCGGGTTCAGGTGTTAAGTCAAGAGACTATCAGTATCAGAGGTAATATGGATGTGACACACGATAATCAGAAATAATTTTTGGTGGACCTATTACCCTTTTGCGCACTGGTGGTACGAGTAATAGATTTTGAGACAAAACCCAACAAAGGTAATATGGACGTGATAGGTTTTGTGGCCTTAACACCGTAATTTTATCCCGGGTCGGGTTCAGGTGTTAAGTCAAGAGACTATCGGTATCAGAGGTAATATAGATGTGACACACGATAATCAGGAATACGAAGTTTGCTCAAATATGGGAATAAGCCTGGTAAACATCGGCGGGGTGAAGCATCATGATGGAAGTTCAGAGGTATTTAAGTATACATGACTTGTCACCCAGGGGGGTACAATGTGAACCCACTTAGAGCTAATAGAATATAAGTTTATAGGTACTTGGTGTACATAACTCGACAGTCTAGAAGATTTGGTGGTTTGAAGAAGTACCAGTATGTCCTTAGACATAGTATTTCTTCAGGAACTTGCCGTTTATGGCCATCATGAGCAAGTCTCCATTCTGTTTCGTGAGTCGGTATGCGCCGTTGGAGAATACGGTCTCGAAGATGAATGGACCCTCCCATTTGGGCTGGAATTTGCTGGCGGTTTGTGAGTCATGACCATCGGTCAGCGAACGGCCAAGACGAGATCGCCTACTTGGAATGTCCTCTGCTTGACTTTCTTATTGAAGGCCCGAGAGATGCGTGCTTGATAGAGCTTGATGCTTTGTTGAGCTTGCAAACGCTTCTCGTCTAAGGCTTCCAATTCTTGTAGCCGTCGGTGGTAGTTATCGTCCGACGTCAACCGATAAGTAAGGGCCACGCGAAGTGAGGGGATCTGGGTCTCCAATGGAAGAACTGCCTTGATCCCGTACACCAGAGAGAACGGTGGTGTATTTTCTGTAGCCGTCCGACTCGTAATACGGTACGCCCATAAGCATTCGCCCAGCTTTTTATTCCAGTCGCGCTTGTTTGAAGACACGAACTTTTTGGGAAGCTTGATTATGGTCTTGTTAAAAGCTTCAGCCAGACCATTAGTCGATGGGTTGTATGCCGTTGAAGCCACATTCTGAATCTGATTCTTGTCACAGAATCGATAGAAAGCATGGCTTGCGAACTGTGGACCATTGTCGTGAATGATCCTCCGGGGCAGTCCAAAACGGTAGATGACGTGTTGTTTTTTGAAACTGATCACGTTTGATGTCTTTACCTCTGCCAGCGGAACAGCTTCCGCCCACTTGGAGAAGTAGTCGGTGATTACAACTATAAATCGGTGTCCTCTAGACGACGGTGGGGTGATTGGGCCAATGATGTCTATTTTCCATGCTTCAAATGGCCAAGAGGCCACTATTGGGTACAAGAATTCGGATGGCAGATGTATGAAGTCTGTGTGGATATGACAAGCCTTACACTTCTTTGCATAATCGACTGCGTCTGCTACCATCGTAGGCCAGTAATAGCCCATCCGACAGAGACGGTCCTGCAACTTTGGGCTAACTTGGTGAGCCACGTAAACGATATCTGAGCCTTGCGTAAGACTTTTTTGGCTTCTGCATTTGACAGACATCTTAACAGTATCCCATCGTAAGATCATCGATATATCATTTTTGTTTTTGTGTCATAAAAAATCTGAGAGAACGCCTTCTGATTGAAGTTACTTCTTTCACATTCTCAGGCAGGATTCCGTAGACTGCAAAGTCGATGAACGGGAGTCTCCAGTCTTGCACGTCATTGGTTATCTGGGCGGAGTAACTCGTACCTAGTTGAACGTTATTTTTTGGACAGACCAGCTCATGGCCTATCACGTCGACTAGATGATGAGCATGATTTGGAACCGCCAAAGAAGCGGCGAGGCCTGCTGGGGCGTCGGCTTCAATATTTTGGAGCCTAGGAACATGCTTTATAGAGAACCCCTCAAAGGTTGCAATAATGGCAATTGATGTCTGATGGTAAGTAATCAGGTCCGTGTTGCGAACCTCCTATGAGCCTCGAATTTGATTAACAATCAACTGCGAGTTGCCGTATGCTTCTAGGTATTCGACTCCCACTTCTTTTGCAAGTAGGAGCCCGATGACCAAAGCATTATATTCGACTACATTGTTTGAACAGGGTTCTGTGAGAGAATATGCCCGATTGACTACCAATCCAGAGGGAGAAATTAGTACTATCCCGACTCCAGCGACGATATCACCTTGGGGCTCCATTCTTGAAGCACCGTCGAAGAACATTCGCCAAACATCATCATGTGAAGTCATGTTTGAGTTAACGACTTCATCTGGAATTTCTTCATAGATCCTGGTTGTTTCTGAGCCTGGATGGGCTGCTAAGAAGTCGGCCAAGGCTTGACCTTTGACAACCTTCTGTGGAACGAAAATCATGTCGTAGGAGGATAACAGTATCGCCCAGGTGGCTAGACGAGAACTGAGTGCGCCGGACTTGGTCATGAGAACCCTGAGGGGGTTAACTCATGAGACAACATAGATGGTCTGTCCTGTCATATAGTGTCGTATTTTCTAGATGGTGAACACCAAGGCAAGGCATTCATTCTCTACGGTGGTATACCTATGCTCCGGCCCCACCATCATTCGACTGAGGTAATAGATGGCTTGTTCATGTCCTGCATCATTGTTTTGTGCTAGCAAGGCATCGAGGGAGTGTTCCATTGCCCGTACATAGAGCAGGAAGGGCTTTCCGACGACCGGGGCTACCAGAACCGGCAGATTCGACAGGTATTCCTTAATTTCATCAAAGGCACGTTGATATTTCCCATTCCATACGAAAGAGACGCCTTTCTTCATGAGTTGTGTGAAGGGTTGACATTGTCCTGAGAGGTTAGATATGAACCTCCTGATGTAGGCTAGTCTTTTCCGAAGGCCATGGAGTTCACGGAGGTTCCTCGGTGGGCTCATTTCCAGGATTGCTTTTGTCTTATCGGGGTCTATATGAATGCCCGGGAAGTAATGACAAAGCCCAAGAATTTTTTGCTGGACACGCCTAGGAAGGACTTGGTGGGCTTCATCTTCAGATTGTGTGCTCGCATAAGGTCGAACACTGTCCTCAAATCGTGTAAGTGATCATCCTTGGAGCGGCTTTTAACGACGATGCCGTCAATGTAACACTCCACCATCTTGCGCAAGTGATCTCTGTCATAGCTCGTTGATATGTAGCACCGGCATTCTTTAGGCCGAAGGGCATGACTGTGTAACAATACACGCCGATCGGTGTTCGAAATGACGTATGCTTCTCATCGTCAGGAGACATTTTTATTTGATTGTATCCTGAAAAGCCATCCATAAAGGACATACGCTCGAAGCCACACGTATTATCAATTATTATGTCGGTGATTGGAAGAGGGAATTCATCCTTAGGAAATGCCGCATTTAGATTGCAGAAGTCGATACAGATTCAGATCTTTCCATTCTTCTTGATGACTGATATTATATTAGCTATCCAGTATGGGTGCTGCTCCTCGCGGATGAAACTGCTAGCTATAAGCTTGTTTACTTCCGCTTCGATGGAGTTCATGATGTCTGGATGGAACCGTCGTTGTTGTTGTTTGACTGGTTTTGCGTCCAGATGAATATTGAGCTTATGAAGTACGATATCGGGGTTTAGCCCTAGCATGTCTTCATAGCTCCAAGCGAAAACGTTGATATACTCTCTGATGAGTTGCAACAATGACTCCTGCTCGCCGTCTGTCGGGATTTTACTGACAAAGATTGGCTTTGGTGAGGATTCATTGCCGAGGTCAACTTGCATGACTTCGTCTTCAGTGGAAGGGTCTCTTTGTTCAAAGTGCTTCTTCCATTGTGCATCCAGTTGTTGGGCCCATGGCTCTAATTTAAGAGGTTCAAGTAGATCTTCGTCTTCCTCTTCAATGTCAGCGGATGCCATATTGACAGACAATGTCTGCCTGAATATATTCCCAATGCTATTATCGAAATCGTATGTAGGCGATTGGAATGAGTGAGAATGCCACTCGTATTCCTCATCGGAGCTCTCGGGCGTTGTTGCTAGTGTAACATAACCGAGACCGCGTCTGGACTTGCTGTAATAATCTCGAGGTTTCCCAGCTGGGGCTGACATCTGCAGAGACAATCGCTGGCCGTTGTCGTAATTCAGACCTGGGGTAGTCTCCATGTCGTACCCCTGCTTTTGTATGAAGTACTTAGCTTGGGGATTATACAGGTAGAGCGGCAATCTTCCAGCGTCGGGTTCGAGATCGAACTCTTATGGCATGAAAGGTTGAGGACCTTCTTTTCGGCCGAAGATGATCGTGTGATCCCCTTCTCTTCTGCCTGGGACTAGGAAGTAGGCATCTCTAATGGAAGTAAGTCGGTTTGTGGTATGGATGGTTGTCACCTGTGTGTGCAGGTTAATATCTAGATCGTGCCCCACAGTATACATCAGATTAAGCTTATTACACTCAGGATAGTTCAACGGCAGCCTCTTATTGATGAAATAAGGAATTTTGTCTACAAGGATTACATCATCAGGAAATGGACTATCCACCTGTGCAACAAGATACTTTGCGAGTTCTGCCTCCTCCTCAGCTACCCCTTGCGTGACCGGAGGTTGGGACGCTATTTTGGGCAACTTGACCACCAAGGATTCTGCTTGTGGCATTAACTTGCCTGAGGGCCTTGGATCAACACTTGGTTGTCAGCTCGTCCTGGGGAGACGGATAACCATCGGCTCGACAGAGGACTTCGTATCTTCCGATTGCCTTTGACTTGCTTTTGGCAATCGGATCACCATCGGCTCTACAGAGGGCCTCGCATCTTTCGATCGCATTTGATTGGATTTTGGCAATCGGATCACCATCAGCTCCATGACGGGCTTTGGCTCCTGGCTGGACCTCGGGAGTCTGATGACCATTGGTTCCAATTGCACAGATTGGACGGAGGAACCGGGTACCTCTCTATGCAAATTTGCGATAAGGGGTGCGGCTTTATCCAGTTTACGGGCCTGATGATGGATTTTTAAAGGTTCCTCTTACCCTGTTATGGCCTCCAGTTCATCAGTTATGTGCTTCTTGGATTCTTCATAAAGACAAGCCTCTGAAGGATAGTAAGACTCAACCCCTTTGAAGGGATCGATGTCGGCGAATTCTGTCTTCACGAAGCCGTGCTTACTGACATACTTCAAGCACTGGTGGAGTGTGGATGGCATAATCATATAGTCATGTATCCACGGACGCTCCAAGAGGATATTGTAGGACGTATCTGCGTTTATGACATAGCAGGTAACCTCCGTCCTCAGATCACCGATCTGATATTTCAAGCAGATTTTTCCTAGGGGATAGCTCATTCCCGAGTTGAAACCGCTAATGGCAGTATTGGTCGCCGCTAGCTGGTGTATAGGGATGCCGAGAAGTTGAAACAAGCTTTTCTGGATAATGCTTATTGACGAGCCAGGATCGATGTGCATCTGATCCACCTTGATGTCGCCTATGTATCCAGTGTAGTACAAGGGGCGATCATGTAAGTTGGTCTTGATCAACATGTCCAGTGGGGTGAACACGATATTGGGCATTGCATCCGCACAGTTGCTGCCCTGGAGATCTGCCGACGAGTCTTTCCCTGTAGGCTTGACCTGGACTAAGTAGGCGTCAGCATTCTGGAGCGCTTCGCTCAATACGACACAAAGATCCTTGGAGAGCCTTAGGAGCTCGTATAACGACAACTTTGTCGGAGATTAGCCAGTTGTGCTAATATGTCAAAGTTGTAAGGTCTCTCCAGCCCCTGAGGTGCATCCTTACATAGCGGCCTATCAAAACGGGTTTCCTTCGGCTTGGACCTGTCTGTCGGTGGAGGCTGAGATAGCCCCAGAACATCGGTAGGAGGCAACGTTGTCGACTGAGGATCCTCAACAGAATTAACTAGAGTGGGCTGGAATTGTGCGCCAAACCGGGTAACAGCGGCCGTCGCCTCCTCAGCTTCGGCTGCGATTGTATGGCAGGATCTGGACTTCTTGCCCTTCTTTTTACTTGTTGAAGATGGCACTGCCTGGGTAACTGTAACGCCCCAGTCCCAAAATACGTAGGACTAGGTACATAGACATGCCAGCTGTATACATACGAAGTATACTCCAATATATGAAAACCTTGTATGAATACATAAGCTGTAAAATGTAGTAAACCAAGAGTAATCTAATCTCATCCACGAAATATAAGAATAAAAGATGTCATATAATGATAATGAATTGTCATTGATACATATAGTTGGGTGGAGACAAATCTACTACCAACTATGAAAAAAAAATACAAGATATACAAAAGAATAATTTTGGCTAGCGAAGCGAAGACGATCTAAGCGCAATCATCCTCGAAGAAACAGAGATGGTCACAGCTAGAGATAGAGCACCTACGAAAGACAAGAACACCCACCTGGAGAGATAACCAGGTCCTCAGAGGGACGTAACAAGACACATAATATCATGCCATATAAACTGAATAAATATTGCTCAAATAAATAAGTCAATCGAATTATAACATGGTCCAATACACACCTATTGAACGAGCTTACCATCCCCCCAACCAAACAAGGACAGGAGATGGTAAACTAATTCACGGTGACGTATCTTTCCATGCTAGGAATCCAATATGGTATCCGGACCCCAACAAGGTTCAATACCTTCTCATCTAAGTAGTAAGTCACATTTACAACCAAACAAGGACAAGATGAGACGAACTAATTCGCGACAAGTTATTGTTCCAAGCCACGGTCAGATACAAGTACCCAAACCAAGAGTACTCATACCTAACGGATAGGGTAGCCTAACCGTTCTAAGTGAATGCAGTTTTAAGAACAGTTCATGGTCGCATGACTACCGGGTCAAGTCAAGAAAATACCAATGCAGTACCTCAGTAGCGAGTCACAACACCATATACTATTCTTCAGTATCGAGCGAGTCTATAGCATATAGTCTACCTATCGTTCCTCAGTAGCGAGCGAGTCTACGATAGATAGGGTGGTAGTCAACTTCCAATCATGTTCTTCCCGCCCAATGCCAACTCATAACTGCTAAGTCTTCTAGCATGCAATTCTATTAGCAGTTATTTCCTAACGCACGGCTTATATGTCACGCCCCGATTCGTAGAGTCATTTATTCACATAATTTTATCTCTTGGAATCGATCGTCCTCGCTTGGGCGTGATGCCGTACAAGTCTGGTATTGCACTTGTACAAGGCAAAGATGGTACATAGGTGATAATTCTTCAAATAGGAACACATTGCAGCGGCAGAAGCAGACAAATTGAAGTTAGAGAGGACAATCTTTCTCATTGAATAGAAGTACATCACTTCTTTATGGCAGCGGAGATAAAAGGATAACTTGAAGTCACACAGAGATATATAGAACTTTATTCTCTTTATTGATAATTGAAGAAGAGTACAAGACTTGTATTGAAGTACAATGCTTACAACACATCTCACTTTATATTGAAAGCCAACTGAGCAATACTACAAGTCTATATTTGATGCTTGGGATACATTGGATTACAACTCGATATACTGACTTGGCTTACATTCTCACTGATACAACTGATTACAATGTTTCATACATTATGCCCTTTATAAACAGAAGACATCATCTTGTACAAGGAGAGCTTCTGTATGCCCAACAATTCTTCGATGCCGCGGGACCAATCAAGCCAATCTTCGTGTGTAGAACAATCCAATCACGAGCACCTGCCCACAAAACGTGGGTCAGCACATCATCTATGTACTGGCGAGCAGAATCCAACCCACTCGCATAAACCAACATTAAAGTGATCATTTAAGCAAGCATTTATTAGAGTGATCTTTCTACTTGGGGCCTAGTATTAGTTTATAGTTCATGGGTAATAATCAGAGTGAAGCATGTAAACATATTCTTAATAGCATTCCTGTGGACATATCATTTTAGCATTCTTCGTGTTATCATGCAAAGGCATCATTCCGGGCATACTAGGTGTTATCATGAAAAGGCATCATTGAGGCATACTAGGTGTTATCATGAAAAGGCATCATTGAGGCATCGTTAATATTAACATCTTAAACATGTTATGACAGTTCTCACTTCAAGCATCACTTAGCATGTATGTTGTGTTTGAGCAATGATTATAGCATGGCATCTTTCTAGAATACTGAATTTAACATGTTAAGTAGGATCTCATACTGAAAGGCTACATACAGCATCATTTACTTATTTGGAACGTAAGCACGCAAGTTAAACCAACACATATATTGAATTATCACATTTAAGTGATTTCTTACCGATAGCCGACTCCCTCGTACCTGCATAAAATACAGGATAATATGATATTCTTACTCTGTCTGCACAAAACATTCATTAGCATGCATCCTGACTACATGACCACTGGTGGTTTTGTACCATGTCGACGTGCCATATAGGACTTCATAGGGTATGGGATGTGCCCTTCACCAGGTTGCGAGCCCGAATGAGGATCCCAATACCGTGCTACCAAAGCACCAATTCCTCCTAGGCCGACTCGATCCCACCGTCGCGGGTACCGTTCGAGGAAATCCTTGTATACAAGTACGTCTATGGTCATGCGAATGCGTGTCCGACCCGATCGTGTTCGAAGTCACATGATACAATAATAAGATAAGAAAAGGCAACAGTTCATCATCTCATCTTTCCAATATTTCCACCTGTTCACTTGGTGATCTCAATGATCCCAAGCCTCATCATTTCTCATATCATTCCTTTCTAAGAGGAACAAATAACATTTCATTCATATCGATAGGACCTGCATCATTTCATTCATATCATAGGGACAGTATTCTTACTTTTATTGCTTATAAGGAAGCAAGCAACAGCAACAGTTATGCAGAATATACATGATTCTAGTATTTTATTCAATTCTTTGTGTTAATAGCATAGCCAGTTCGTTACACATGTATCATTCTCGTAGCATCTCATTACTCAAGTATTCATTGCTTATACATTATTAAACGAAGGGACGTTATCAATTCATTTCAAGCATCAAGTCGCATTAGCAGTTCGAGTGTGAATCAGCATTTCCATAATCATGTCTTATTCATTTCAATAATTCTCAACATAGACATCTCTATTATTCAGCAACTAAGACATGGAACATTTAGGGACAATTCATAGCATCACATTATTCCATTTATTAAGCATACAGGAATAAGGAGGAAGGAGGACAGTTCCACTTGCCTGCATATTTGGGTCTTCCTGCTCCAATCCCGCTAAGCGTAGCTCTACCAGCGAGCCACGTTCCAATACCCATTCCGTCTAGCCAGCTAAGAGAGACTGCATCAGTCTCAATTCTCTTGATTCCCAACATAAGTCACGGTCCAACATTCTGATAGCATCCAACAAGCCTACCAAATGCCTCGTGCGGAGCGGGGCATTACATTATACGTACTGGTGGCCAGCCAATCACGCATGTCCGAGTCCTATATGTGACTCACAACAATGTGGTATAAAGGTGTCAAGGCCTATGTATGCAACACACAAGGTGGTCCCTTAAATCTAGGTTTAATGTGTAAGAAAAATAATACATAGCAGGAGAATATAAATGAACAGTAAGTTCTAACAGGTTATGCCATGTATCAAGTTTATTTTGCATAAAGAAAATAATGAATAATGCATGAAATATGAGCTAAAATAATTAAACAACAAATGGCAAGGTGTCTTGCCTGAGGGTGGTGCGAGATGTAGCAAAATCTAACAATCAGAATCGTCAACACGAAAGTCAAAATCCACAAGGAGCTCCGGATGCTGAAACAAACATCACGAACGAGTTTGAAATAAAATATATGCCTAGAAAATGCCTGTCCAAAAGTCTAATTCTGGAATAGGGGTAAAATCGTAATTTCGGATCAAAACGATGTCCGCCGTTGGACCCGCTTTGCACCGAAATGCGTGCCGAAGTATATGGTCTCTAAAGTCGTTAAACTACATATCTACGGTTTCAATTTGAGGAGAGAAACTCAACGGTATGTCCAGTTTTGGATTCCGATGAGCCGTGCACAAAATCGTCCGTTTGAGTGGGTCGCGGGCCCGCCAAAAATTGGTTCCGATTCGACCTTCTCAGAATTGAACCAAACTTGGCACACAGGACCAAAATTTCGATCTGGACCTGTTGGCGCAAGTTTTGTCTCGATTTGACGACTGTACACGAAGTTATGGGCAAGTTTGCAAAACGCCGATACGGGGGTATCTCGACGGATACGCGTTGATTTCGTCGCGCACACACGACGAAACTGAGTTCCGTCAGTTCCCACACGTCCGCAACGTCCATACGCACCTTTCGATGCGTATAGCGCACGACCACGTCGCCCAGTTTTTCGGGGTGCACGCCATATCGGACAAAATTTAGAAAATTAATACAATTAAACACATGTTTTTCCTCAACTTCAACATCAATCTACTTTTTACACGCAAATCGAAACGACGATCCAAAAGATGCATTGCAATCTCGGTTATGTTATCTTTTACTGGTTTTAATTATTTCCTGCAATACTTTACTGCACAGCAAGAAAATTGACCGACAAGTTGTCGTCTCAAAACAGTTTTTAGTATTACAGAAAATAGGTTTTTCTTCAACTTTGTCTTGATTTTTCAAGCAAGTCGATGAGTTGTTTTCGAAATCCACCTAGAGGATCTCGAAGAGGGTCAAGTCTACTTTCCAGAAAATTTTACGGATCGAAAATCGGTGCTACGAGTAAAAAGTTACGTCATCGGGAAGTAGGGTACCTTGAGTGGGAAAACTGCTCCGTGGATGACGAAGGGCTGACTTTCGATGCTCCGTTCGTCGGGCACACAACTCCCTCGCTGGTGAAACGAACTCGTAGGCGAAGAGGGTATGTTCTGCTACAATTTTCGTTTTGGAAGTTTAGGAATTTGAGGTCTGTGGAGGAAGTTATATATATAGCAAGTTGGGGCAAAACCTAGTAATACTAGGATTAGTAATAATTCTCTTATGTGCACCCATGGTGCTCGGTTTTGTTCTCACGTTAGCTTGCTGCTATGCAGCAAGCAAAGTAGAGGGTGGGGCCCGCCCACTTTAAGTGGGTGGGTTTGTTTTATTTATGTATTTCTTTCTTTTCTTTTCTTTTTTTTTCTTTTCTTTTCTTTTCATTTCTTTTTTTTTCTTTTTCTTATCTCTTTTATATATATAACTATATATATCCAAAAAAATCTATCTAAATCCAAATAACACTTTAATGTCACATATCCAAATATTTAGTATATTTAAATATATCTACATATATATATAAATTCCATTCACAATAAACCAACTCAACATATTAATAATAATATTTAAATAGAATAAACATGTTTAATAAATCTCCAAAATAACTTCAATAATAATAAATTAATAAAATTGTTCCAATGGGTGCACTTATACCGCACACCCTTTTTCGGGTCCACAAAATATACTATTTTGTAAAATATTATTTAAATAATAAAATACCAATAATTGCACAAATAATTAAATGATTTAAAATTTGTACATGAAATTCTAAAATAATTTAGAAATTATTTTTACGTACATAAAATATGTCTACATGGCCACTTTGGTCCCACCACATGCCTACTTGGGCTTAAATTTGGTTCGGACCCAGTTCGGACTGGTTTGGACAAACCGGGCCATCTAAAAACCAATATATAAAATAATATTTAATTAAAATACTATAAATAACTCAATTCACAATTTGGTCTGGTTTTCCTAGTTTGGACATTACCATGGCTAGGCTTCCCCCGGCATGGCTAGTACACTAGTCAAGGCTCACTGCTACATCTTTCGTGCCAAAATTCATGGTAGTTTGGTGCTCCAAAACTCAACAATGGCTAAGGTCATTTCTAAAAAATCATAAATTGCATAAATTCATTTTTAAATCTAATAAAATAATAATAATAATAATAATAATTAAAAAAATATGAATTTTACAGTAACTTCGGGCACTAAGTCTGGGTGCACCCACATGACCTCTCTTCATGACGTGGTGAGAGTTACCAAGCCAGTCGTCTGGTCCTGGACGGGTGAAAGATTAGTAACCTCCATCATTGCCCGGAGGACAGGTATTATCTCGTCTTGAGTATTTATTAGGGGGAAGTCACCGAACTGAACTGATACCATGTTCGCAGCCACGGTAACCTCTTCGAAATCTAGCGACAGAGCTTTGGAGTCGATAAGACTCTGGATATACCACTTTAATTGGAAGCAGTCATAAGTGGAATGATGGACATAGCGGTAGAAGTAGCAATATTTTGGGTCCTCCATCTCCGTCGCTCGAGGCTCGCACCTTGGTGGAGGGAGTTGGATCCTATCTCCTTGCAAGAGCATGTTGAAGATAGGCTTGACAAGACTATCTTCAAATGAGTAATTCACCTTGGGCCACTGAGCTTCTACCTGCTTTTATTCAAGCTTCTTAGTAGTACCAGCGACCTTGGCCTGTTTACCTTTGTTGTCCCGGTTATTGGATGTGCCGTCACTATTGTTGTTAGTGGAGGTGGTACCAGGACGTTTACCTTTGTCCTCTCCATATGGGATGTGTAATCCCAACTGGCGAGCCTTCTTCAACTTCGCCTCCGCATTGGTAGCGCTTATGATGAAGGTCGTCCAATCCCTGAACTGATCTTTGCCCATCCAGAGGCTGATTGCGGAAAGCAACGTCTTCTGGCAGATTTTAATCAAGGAGCTTTCGGGATTGCCTTGGGATAATCTCATCGTGGTTTGGCGAAACCGTTCGATATAGTTCCTCGTTAGCTCCCTCTCTCCCTGAACGACGTCCATGAGAGACAACATTGTCACATCATGCCCTACTTCATAGAATCTTTTCAGAAATATGTGCTTGAAGCCGTCAAAGGAATGGATGCAGTTGTCCGGAAGGTTGCGGTACCAGTCGAACGCGATTCCCTCCAATGCTCCGATAAATAATTGTGTGAGGATGGCATCGCTATACGGCAAATAGTCTATTGTGACCTCAAAATACGTCATGTACCGGCTGGCAGAGGTCTTCCCGTCATACAAATCGACATGAAACGGTCTGTACCATGGCAGAAAAGGAACATCTCTCCAGGCAACGGGATACGACTGCTGTATTTTGAGGTCCCGGGAGGAGTCTCGGGCATTAAACATTGTTCGAAGCTCTTGGACTTCCCTCCTTGCCTCCCTGGCTTCATCTGCAGCTGAAGGAGCGGATGCTCCTAGAGGATTGTCACCCAAAAGAGGAGCGGTCATGTTGGAGTCCGTATTTACTGCGGGTTCTAAGCTTGTTTGTCCGGGCATCCTTGCTGGTTAAGTCGGCAAGGCAGCTTTGATTTTGTCTACTGACTTGACCAAGGATAGGAGCATGGCTTCAAGTACTTCTAGACGTTGTCGATCAGTAGGTCCTTCATGATCATCGTCGGCCATAAAACTGTCTGCACGTAGATAGACGTGGAAGGGACCGTAGAAGAGGTACTCTTCGTGTCGTACCCTCATACAGAAAAATCATCAGAGAATGTCGGAATGTCTTCCTCCTCGGATTCGGAAGGGGTGCCACCCCCTATGCAGGAAGCTGCATCGTCTTGGCGAAGGTGGTCATCCTCGGGGACGTCCAAGTCTGTTGCATAATTCCAGTGGATCGCTAACCCCTGTGTATTCTCTTGGAACACTGGGTTATCGCATACATTGAGGGGACTGTTACCCCCAGCTTCATCTACCCCAGAAAGGTTGAGGGTGTACCCCCGGGTGTTGGAAGCTTCTTTCTGGATCGAGTGCCTAGGTAGACACCCCATGTGGTTGTCGACGACAATCCTCCAGATGAGAGTTTCCTTGTAGTGTTGGCTGAGATTGCCGAGCTGGAAGAGCCTGTCTTCTTTCCTCCCTTGCCGGGAGGAACCTTCCGAGTTGAATTACAGGAGGCGAAAGAAAATTCCTCGTCTCCTAAAATTTGCACATGTTTCTCAAGTTGTTGTCGGATAGGTGCTGGCCGGTACAGTCATTGGAAAATGGGCTGCCGATCTTCAGGTGCTGCCGACTTGTCGCAGCAGCAGTTGATGATGACTTAGATGCAATGATGTCCCGAAAAGGGCTCATCACATGCCAAGGTTGCTTCTCTCTCCTTGCGTTTGTGAGTAATCACCTCTCGTATACCAGATTACAGCAAAAATATAAAAACACACAAAGAAAGTAGAAAAGAGCACTCAGAAGACTTATTACAAGAACACTCCAATCCGTTGCCCTTACATTACAAAGAGCCTTCCTATATATAGGCTCAGGGACGGTACTAACCGGTTTAGTCGGTTAAGGCTACCGGTGTCAACAATCTTCCTTCAATAATTGAAGAAAGATTCCACCTTATCTTCCAGCTGGTATGACATCACATCTCCACTAGCTGGTACGCCGTCACGTCAGTGCTTTATTCGTTTCGGATAGAAATGAATCTTCCACCTTGCATGCATTATTGTTATGGTGGGTCCCCCTCCCATATCATATTCCACCAAAGTTCCCACTCATCGAAATCTGACGGTGGAGGTGGTTCTGGGCCCCAGACAGCATCAGCACTATTAACATTTTCCTACCAGATTTCTAACTCTTCAGTTTCCTAATCCTCTGAGTCAGAAAGTATATGGGCTGGTAAAGGGTCATCCTCAGCCCCATGTGAGGTGTCTCTTTGGGCGGTTGATAAGACAACCGAGTTGATGAGTTGTGGGTCCTCAAAAATGATATCCCACCAACCGTCCCAATTATCGAAGGTGGAGGTGGACGGAGAGCTTCCATGTGGCGGGGACCAGTGTCGGTGTACCCGCTCAGCTTTTTTCCATTCCCGAATTCTATTGTCTATGGGGGAATCATTTTTTATAGTATAATATGTCTCTGCAACGGAAGGTGATTGCGGGGGAGACAGGAAAAAGCCAAGTTCTCGTCTGGCTGGCACCGGCTTGGGTGCCCACTTTGGCTTCTTTGGCAGACGCCAACCGACACATTTTCGGTAGCGCCTGAGAACATCGTCATATGTGAGCTTCCTCTTCATGAGCCTACCTTGCTTTACAGCTGCTGGAGCTGAGACGCAATTGTAGCCTCCGTAATAATTGTATCCTCAGCACAGTCATCTCCTTTTGCCTGTAAACCTGCTGGACCAAGACACATATTGTTAAAAAAATCTTAGAGCAGGGTCATATTTTTCTCTTCATTGATGGGCTTCACAGTAACATAGTCCGCCAAAATGACATTGGTGCTGCTAGAAAGAATCGCCTGTCCTTCAAAAAGCTTTCGGGCTTCAGCAAAAAATTCCCTGGCAGCACCATAGCGTTCTTTTCCTTCGTTGAAGTTGCCTTTCTTGAAAGGAGAAAACTGAAGTCCTGGATCTCCGACAAGACGGTGGAGTTCCCAAATCTGATATGAGGGAAAGCACTTGATGTATCGCTTCTCCTCCCAAATACTCCAGATTCTGAACCTGAACATGGTTTGAAATCTGGAAGCACTAGCTTTTGCACCTTTCCAGCAAATTTCTGGGATTAATTGCTTATAGATGTTATCATCTGAGGAGCAGATGAATATCTCATGAACAAAACCTTTTTTTTATTTGTAGGGGCAGGTTAACAATCTCCTGGAAGCAAGATACTAGGTGAATGTTCCCGTAACTGGAGTATACTACCTCTAACCCTTCAAAATACTTAGTGATGTTGGAATCATCTAAGCGTCTGAAATAAGTTAGAAGTCGGGCCTCATCAATTAGTCCCTGCTTGTATCTTGTAATCATTTCCTGTGCCATGCCTTCAGCATCCATGCTCTGAGTTTGTTCATCGTCAATGGACATGGAGGAGCAGAGCTTCAGTAAGTCTGGTATTCTAAGATTGACCAGATCATGGCTGTTGATCTGCTCAAGAATTTTAAAGAGTTCCTTGTGTTCGGAAGAAGGTCCACTGAAAAGATCCTTCTCTATAGCATCAAGAGCAGGTGACCTTGATGTAGCGCTATAGGCCATCATCACAAGTGCCTGCTGTCTGACTTCATGCAGTTTAGAGTTTAGTTGTTCAGTCCTGGACCGAACCGCAAGGAATTATTTTTCAATCTGGGATAACCAGAAATTGGCTCCCTTGGTGTCGTTAGACTGAATGGCTCGATAATAGCCATTGAACTTGTTCTAAGAATCCTTATCATTTTTTTCTAATTCTTGGTTGTACCAATTCTTTACAACGGTACTTGCAAAAGTCTTGTTCTGGAAAGGAACGAGCCTCTTGGGTCCTCCTTTCAGAAACTGGGCCTGTGTGCCCTGAGATGCCTGTGTGGCTTGTGAGGCCTGTATGGCCAGGGATTGGGCCTGTGTGCCCTGAGGTGCCATGGCCATCTGGCTATTTGCCTGGCCTGCAGCTGTCGAAGTCGGGCTGCTCGCCTTAGGCATTCCGGAAGAGGAAGATGATGCCTGGTTGTTGGCACCGGATTTGGCCTTTTTCTGGCCAGCAACAGGAGTAAAGGCATCATGCCTCTTCATTTCTTCATGAATTGCTTTCATTTTTTTGTACTCGTTTGGATCCATAGCATCACGGCCTGGTAAGAGTATCAGCAAGAAAGTTAGTATATCCAGGAATATAATTGACTTCATAATTAAAAATTTCTAGATAAATAGCAATTCTAATCCTTCGAAGATTTTCTTCTGGATTATTAATAGTTTTCTTTTTCAGAAACTGAGCAACAGATTTATTGTGTAACGCCCCAGTCCCAAAATCATATAGGACTAAGTACGCAAACATGCCAGCTGTAGATATACGAAGAATACTCCAATATATAGAATCCTCGTATAAATACATAAGCTACAAAATGTAGAGAACCAAGACATGCTAAATCTCATCCACAAATATATAAAGAATAAAGATAGAATCAACTTGAATAGTTATGGTACAATCGTTGGACGGAGACAAAGTCCACTACCAACTATCTCAATGAAATAAATGTACAAGAAAACGATCGACAAAATGACAAAACGAACCAAGAGCAATCATCTTCGAGAAATGGAGAAGGTCACGGCCTTGGCTAGAACACCTGTAGAAAATTATGAAAGCACACACCTGGAGAGATCACCAGGTCCTCAGAGGGACGTAACAAGATACATAAAAATAATACCATAATAAACTGTAAATGAAACATGTAAATGAAACATGACAAAGGAAAGACCACACGCTCCTACACAATGGAACCTAACCATCTAGGTGTAATACAAGTCGAAAACTATACTGGAACGTATAAGTGGGTAGGAATAAAGCATAGCATCCGCTAGAGGCTTTCGCATGAACTAGTATACGTCTCTGACCGTATCTGATGCGTGGTCAGGGTCGTACAATGGATATATCCCCTAGTCCATACTTTGCATCGCTAGTATACCTCCTGACCGTATCTGACGTGTGGTCAGGGCCGTGCAATGGATATATCCTCCAGCAATACACCCATAACAGGGAAACCATGAACCCATAGCGGGGCAACTAGAAGGCTGTGGGCTAGCTCATACGTCCCAGTACGTAGTTTTCCCCGCCCATGTATCACACAAGTCATATCCATGACTTGGCGATCCATATCTCTATGCAAGTCGCTATCTAGACTCCGCTAATCCATAAATGAACCGACACACGAATCGTCCGTATCGGTAGCAAGTCGAATACGTAGGTTCGTGCCAACTCTATGATCTTCACTCTTGTGTCGTGTATGAGATGTGTCAACAGGTTAAAGAAGTTATAGAGTATAACTTCAACACATCGAAAAAATCAGCTACCACATATGGTCCACACACACACGCACACACACAAACATCGATATACATATCGATGGCACCCAAGTCATACTTGGACACACTCTTACTAATGTAAAACACTAGCAACATATAAAATATCATGAATCAAATATAAGTACAAGATGGTAAGGTATCTTGCCTGAGGTTATGTGCAAAACCAAAGATCCAGTAGCTCGAACCGACAAATAAACGGAGCCAGAGAAAGCCAAATCCCGCAGATAACTCCGGATGCTGCAACAAATATCACGAACGAGTTTGGAATATAAGATATGCCTGGGAAACGCCTGTCCAAAAGTTAAATTCTGGAACAGGAGCAAAATCGTAATTTCGGGTCAAATCGATGTCCGCCGTTGGACCCATTTTGCACCGAAATGCGCGCCAGGACCTACGGTCTCTAAAGTCGTCAAACTACATGTCTATGGATTTATTTTGATGAGAGACGAACCCAACGGTATGTCCAATTTTGGATTCCGGTGGGCCGTGCACAAAATCGCCCGTTGAGTGGGATTGTGGGCCCGCTAAAATGGCGTCCCGATCAATCTTCTCAGAATTGAACCAAACTTGGCTCACAGGACCAAAAAAATATTTCGAGTCCAATAGCGCAAGTTTCGTCGCGATTTGATGAGTGTGCACAAAGTTGTGACTTAATTTGCAAAGGGTCGATACGGGGTATCTCGACGGATAAGCATTGATTTCGTCGCGCACATGCAACGAAATCGGTTCCCGTCAGTTCCCACACGTCGACAACATCCATACGCGTCTTTCGATGCGTATAGTGTGCGACCACATCGCCCAGTTTGTCGGGACGGACGCCGTATCGAGGTATTTTTCTAATTTTCGAAAACAAAATTTATAATTTTTCGTGAAACTTTAACAATGTGTAACTTTTTACACAGTAGATGAAAAGTGAATCCAGAAGGTGCGTTACAATCTCGGTTATATTGTCTTTAATTATCTTCAATTAATTTCTACAGAATCCTATCGTACAGAAAGAAAAGTGGCCGACAAGTTGTCATTTTAAAATAGTTTTTAGTATTACGAAAAATAGATTTTTCTTCAATTTTGTCTCGATTTTTCGAGCAAGTTGATGGGTTGTTTCGAAATCCACATAGAAGATCTCGAAGAGGGTTAAGTCTACTTTCCAACAATTATGGATCGAAAATCGGTGCTACAGTAAAAAGTTACATCGTCGGAAAGTAGGGTACCTTGAGTGGAAAAACTGCTCCATGGATGACGAAGGGCTGACTTTCGATGCTTCGTTCGTCGCGCACACAACTCTGTTGCTGGTGAAACGAACTCGTAGACGAAGAGGGTATGTTCTGCCGTAATTTTTATTTTGGAAGTTTAGGATTTTGAGGTCTATGGAAAAAGTTATATATAAAACAAATTAGGTAAAAACCTAATACTACTATTACTAAAACTCATAACCCAATGGCCCCCACACGAAAAAAAATAAAATTTTGAGGCTTGCTGCTGTACGCAGCAAGCATGGAGAGGGTGGGGCCCGCCCCTTTAAGTGGTGGGTTTGACTTTTTATTTTTATTTTATTTTCTTTTCTTTTCCTTTTTCTTTTCTTTTTCTTTTTCTTATCTTTAAATCTTTTATATATATAACTATATATATCCAAAAATCTATCTAAATCCAAATAACACTTTAAATGTCACATATCCAAATATTTAGTATATTTAAATATATCTACATATATATATAAATTCCATTCACAATAAACCAACTCAACATATTAATAATAATAATATCCTTATAGAATAATCATGTTTATTAAATCTTCGCAAAATAAATCTTAATAATAATAAATTAATAAAATCTTTCCAATGGGTGAACTTATACCGCACACCCTTATCCGGGTCCAAAAATTTGTACAAATATTGCACGATATTATTTAATAATAAAAATACAAATAATAGTACGAATAATTAAATAATTAGAAATTGCACATAAAATTCTAAAGTAATTTAGAAAATATTTGTATATACGTAAAATATGCCTACATGGCCATATTTGGTCACATTACATGCTTACATGGGCTTAAATTGGTTCGGGCCCAATTCGGACTGGTTTGGACAAACCGGTTCATCTAAAAATCAATATCTAAAATAATATCTAAATAAAATATTTTAAATGCATTATTTCACAACTCGGCCTGGTTTTTCTAGTTCGGACTGAACTATGGCTAGGCCTCCCACGACATGGCTAATATACTGGTCAAAGCACACTGCTACATCTTTCGTGCCAAAATTCTTGGTCGCCTTGTGCTAAAAACACAACAATGGCTAAGGTCAAATAAAAACCATAAATTGTATAATAAGAAAAATTAAAGTATAATAAAATAATAATAAATAATTTTTAAAAAATAGGGGTTTTACATATTGTCAGTCTCAATAATAAAATTTCTATAAAGAAGATAAATTCTCAAACTTTTTATTGCTAATTTAACAGCAAGTAGTTCTTTATCATAAGTCGCATACTTAATCTGGGTCTTAGTAAATTTCCCAGAGGTATATGCAACAATTTCTTTATTTTTTGCAATTAATACTCCTGCCCAAAAATAATCAAAAGCATCAGTTTGCAGAACTAACTTGTCTTCTTCTAATGGGAAATAAAGGATTTTCTGGTCTTTTACCAGATCCTTAATTTTAGCAATTTCTTCTTTCTCGTTTGGTGAAAGTGTAATAGATATCCTACTAGTGTTCCACTTTCTGGGTTGTTTACCAGTCATGGTTTTATACTTGGCTTGTTCAGCCGCTAGTTTATCCTGTAGTTTCTCAACTCTAGCAGAAAGATGAGGAATAAACTTTCTACCATAGTTAAGTAATCCAAGAAAGCTCTGAAGTTCTTTCAAAGTTTTGAAGTCTTCAGAAAAATCTTTTATTTTAGCATAAATGTGTTGCTGCAATTCAATCTGGCCATTTTTTATTACTTTACCTAAGAAATCAATTTCTGTTTTAAGCAGTTCAATCTTCTTAGGACTAAGAATAATACCGTTATCAAGCAATAGCCTTGATACTTGTAATAAATGATCTTTGTGTTCATCAGCAGTTTTAGAAAATACAAGAATATCATCAATATAGACTACAACAAAGTTGAGATGTCCGAATATTGAATTCATCCATTTCTGGAATATCTGTGGAGCATTTTTTAATCCAAATGGCATAACTAACCATTCGAAATGTCCCTGGGGACAACTGAATGCAGTTAGCTCAATGGAAGTTTTATCCGCAAGCTTAAGTTGCCAAAAACCAGATTTGGCGTCAAACTTACTATAAAACTTAGCTCCTTGTATTTGCCTAATTAAATTTTCAGCAGAGGGGATGAAATAACCGTCAAATTTTGTGTAGCTGTTAAGCTTTCGATAATTAATAACCATTCTAGCTTTTCCCCTTTTGATCTCAGCATAATTTCTAACTAGGAATGCTGGGGATGAATGAGTACTATGACTTTTTTGTATTAACTTTAATCGAAGTAGTTCATCAATTTGTTTAGCAAATTCCTCCTTGTCTGTAGGAGAAATCATAATGCTATTTACACGAACTTTCGACTCTTTATGTATATCTAAAAGCTCAATTTTACAATATCGTAGAGCTTTATCAAATTATTTTAATGGATTATCATAATACAATGGTTCTAACATTCCATGAATGATCTTTTGGAAATTGTTATCTATCGGAATATTATAAGTGCAGATTTTGTCATCAATCTCACCACGCTGGGCTGCAGGTGGAAATTTATTAGCAAGAGAGACATTAAAAGGTACGCGAGGAATAGAGCGTCCATCAATGTCAAAATAATGATGATTAAAGGGAGGATAATTGCGAAGATTATCCATTCCTAATAAACAATCATTATCAAACTCCTTTGGGAGTAATCGAAAAGTAAACTGATATGTTTTGAAATTTCCATGGATATCGGGGATTTGGATGTCAACGATTGTGCCAAAATCAACTGATATCTGTCGACCCATGAAATCATTTAATCTACAGGGTCTGTCAAGTTTGTAATGTAGATGTTCGGGTATGAACAATTCTTGTAATAAACTAACTTCAGCTCATGTATCAAGGAGTGCATGAATAGTTAATTCCTTATACCCAGGGGTACAAATAGTCAAGGGTATATAGATATGTCCCTCTGGGAAAGTTTTAAGATCAAGGGTTGTCTTGAGCATTAGTCGTATTAATTAATTGGTCCCAATCTTGGATATCATCATTAGTTAGATTGGCATCAAGTTGGAGCCAGTCGTCAATATTAAATTCATTTAGCTTGCAAGCCTCTAATTCGACTTGATCTAAAGAAGTGCTTGAAGATCTAGATCAATTAGATCTTCAATTGGTAGGTCGATATAATCACTTGTATCAATATGATCGATCAAGGTATTTGTATTTGGATCCTTAGGATTAGTATCCATGTCTAGATCAGTTTCTAAGTCGAGAAGTCGAGAGAAGGTTACCCGACGCTCTTTTTTTTTGTTTTTGAACATACTCTTTGTTTCGTCTATTTTTATAGACACGAATATGTTCACGTAATACTTTTTTTGTATGTTCAGTATGTTTTAAAACAATAGACCTATAATTTGATTTAGGAGTCTTCCGTCTAAGGATATCTTTAAATTTATTTACTAGGCAGAGCATCTTATAAGCTTCACAGATTTGTGATGAATTGAAACTCATATTTTGTTTATATTGACTGGGGCCTTTGCCTTTGTCAACTTCCATTAAGAAATATCAGAACTATTTTCCCCAATTTAGGGTAAAGATGCACCAATGACTAGATGATCTCTTCTGGACCTTTCGTTCATCAAGAGTCTAGTCCTTCCCTCCATAGGGGTTTCACTAATACTCGTTCTACTCGTTCTATGGGCAGAGATATCAGGAGAAATAGATATTCATTCTGTATCAAGATGTCCCATGGAATTAGATCGTGAAATTCTTACTGAATTAGAGGAAGATGTCTCCTCATCATGAGACTGAGGTCTGCTTCCACTTAAGACAGTAGAGATGGTATTTCCAGAAGCAATAAAGTACTCAGTAGGTACTTCAAGTTTTGGTTTTAAGGATTTGACAAAAACTTGCATTTCATTGTCAAGCCTTAAATGTTCCAATTTTACTAATCGGGGTTGTATAGTCTTTTCTATACCAACCTCAAAGAGTTTAACTAAATGTTTGGGAGTAATGGATTTAAACGTAGGAGTATCGTTTAAAGCCATACAGTGTTCCCATTGTATACCCAAAACCTTTGACCCTGGCATAAGTTCTATGCCTTGAAGGTTTATGGATAAAGTACATATTTTTTCTATGTTTTCGTCATCAAGACTTATCGAAAAGTCGGGATGAATGTTTATTCCAAATAACCTATTTACCAGGTTTGATTTAGCTCCTCCAATAATACTATCAAGAGGGCTGTTGATGATACGTTCGTCCATACAGACAACTAGTATGGGAGTATCAATTCATGTTCGGAAAAGACCAGTTATTTTTAACTGAATCAACCCAATATGAAGATACCTCATTTTTGGGTATTTCTTTTTTAATTTTTTAATCTTCTTTTTATCGAGAAGGCAGATAGAAGAAAAGTCTTCTCCACCGCGAAGCTCGATGTTTCCTTGCATTCTTTCGAATACATAAGTATGCTTATTTAAGAATCGAGACTGGAAAGATATAGGCTTATATACTTCCTTTTTATCCGAATGCGGAATAGCTTCTTTCAGCTTTTCCAAATCTTCGTCAATAATTTCAAATTGTTCACCCTCGCTTTGCTGGAGGCTAGAATTTGAAGTTTCTTCTGACGTAAGTCTATTCATATATATTCTGAATTCATAGTAATGCTCCTCAGGGTCTCTCCTGCTGGAGCCAATACTAGAACTAGAACCAGGTTGAGGAACTGCTTTGGACGGAAGGGGTTCTTCAACCATAGGTAGATCCTCATATTTACGTATTACAAGTAACACCAATAGGGTCATCACGGTGAATAATATAATCACCCTCATAGACTGTATTCTTAACGATAATACATACATTATGTCTTGACACTGATTCAATAAACCCTTGTGTCAAAAGTATACCTATATTTGTATATAACGGAACACTATGAATTATTTCGTAGTATCCAAGAGATAAAAAAATTTAATCCGAGGAATATCTCGTCACTCCTATATCGCTTGATACAAACATCCTCTTTAGCGTATAAAGTATATCCAGCAGAAATCCCTTCTTTAATAGGGAGGATAGCCTTATCATCTAAAAGAGTGATGTGTATCTGATTATAAGTTTTATTTATTGTATTCATATTTATTTTAAGGTGCTCTATAGGCTTACCAAGATCCTCAACTTCAGAAGAGTTATCTTCTTCAGAGGATTCTGCCATAGACTCAATCTCATAAATGGAAGAAGCAAAAGTATTACTGCTAATTTTATCTAGAGTTTCTATATGAATACCATAATCTTCGAGGTCTGTGATGACCACACTTTGTATGTTTTCAGGACATTCATTTGCATAGTGTCCTTCTTTGTTGCATTTAAAACACTTGCAACCTTTTTTGAATTTTTTTTTTCTTAATAAACTTCCTTTTGCGAAAATTCTTTTCTGTTTTGAACTTCTTCTTGAAGCTAGGTTTCCACTTCTTTCGAGTAATCTTCCATTTTTTCTTGCTAAAGGTTTTACCCTTTCTCCATGTCTTTTTCCATTTCGATTTCTGCCAGACAGGCAGACATCCGAATTGGAAGTTTATACCTTCATCATACTTGTTACAGCATCTGTAACCCAGTACTGAATTTTTGATAAACTTATTCATTTGTGACGAGGCTTTAGCTTGTTCACAAGTTTCTTCCATGGTTCTCATACAAGCTTTCTTTAACAAGCCAGTTGTATGAACACCATTTATACATCCACGGAGTTCATCGTATTTTGCTTTAATAATATTATTCCATGGGTAGGGAATTTTAGTAAAAAGTCCTTCTATCCAGAATTCTTTTTCTCGAACATTGTTTAAGTGGAAAATTAGTCCAATATACTTGGACACGAATTCTTCAAGCATGCAAATATCACACAAAATCATTTTGTGTAACATCTTATTATAATTTTTTGATGCTTGAGAGCTTTCTCCTGTAAAGTCGGCAAGAAGCTGTCGAATCAGCTCATCCAGGGCTGCAAATTTATCAGGAGTAGCCTTAATAGTTTCAATGGTCTGAGGATTTAGCATTTCAAAGTTTCGCAACCAAGCAATGCTATCACCTTGCCAATGACTAGTGGCATAGTGAATGAATCCTTCAGTACTAATGTCTGCAGGAAGGAAGTATGCCATTCCCTGCATTTTTTGTGACCAATTAGAGAGATATTCTCCAATTTGTTTGTGTGGTATATTTTCAAGGTTCAAGATCAAACCATCAGACAAATATCTTTTATCATGATGGTATGCTTGCTGAGAAGTGTGAAATTTATTCCAGTCTTTTCGTCTTTTTTCCCAAAATTTTGGTATATATGGAGAGGTTCCTCCAAGTATAAAATTTGGATCCCGCATAATTACTTCGGGTTTGGGTGGTATAGTCCCAACTCTGATATGAGGGGAAGCACTTGATGTATCGCTTCTGACAGGGCCACATGAGGTAGCTTGTCTGCAGCCAGGATTGGCTGCCGCATGGGCCATCTGTCTGCGGCCAGAGTTGGCTGCCGCATAGGCTGACTGTCCATTTTTCTTATGCGGCCTCTTCTTCGTCCGTGTGGATTTCCCTTGTGCCCCCAAAAGCTCAACATCGTAGTATTTTCCTTTGCTGGTTTTGGGGACAGCGGGATTATCTGCGATCGGAAGCAAGGTCGCAGAAGAGCTTTAATTACCGTCTTGGGCCGCCGAAGGAGCTTCTTCGAGAACCTGGCAAGGGGCAACAGTTTTGTGCTTCGACGTCCTACGGATTCTCTTCGGGTTGGCTCGCTTCTGTGACGGGCTGGCGCTCCCTTCAGAGAGCATTTCTTTGAATGCTTGTTGGTCAAAACGAACCACAAGCATTTGCTTCGTAGAGCCGATCTTGGACGCGTCGGATTACGTCACCAACTTCTCAACATAGGAGAAGGAAGTCCCCAGCAGAGTCGCCGTCGTGTTTGCCATTAAAATATCAAGAACAAAAATTATAGAGGAATTGAACTTGATTGCAAACTCGCTTGTAAAAAAGAAAGCCTAAAAAGAAATCCTAGGAAACAATCTAAGTACAATTGTTTAGTTTTTGATTCTGGAGGGTGACGATGGAGGCTCGAAAAAGTGTAGCAACTCTACCTTACTCCTTGGACTATCAGACGCAGTCTTTGCTCTTGAAGAAATTTGGCAGCCTTTGATTGCCAACCTTTTGTATGGGTGTGGTATCCTGCTATTTATAGTGATTCCTGCATAAAGCAGATTTTGGGCCGCATAAAGGGCCATGTGACCACGTGTCTATAACAGCACACGAAGACTCGATCTTGGGCTGCCAGCTGGTGGAGGTTGTTGAGATTTTGTTGTAGCAAATCTGGGTAGTTGAGACTTGGTCAAATTGCCATGTGTCCCCTCCACAAAGTAGAGTCTGACTCATTTTGGCCGTATAGTGGCCTTAGGGGCCTTGCTTCTGCGGCTCCGCTCCGCTTGGCCGTATGGGATCTTTGAGAACCTTGCTTCTGCAGCTTGGTTTCACTTGGCCGCGTGGGATCTTTGAGAACCTTCCCTCTGCGGCTTGAGTCCCCTTAGCCGCATGGGGCCTTCGAGAGCCTTGCTTCTGCGGCTCGAGTTGTCTTAGCCGCATGAGGTTTCCAGGGGCACTGCTTCTGCGGCTTAGTTTCGCTTGGCCGCATAGGGTCTTCAGGAACACTGCTTCTGCGGCTTAGTTTCGCTTGGCCGCATAGGGTCTCCAGGAGCACTACTTCTGCGGCTTAGTTTCACTTGGCCGCATGGAGTGATGATCCGCATAAACTCCATCTTTTCTATGCTTCTACAGTATCCAATCGATTTGAGGTTGTAGGAAAGTCAGGAGCATCACAGGGCTACAACAAAGGTTGTAGTATAGAAAATGATAGACTAATCGAGTGATCGAAGGGCTATTTAAGCAAAAATAGCATGAGACCGGATTTCAGTCAGACCCAAACAGAATTATGGTAAAACCCAATAGCACAGTTGTTGTTGATCGGAATTTCGATCGATCATGGTCGAAATATCAGCTAGGCAGGATTTTAGTGTATTTGGGGCCACGTGATTGATTTAACGGTGCAAATTATGTTTGCTTGGTTTAGGATTAAGCTAGGGTTTTCTTAACTTTATTTATCGGAGGCTAAGGGATTTTTTTCAATGGTATTAATTTCAAGAGAGTTTTAAAGGAGAATTCACCAAACTTATAAGAGATATCCGTGCTCCCATAGGTGTGATGCTTCAAGAGAGAATGACAATTTTGATTGGAGATTTATCTTCTCCGTCAGGTCGAGATCATCACCGTCGAACAAGATAATTTAATTACTAGGTGAAAGTTCTAGTTAGGTTTGGATTTTTATGATTTTTATTTGTATACATCTATGTATCTTTTTTTGTGAAGTAAGAAATCGACTCCTGGAGGCAAAGGAGTCGATGTAATACATTGTCCACATGGGATGAAAATTTGGGTTCGGTGGTCGAAATCAGTTGATATTTGTTGCACGCATCTATAATTCCCAGTACATTCACGGTCGTCATGGAATTCTCAACTCTGTCGACTTCGAAACAATGCCACATATCACGCTAAGACACAATTATGGGAATATTGTATCCCACCATTATTTAATAGGAAAATGATATTTGGTTCGCGGTCTTGGACCGCAAAACGTGACCGCGGACCACGTGTCAACATCCACTTGCCCCCTTTCATATTTGTTTGGGCTTCCCACCAGTTGAACTGCTAATGGAGCGCTGACACGTGATGGGCGGTCCAAAAGTGTAATCCAAGATTGCAGTCCAAATAGTGCTATCCTATTTAATATACACATGGAACGATATATGAAGTCAAGCTAACTTGAAGAAGTTAAACTCAATAAACTATATGTAATGGGCACAAAATAGGTTCTTATAAAAGCGTGCAATAAATTGGATTGTATCTAATCATTGTTCAGACAGAGAACAAGTCAATTAACGAAAAGATAAGGGTAGTTTAGTCACCTAACACAACATTGTGTAACTTTTGATACAGAAGGAGGTATCAAAGTTTTGATACCTCATTTATCTGACGAGTGGGTCCATCCTTAAATTTTATGTCCACACGTTTTACGAAAAGAGAGAGGAGGCCATTTTTAAAAAAAGGAGGTATCAAAATTTTGATACCTACTTCAATATTAAAGTTTTCACCAGACTGAGTAAAACTTTGATACCGAATGAGGTATCAAAGTTTTGATACCTCCTTTATATGACAAGTGGATCTATCCTTAACACACGTTTTATGAAGAAAGAGGCAGGCCATTTATTATATAAAGGAGGTATCCCATTTATCATACAAAGGAGAAATCAAAATTTTGATACATACTTTGGTATCAACGTTTTCTCTAGACTGAGTACAACTTTGATACCGAAGGAGGTATCAATGTTTTGATACCTCATTTATATGACAAGTGGACCCATCCTTAAATTTTATGTCCACACGTTTTACGAAAAGAGAGGGGGACCCATTTGTCATACAAAGGAGGTATCAAAATTTGATACCTACTTTGTATCAAAGTTTTCTCGAGACTGAGTAAAACTTTGATACCGAATGAGGTATCAAAGTTTTGATACCTCCTTTATATGACAAGTGGACCCATCCTTAAATTTTATGTCCACACGTTTTACAAAGAGAGCGGGGGGGAGGGGCGGCCATTTGTCATATAAAGGAGGTATAAATTTGATATCTATTTCGGTATCAAAGTTTTCTCCAGACTGAATAAACTTTGATACCAATACCTCCTTTATATGACAAGCTTAAATTTTGGTAATTTCTAAAGGCACTCCACATTTTACTCTAGGACATCACATTATGACTGTCAACAAAATTGACAGTCGTAACATTAAGGAGGACTGCCAACTTCGTTGACAATATATCTTAATATTCAAATTCTTTAGGTAGTCATACTTTATATTAGAAGTTGGCAGTCCTATGACTGGGCTATCCTGGAGTAAAATGTGGAGTATCGTTAGAAATGTTAAGTGAGGAAAATTTAAGTGAGAGAAAAATAAAATTATGCTTAGTTTGAGGGTGAAGATTTATGAGGGAGGGTTATAGAGGGTTAAGTGAGGGTTTATTTTACCCTCTTTTGTCCATTTTTTTAACCCCCCAAATTGGAGGGTTAATGAGGGAGATTGAGAAATTTTGTTTAAAAAAATCATAAATATCCCGTATTTGTTCTATAAAATATTATGATTTTTTTTCAACATGTTGCTCCGTACCTTCCTAATTTGTGAAAATATTTTGACAAGTTATAATTAAAATTTCAATCAAATTTAAATATATGATATATGTAATAAGATTATTTTGATAACTATCATAATTTTATTATATCCTCTTTCTCAAAATCTCCAATCCAAGAAAGAGTTATTAAACAGCCCACTTAACTCTCTCTCCCATCCCAACAAAATTCTATATATTAACTCTACTTCCCCTTCACTTAACTTCCTCTCATTTAATCCCCACTTAACTCTGCGTATTTTTTATGGTTTTTTTAGGGGCACCACCACTTCTACTAGGGGGCAGCCCTTACCTAGGGGTCAGCCCAGAAAGTGGAGATTTTACTAGGGGCAGCCCACATTTTACTAGGGGGCAGCCCAACCCCCCAAACTATCATTTTCTTCCCATTTCATAATTTTCTCTCTCTCCTCCAAAAGAAAAAGAAGAAGAGCTCTCTCTCCCTCTCCCAAAACCCTAGAAAATTCTCCTCCACCACTCTAATCCTAATTCCTCCACCAAATTTCTTTCAAGAACACTCCTACATTCGACGAGATGACACGCAAGTCGAAGAAATCGGATTCTAGGTACATTCTTCCCTAATTTCTTCTATAATTTTCTACATTCTATTCGAAACCCTAGAATAGTTTTAATTGTCTAAAAACTTTTGATAATTTAGGTTTAGAATGTCTTTAGGGTTTATGAATGGCATTTTCGAACACCACAAACCCACAATTTCTCTTCAAACCCTAACCCTAGAAAATGACAAACTAGCGAGTCGTTTGGCCCTGAGTACAGTAGGACTGCCAAGCATGTGGCAGTCCACATGTAAACAAGGACTGCCAGAGTCCTGGCAGTCCTCTTTCAATAGAGGACTGCCAGGACTGTGGCAGTCCTTGTTTACATGTGGACTGCCACATGCTTGGCAGTCCAATTGTACTCAGTTTTAGTTGTGGTCTGGGGGTAGGGGATAGGGGGTAACAGTTCTATTTTAGTTTGCATTATTTATTAACTGTACGGTCGCATAATCCATTGTTCTATAGGGGTAACAGTCCTCCGGACGCACCAAAAAGAATACGCCCCGCCGCGTCAAAGCGGAAGGAACGCACGGAACGTCCTCTTGAGCGTCCGATTACAATTTCCGAACCGGAGCGTCAAGGTCGGTCTGGGACACGGAGACCCCCACCGGGATCACAAGCTCGGTCGAAGCAACGAGCTCGTACTCCTTCTCCTTCTTCCAGTGATGATGACGACGTGCCAATTAGCCAACTCCTACCACCACGTCAAGGTGGTTCTGGTCCATCTGAGAAGGGCGTTCCTTCTGAGCCGCATGTCCGTCCGCCACGTCAAGGTGGTTCTGCTCCATCTGAGGAGGCCGGTCCTTCTGAGCCGCCGCCAGGTTGCTCAATGTTGGCTTCTTTTGAGAACCATATTGCATATGCAATATGGAAGGACCCGATATGTACATTACTTTTGTAAGCTACCAGTTTAGTATATGATATCTATATGTATTTCATATTTTTTTATATTTTTATATGTTGTTTGATATACAGAGGACATATCGTATCCTTAGGGTTGTGAGTCATGGGAAGAAAACTGTTTCTTGTCCGTTTAGAAGCTTATCGGAGGCCGTCCAGGTTAAAATCGTACCGAGCGGTTTGCATAATTTGGCAGATTATGCCTATATGACAATGGATAGTGCCCTGATATCCGCCTTTGTGGAGAGATGGCACCCGGAGACCAACACGTTTCATCTCCCATGTGGGGAGATGACCATTACACTTGACGACGTCTACCAGATACTGGAGCTACCAGTTACCGGTCGTATTATGACCAAAGAACATTACAGAGATGAAAAATCCACAAAATGGTACTCGAAGAACGTCAAGTTTGTCTCAAGTAACCTTGGACTTGAGGAAACTAGTTTTACAACTCTCTCCGGCTTCAAGAAATTATATGGAATTCCTCTGTCATTTCCGGTGGAGCACTTCACGAATATTGAATTGGATGAGGATGATGATGAGTTGGTCGAAACGGTGGCCCGTGCTTACATGCTGTTCGTCCTAGGAACGGTGGGCATTTCGGACAAGTCCGGAACCTCGATACATGCGAGGTACATGCTCAATTTATTGTCCGTGGATGACTTCATTGATATATGGTGGGGTAGCGGTATTCTCGCCTATCTTTACTGCGAGCTCGGCATCGCATCCCGTGTCGGGACTAAGACAATTGCCGGATGCCAGACTCTGCTACATGTAAGAAAACTTCCAACAATTTAATCTCGTATACTTCATTTTGTTGTTTATATTTTGTGACTATTAACTTATAAATTGAATAGGCATGGATATACGAGCACTTTCCGATGCTCAGGCGGGGTGACCTGAACCCAAACTATTTTGAACACCTTCCTAGAGTGGCTCGATGGAGGCCGGCCCAGGTGGAAACGAAAGATTGGCGAATACTGGCTTCCATTCGTGAAGTACTTGACAATTTGGTACCAGAAGAGGTAATAAATTGGGACTTATTTTTTCATGTTAAGTTTTTTTGGCTGTTAACTGTTTTCCTACAGATATTTTGGGATCCATACCGGAATTTGCGCGAGGGGAGTCGTGCCATCCAACAAGTTTCTTTATTTCATGGCATGATCACATGCTATGATATCACGGAGCCGTACATGCCTGATCATGTACTTCGGCAGTTTGGCTTCGTGCAAAGTGTGCCGAAGCACACACTACAGATGTTGGAACCTCCCCGCGGGACCCAACCATTGAACTACAAATCGGCGTATTTCGACTGGGTGACCGACTTCTACTCCGAGTGGCAAAGGCACCTGGTTGGGGAAGATGAGAGTCAACCGGTCACCCAGATGGCCGACTACAGCGAGGACTACATGTCGTACTTCCGGCGGGTCGGACATCCTAAGTTGTTGAACCCTACAAACCCGGGTCCCGAGGCCGTAGTAGCTGTTGGAAATCTTCCTTCGAAAAACATCTTGTATGCTTCATTGGTGAAGATGGTGAGTTTCGTATTAGTAATTAGTTTGATATTTTCATGTTTGTATACTAAATTCAATTATACTTTCATTTACAGTCTAGAAGGGCGAAGGAACTGGCCAAGACACTTTAGAGCGCTTACCAAAGTGACACTAGTGTCTTGGTCGACACTAGTGCCTTGGTCGCCAACGAGCTTGAGCGCATCGACGACAAGGTTGAGTTCCCATTCATGCGTAATACGGAGTCTCGATCGAAGGCCCGCCATGATATGTAGTATGATTGTCTGATTGTCTGAAGTTGGCTATTTAGGATGTTGATATTTTTGGGTGTCGAACAGGTTGGATACTTGTGTTGAAATATTTTTGGATGTTGATATTTTTGGGTGTCGAACATGTTGTTGGATACTTGTGTTGAAATACTTGTGTTGGTTATGTGTTGGATACTTGTGTTGAAATACTTCTGTTGGATATGTGTTGGATACTTGTGTTGAATATGTGTTGGATACTTGTGTTGAATATGTGTTGAATACTTGTGTTGGATACTTGTGTTGAATACTTGTATTGGATACTTGTGTTGTATACTTGTGTTGAAATGTTGATCACAAAACATTTCATCTTGGACTGCCACACACAGGGCAGTCCAACACTTGTGAAGGACTGCCCTGAGTGTGGCAGTCCTAGATGAATTGTTCTGTGACTTGATCACAGAACATTTTATCTTGGACTGCCACACACAGGACAGTCCAACACTTGTGAAGGACTGCCCTGAGTGTGGCAGTCCTAGATGAATTGTTCTGTGACTTGATCACAGAATAATTCATCTAGGACTGCCACACACAGGGCAGTCCAACACTTGTGAAGGACTGCCCTGAGTGTGGCAGTCCTAGATGAATTGTTCTGTGACTTGATCACAGAACATTTCATCTTAGACTGTCACACACAGGGCAGTCCAACACTTGTGAAGGACTGCCCTGTGTGTGGCAGTCCTGATACTGATACTCTGTGACAGAGTTTCTCAAACTGAAACGCTTTGACTGAGACGCTGTGACAGTGAACACATATAACACAGGTACACTCATATAACACAGGTGGGCACAGGTAAACACATATAACATATAACACAGGTAGGCACAGGTAAGCACATATAACACAGGTGGGCACATATAACACAGGTAGACACATATAACACAGGTAGGCACAGGTAAACACATATAACTCAAAAACTTCTCCATATATATTATTGGACTTCATATTTCACTGTATACAAAAGTGGTCCTCCATATACAAAATGTCAAACTGTAAATATATATATACTTAGTCGATTTCGACATCGTAGTGGTCAGCAGGTAAGTCTCTTGGCTCCTCAATCTTCAACAACTTCTTACAATGGTTGATCTGGTCAACGAAAGGTGTGGTCCAAGCGATGGCTTCGACCGGTGCTCTTTTGTACCAAACTGTTGAAGGTGGAGGAATCGGAGAATGAGCGATCATCTTTAGTATAACGAAGTGATCCCCGATCAAACCTATAGTACATAGGTTAGACACTCCGTGGTCCGTCGGAGGAGCGCACATCGGAAAGAATGTATTATTAATATCCGACGAGATAAGTACAACAGGTATCATGTACCTATTGGCAAATAAATAGCCGGCAGACGGAACTGACATGTAGTGGTCTATCCCGGTAACACTGTCGGTGCAAGGGATACTTAACAACAAACTTGTAACGGTTTATTCGCTTAGGATGCGGGAGTAGAATGGAAGACGAGTCTCTAACTCCTCGTACAGCTCCTGCCTCATCCGTCTCCATCCGTCTTTGTCATCATAACCAAGATGCCTTGCAAGGGCATGAAATCCGCAATGGCCATCACCAGGGACATCGACAATAGACCAAATGTAACTTCGAAGCGCAGGTTAAAATTTGTCAATATACAAACTCGTTGTTTGGCTTGCAACTGTATCTTTTCTTGGGAGGTCAATTTTCTCCATTTTTTGGCGAACTACAAGCTTGTCCTTCCGTGCGGGCGGAGCTTGCTGTAAGCTTCGTTCAACATGCTCAAAGTACGATGGATCTCTCCTAGTTGACTCCAGCCTTCTCTTCTGTGAACTAGTCAATCTTGTTTGAGGCCTGCCTTTAGGATTGAAAACAATGGTGGGCTCATGCATTCTAGTAGTGACCGGACATGCAATTTCTTGGATTTTAAGTTCAATGGACTGCCGCTCCGCTGCTACTGAGGCTAACCACCTTGCGTGGAGAAGTTTCACTTGTGTCAAAGAGAAGAAATCATTGTCCGTCTTCACCACAGGCATCATAGACAACTGCCTCCAACGTTGATCGACTGCTTCTACTGGAATAGGAATGGATTCACGGCGATATTCATTAATCTGATGTGCACAAGGGAGGCCCAGTGTATGTCGATGTACACACCCGCAAACCTGGGGATCAAACTTGACATACTTTGACCTTTCAATCTCATCACATATTAATGTCAACGCCGTGTGAGATACCACGCGAACTAAAGCATCTAACAGTACATCCTTTCTATGCTCATGCTTGACTATATTTAAGCTCATTTCAAATGATGCCTTAATTTCATTCACCGTCCGCTCTACCAATAGATGTATAGCTTGCCAAACAGAGACAAAGTTGTCGAGAGATGATTTTAGTTGTCTCTTCACTACAGAGTGTGCTCCTTCGACACGGTTGGTAGTTGTCGTGCTGTAATGCTTCACCAAATTCGTCCATGCTAAGACGAAGTGTTCTTTGTGCAGTTCAAGCCATGTATCTTTGATGTATAAAATGTATGCCGGCTCCCTCGCCTCCCACTTTTCCTTGAACATGTACCATGCGGCATCGTAACTGTCAACCGTAGAGGCTTGCCACACACAATTCCAGTCATTGAAAAATTCTTAAAAATTTTGCATGTCAATTTTACCTTCCTCTATCTGAAACTTCAACTTACATTGGGCTTGAATATTACGATTGACATGCCAAGTGCATAGCAATGTATCCGCTTGAGGAAAAACAATGCGAATAGCATTAATTAGGGCATACTCTCTGTCGGTCACAAGAACTGACGGCTCTGTATGACCAGTGTAAAGTGTTTTCAGTTTCTCCAATGCCCATGTGTAGTCTTCAAGTTTTTCACTCTTCATGAAGCAAAATGCCAGCGGGAATGTTTTTCGAGTAGAGGTGAATCCGACAATATGAAGGAGAGGCATCTTGAACTTGTTGGTCTTGTATGTGCAATCAAGGACTAACACGTCGACAAAAGACCTGGCCAGACATATGCAATCTGGATGAGCCCAAAAGATTGAAACTACTTCATTACTCTGGGGATGTCTTCTATGGAACTCAACGTAGTGATTATCGGCAAGCAACTTCCGCACTTCTTGCATTGCCATTCTTGATTTGGTCCGGATAGCGTTCGAAGAAGATAGGGCGTTGTATATTGACCTCATCGTAGACATGTTCTTCTCATCTTCATGTCGTATGACTGAATATATTTGTCTCGGTGCAACACCGGAAGTGGACAAGTCTTCGGCTATCTTCTTCTCCGTAGGGTTCAACCGTCCGACATACGGATGACCCAATAGTGTCTCGACAATCTCATGATTGTGGGTTCCATTCTTCACTTGTACTGACCACTTCCCTTCTTCTTCGTTTCTAATCTGGATCATGAATGGACAACCACATTTCCTCGTTTCAGCTTTCTTTTTTGGAACTTTATTTTGGATAAATGTGGCTTTCTTGTGCGATCTCAACACACCACCTCTTTCACAGCCAACCATCACACTATGTCGTCCCGGGCGATTTCGGGCACGATCTAGATATCACTAGAACTAAGTTGTTTTCCCGTCCAACTTCTCGACACCATTGTACCGCATCGTCGCTTGATTGAAACGAAAGATCGGTCCAAAATAAATGTCCTACATCGGTTGCAATTGGAGCATGTACCGAAGATCGCAACTCCTACAATAGAAGTTAAAAGTCAATGGACTGCCTCATCTATAGGACTGCCACATATGTGGCAATCCCTCACATATATAGGACTGCCACATATGTGGCAGTCCCTCACATCTAAAGGACTGCCACATATGTTGCAGTCCAAATCCAAGAGAGGGACTGCCAGACAAGTGGCAGTCCTCTGTGTTAAAATCCAATTTTTCATCCGAAAAAAGTTAAAGTTTAGTTACCAAGAGGCCTTCCGATGTATCAAAGTGTTCTTCGGACGTTGTGGGAGGAGAGTTTCCAGCATTTGATGGTCCGGGTTGTTCCATTTTCTATTTCATTCTACATTAAACACAAAATTCAACTTTTATATGTAAAATTTAGGTTAAAACATTACACAAAAATAAATTCGACGACTTACAAATAAATGGGAGAAGTGAAGGGTTAATTGTTTAACAAATTTAGGTGGGGGGACAATTTCACCTAGGTTAGGTTAATTCTAGGGTTTTATGAGGAGGAGAAAAAAAAAGTTGAGGAAGAGTGGAGGAAGAGAAATAATAGAGGAAGAAAGAGAGAAGAAATAAAACAACATTGGGTTTTATAGTAAATTATGGGCTGTCCCCTAGTAAAAAAAATCTATGGCAAACTTGTAATTTTTTCAAAAAAAATTGGACTGCCCCCTAATAAAAGTGGTGGTGCCCTAAATTTTTTTTTTTTTATTCACCTCAATCCAAGCATACAAAGAATGTATCAAAATTTTGATAGCTAATTCGGTATCAAAGTTTTCTCCAGCGCGATTGTCTCAAAGCTTCCGTCTGTCTGTCGTTCGCTTCTCTTCCTCAAAATCTTGCCAACAAGAAGTGGGAGTAGGAAAGAAAAAAGTTTCCAATGGAGATTTGGATGCATCCCTCTATAAATTCCATACCATCGCCAATATCACAACTCAATCCTCGTCAAATTCCTAACTTCTCGATCATAAGGAGAAGAAGGAGCGATCTCACCGGCAGATTCGACGCGTTTCCGGCCAACCGTTCCTTCTCCACCCCCAAGTCGACTCGAATCAGCGTTCGTTCCTCTCCCATCCTTCTTCCTTCGATTTCAAAAAGTAATCAATTATGCACCTTGACCTAATCTTCACGGACACGGCCTCGTGTCGGTGTCGTGTCCAATGCGATTCAAGTTATGGTCAAGTTGTAGTACCTTTGCTCATTCGCCCTTTCTTTTTTGCACGGAATTCATAATTCAGAAGTTTCTATAATTGCTAATTGAGGTTCTAGGCCATTCTTTAGCAAACTGTGGCATGGTTCGTGGTTAATTTACCAATCTAATGGTGATTTTCCGTGCTTTCTGCATATCTGAAGCAATATTATATAACCTGGATGACCTTATGTTGTAATCATTGAGTATCGTAAAATAAGTGTTATGGCCTCTTCTACTGGAATGTGATCATCCAGTCTAGCGGTAACATAATCCAAATTTAACCATTAAACTTTTAGGGCCAGTTTGGTTTGGATTGCACTTACGTTTAATGCGAGGCGCCATTTGGTGCCAAATGCAAGAGGCGAAGCAAACGAGTTCCGTCCGGGATGGGTGTTTATTCAAGGTCACTCATTTTGGGGCTCAAATAGGCGTTTCTGAAACGGCTAGCCCAACAGGCGAAGCAAACGAGTTCCGTCCGGGATGGGTGTTTATTCAATGTCACTCATTTTGGGCTCAAATAGGCATTTCTGAAACGGATAGCCCAACGGGTGTCCCGGAAATGAGTTTTTGAGCAAACGGGATGAAAAGTAACTGCGATCCAAACTAACCCTTAATATACAACCCAAACGACTAGATTGCTGAGTTATGTTTAAGTAGAAGTTCCGTATACGTCATGTCTTCACAATGCTCTAAACCTGAGCTCCCCTGATGGTATGGTCACTTAGTCAATGTTTACCAGCAACTTTCTTACTTTTGTTTCTTGTTATGTTTGTGGTTAGCTTTAGCAATTGGCGGACATATGAGTTCTCAACCAGAATAATAAAAAAGTTGTCTCAGTGCAATGAAGCTCCCGCTTACGTAGGGTCTGGGAGGGTCAATACGTACATAGCCTTATCCCACATTGGGAGGTTGTTTCCGTGACTCGAACCAGAAAATAATTATCAAAAAGAAAAGGAGAAATATATGGGTCAGCATCAGAGGTGGTAACTAGAGCATGTCCCCCTTTCTTAAATCAAGTGAAACCCTCTCAGGCCCCACGACCCTGTGCTCACAGAAAACTAGTCCTTTAGCAAAGAGACATGTTATTGGAGTTTATTTACTCAAGTCTTCAAACATGTCCACAACTGAGGATCTAGTTCTTCAGATAGGCATCCTTCATCTACTCAAAGTTTACACTCTCACCAAATGGCTGAAACGTGGTAACGGACTGTTTAGTTTATTTGTTTTGAAATTTCTTAAATAAGGACATATCTGATGCTTGTGAATAAGCTGAAAATACTTTGTTATATACAAGATACACATTTATATTAGCTCAATACATCATTTCTTTTGCTAACTTCAAGCGTGTGGGGGAACAAAAGAAGGTATTGCTTTGGTCGTGTGGTGCAGTTCCGAAAATAAGATTATACTTCGATGGTTGCCAAAGCAGGAGATGCTTGTGTGTGTATGTGTGCGTGTGTGTGTGTGTGTTTGTGTGTGTGTGTGTGTGTGTGTGTAGAGAGAGAGAGAGGCCAAACACCTCTAGCTCAAGTGGTTGAGGTGGGAGGCATTCTCCCATGGGGGAGCACTAACACTAATTATTGAGATTTAATATCCTCAGTACACGACCACATGGATATATATATATATATATATATATATATATATATATATATATATGAGAAAAATTATGGCGAACGCTCAGGAGGCGATTTCTAGGGTTCATCTATCGCCCCCTCCCCGTCCGCCGGACCCTCTCGCGGTGGGGAGGAGGTAACCGGGGAGGAAGGGTGGGGGTGCGCGGCCCCCTATGGCCGGAGTCGGCGGCCCCTCAGGCGCGGGGGGGCCTGGTGGAGGTTTCGGGGGATCGGACGGACCCCCGAAGGGGCTGGCGGCAGTTTCGAAGGGGGGGGGGGCGTCCCCCCCCAGGTGGTGGCGGGGGGTGGGGTGGCCTGGGGGTCGGCGGGTTCTCCGGCGATCAACGGGTCGGTTAACCCTATATTCGAATTTGGAGCGGGTTCCGGGGCTCGCGATGGTCGGAGAGAGGATGATGGTTGGATGACGGTGGTGAGACGGCGTTCGGGTAGTGGGAGGGGCGTTCAAAATCAAGTTACGAGTCGGCCGGGCCCGGGGAGGAACGGGAATAGGTCTTCTATTGGCCTAGGTGGCACTCGTCGTCAGGGAGGAGGTCCGGGGCGCCCTGCGACTGGATGCCGGCCTAAGGCGACGGCGGCGGAGAAAGGAAAGGGTATTGCGGGGGATGTCGGAAGTCAGAGGGCCCCGTCTGCCATCGGGCCTGGTCCCAAATCCTGGAAGGATGTTTGTATGTCGGGTGGGACCAAGAGCCCGGTGTCGATGGAGTACGTGCCACCGATGCAGGTCGATGGTGGCCTCCGAGCTTATTTTCCAGCAGAGGAGATTCCGGAGGTCACGGACTTCTGGAAGAACACGCTCGTGATGTATGTGTTGGGAAGTAAACCGTTCTACGGGCAAATTCGGGGATATGCAGAGAGGGTATGGCGGCCCAAGGGGAGCATGAAATTCTTCTCCCGTGAGAATGGATTTTACTTCGTGAAATTCGGCCTGGAGGAGGATGTGTCCAGGATTATTCAAGGAGGGCCTTGGTCCTTTGACGGGCGGCTCATTATTCTGAAGGAATAGACACCGGAGTTGAGATATGAGAAGGAGGTGCTGAATGCGATTTCCGTCTGGATTCGATTTTCTGAGTTTCCGGTGAAATACTGGAGTATCCCTCTGCTTATGAGATTAGCTAGCTTGGTCGGTAAGCCGATCAAGGCGGATGAGGCTACGGCTTTTCGTACCAGGCTGATGTACGCCAGGGTTTTCGTGGAGATTAAGGCTGGGACGGAGCTTCCGAGTATGCTCGAGTATCAGGTGGCGTCAGGGAAGGTTCTGACGCAGGCCGTGGAGTATGATTGGGTCCCCCCAATGTGTTTCCTCTGTGCGTGCTTTGGGCACTCTTCTAGTGCTTGTCTGACGCGCGGGTCAGAGACAGCTAGGTCCTCGGCTGCGCAGATGGAGGTAGCTGAGCCAGAGGTGGCGCCCACTCCCATTACCAGAGTGGCTGCTACAGTCAGACCGACGGAGGAGGACTCCTTGATGGAGGTGGCCAGGAGGTCAGAGGCTATCACCCCGTCGAGACAGGAGGGTTCCCAGGGCGCGTTGGTCCCGTTCAGGCCCCAGAGGATGATGGTGACCAGGGGTATGAGTTCCATGGTTAGCAGACAGGATGGGATGGAGACTTCCATGGTGGAAAAGGTCTATAGCAGGAAAAGACATGCTCCGTCCCCACGGAAAGATGAGCTCCAGCCAGGGGAGCTAGATGATCAAACCGTGGCCAACCAAGATTGGACCTTGGCTCTTTCCAGGATTCAGGCACATCTGGCTCCCCCCTCGGGGACGCAGATGAGGGAGGATATAGATTTGACGGACGGGACACTTCCCTCGGGTGTCAGTCCAGATGGTGTTCAGGGGGACTCCACATTAATTAATTAATGTCGGTCATTGCCTGGAACATTCGTGGAGGGTGTTCCATTGGGAGATGGAGGGAGATTAGTAGTGTTCTGAGAAGGGAGAAGTGCGACATTTCTATTCTGCTTGAGACGAAGATTAGAGGGACGACTATGCTATCCCGCAGGACGCCGGGGAACTGGGGGCAAGCTCACAACCTGGATCTCTGCGGTATGGCTAGGATCTGGGTTCGATGGAACAGGGATAGTTGGGAGGGGGATCAGATGCTGATGACGGAGCAGCTTATTGGCATCTCCTTTATAAACAAAGGAGGTTTCCGCTTCATTCTCGGCGCTGTTTATGGGTACAACGACAGGCGGCTTCGTAGTACCTTATGGGAGGACATTGTCCGTGTTGGACGGATGGCGGAGCACCTGCATCTCCCCCTGCTGCTTATGGGAGACTTCAATGCCATGCTTCATCGGCATGAGAATGTGGGAGGCCGTCCGGTGCCGGATCCGATCCTATACGACTTCCAGAGGCGTCTCCTCTTGTCTGGGCTGAGGGGACTGGAGAGGGATAGACACATCTGGACCTGGCACAATAAGGCGGTTCATAACAGGATCGTTTGTCAGCTTGATCGGGCTTTGGAAAATAGCAAATGGTTTCGCTACTTCCCAAATTCCAGGGCGGAAGGGTTAGCGGCGGGGACCAGCGATCACTCTCCTATCCGGGTAGGTCTCTCTGCGAGGCCCTCTTGGAAGTCTCGGCCATTCCGGTACAACAATGGCTGGTACCTTTCTGCGGGATACGAGGAGGTTGTTATGGGAGGGCTGCAGCATACTAGAGAGGGCACGGCTCAGTTCCGCATGGTTCACAAACTCAAGCAGGTCAAGAGAGCTATCCGGGATTGGGTGAAGAAGATGCCGCGGTCTTCCTGAAGGAAAAGGAGGCCGAGCTTCGAGAGGTCCAGGAGGCTCTGCAGTCTGACATGCTGAGCGGAGAGTTGGCGGCTAGGGAGAGGGACCTGATTGCAGAGGTCAACACCATGAGACTTCAGCAGGAGATTAGTGCGGCCCAGAGGGCCAAGTGTTTATTGGCTCAAGGATGGTGATCGCTGTACCAAGTTCTTCTATAATGTGATCCGGGCCAGACAGCACCGGAACAGCATCCCCAGGCTGCTTAATGGCGAGGGCAGGCTTGTTGGAGACCCAGTGGAGATCCTGGTGGAGGCAGTCAGGTTCTACTCGGACTTATACCAACAGTCAGATTATCCCATCACGTTTCCAGGGCTTGTCACGAAGCGGCTGATAACGCAACATGGGAATAGTTTGCTGCTAGCCCCAGTGAGATTGGAGGAGGTAGAGGCTATTGTGATGCAGGCAGATCCTAATAAGGCTCCGGGTCCGGACGGCTTCTCTTGCGGCTTTTTTAGGCGTCACTGGGGTGAGCTTAAGTTCTCAGTCCTGGAGGCGGTGCAGGAGTTCTTCATGAAAGGAAAGTTGTTGAAGGAGCTGAATCACACATTCTTGACCTTGGTTCCGAAGAAGGAGGGTGCGACCTCCCTCACCGACTTCAGGCCTATTGCGTGTTGTAATTATCTCTACAAGATAATTACTCACCTCATGTGTCGGCGTATGGAGAAGATTATGCAGGGCTTGGTGTCTCGGAATCAAGCGGCTTTCATCAAGGGGCGCTCGATTGCTGAGCACAGCCTCCTTGCACATGAGATGGTGAGAGATTTCAACAAGCCGGGGGGGATGAAGGCTTGTGTGAAGCTGGATTTGCGGAAAGCCTATGACACGGTCAACAGGGACTTCCTCTGTCATCTTATGCTTGCTATGGGGTTTGATGAGAGATGGGTGGCTAGGGTGAGTGAGTGCATATGCTCCCCCACATTTTCGGTCCTCATTCAGGGTACTCCGTATGGTTGCTTCTCGAGCAACAGGGGACTACGGCAGGGGGATCCTCTCTCTCCGTACCTGTTCACCTTGGTGATGGAGTACTTCACTTGTTTGATGGACCTGGCGGTGCATAGTAGGAAGATTGTTCCTCTTTTCAGGCAGGTCAAGCCGGTGGTGTCTCACTTGATATATGTTGACGACCTCTTGGTATTTCTGCATCCATCTATGAGGGGGATGGGGGCGCTTTCAGATATTATGGAGGAGTTTGGGCGGCTGTCCGGTCTGCAGCTGAATAGGGAGAAGAGCAGGGTCTATTTCAGCTCTCAGTGCACCCTCAAGGAGGAACGGGCCCTTGCTCTGGGAGTGGAGAAAGGAGAGTTACCGGTGAAGTATCTGGGGGTTCTCTTGACGGTCAATTATGCCAGGGACCAGAATTGTCTCAGCCTGGTGGATTTTGTCCAAAGGAGAGTGGAAGGCTGGCAGGCAGCTGGACTGTCTTTTGGTGGTCGTATTGAGCTGGTGAGGTCTGTTATCTCTGGCATCGCTATGTTCTGGTTGCAGTCGATTCAAGTTTCGGTAGCTACCATAAGGAAGGTGGAGTTCATTTGTGCCAATTTCATCTGGAGAGGATGTATGCATGCGATTGCTTGGGAACAACTCTGTCGGCCCCGGGAGGAAGGAGGAGTGGGGTTGCGGCCTCTTCGGGCGGTTAGGGAGGCATCTGGGGTGCGGATGGCGTGGCGGTTCATCACGGGAGGTTCCCTTTGGACAGAGTGGCTGGCTAGCAGATATGTGCGGCGGATGAATTTCTGGCAATGCAGGATTGATAACAATTTCTCAGTCTCATTTAAGGCTATCCTTAGATGCAGACCGGTTCTACAGTCCACTATTTGCAGGATTATGAAGGACGGGGCAAATACTGATCTCTGGCTGGACCCGTGGATTGAAAATGGCTCCCTTTTGGAGATCTTGGGTACTCAGTGGGACAGAGAGGCGAGCCGGGGGGTAAAATGCAGTCGGATCATCAGGGATGGTCGCTGGAGGCCCGAGGAGTACCCTTTCACGGCTCAGTTTGGAGAGGCGATTCGTCGGATCCCTATCGATACTAGCCAGCCTGCGGACTCCTGGAGTTGGGTTGCTCCTGGTTCGGTTGGAGGGTCCGGGACATTCAGTTTTAAAAGTTGCTATACTCTGGTTCGGCCTACTCATGACAGGATTGCGGAGTATGACTTCATCTGGGGGAAGGGGATTGCCCGCAAAATGCAACTCTGTTCATACAGACTCTTTCTGGGCAGGTTGATGACGCGGGACAGACTTATCAGATTTGGGATACAGATTTCCGACCCGAAGTGTGTACTTTGTATGGGCGAAGCGGAATCTATGGGCCACCTCTTCTTTGAGTGTCCGTTGACTTGGCACATCTGGGCAGAGCAGTGTACACGATCGATGGGTGGAGTTGGTAGTGCTAAAGATATCCGGGGGATCCTCAGCTGGATCAGCGACCGTCGAGGCATGGATCCTGGTTGGGCCAAAATGGCTAGAGTTAGACTTGCAGCATCAGTTTGGCATGTCTGGAGGGAGCGCAACAGGCGTATCTTTGAGGGACTGATTACTCCGCCAGTAGGAATTCTACATAATATAGAATTCGATGTAACTGTTATGGCCCCTTAACTGGGGAGGGAGATGTGAGAATAATGTATTATAATACCTTTACCGCGATTTGCGAGGAATAAAATTTACCCTTATTCCAATATATATATATATATATATATATATATATATATATATATATATATATATATATATTCCCACTGCCCCCGAAGCTCGATCCTTTAACCAAGCCAGGGCGAAAATGCTGCTCCCCGATGACCACTTGGGACAGGCGGGTTTGGCTCTTCCAATATACACACACAGAGAAGCAGATTGTATATATTATTATATTTATACCATGGTGTATAATTTGGCTCAGTGTTCTAAATTGTGGCCTAGGCGCTAAGCGGCCTCCGGCCGCACCGGAAACCCCCTAGGCGGCCAATCTAGGCGCTAGACAGCGCTAGGCGGCCCTAGGCAGCCATGTTCGATTTGAAATTTCAAAAAAAAAAAATTCAACACTTACCTAGCGGCGGCGGCGAGTGGTGGTGGTAGTGGTGCTGCTAGTGGTGGTGGTGGTGGTGGTGGTGGTGTTGCTGCTAGTAGTTGTGGTGGTGGTGGTGGTGGCGGCTACAAAGAGGAGAGGAGAGGAGAGGAGAGGGAGGAGAGGAGAGATGGTGGTGGTGCTGCTGCTAGTGGTGGTGGTGGTGGTGGTGGTGGTGCTGGTGCTACTGGTGGTGGTGGCGGCGGCTAGGAAGAGGAGAGGGAGAGGGGAGGGGAGGAGAGGAGAGGTGGGTGCACTCTCTCTCCTCTCATCCCCTTTTAAACTGTTAAAAAAAAAAGTCAAAGCCAAAAGCCATGATCGAACTCTGGATCCCAACTTCACCACTTTAAACCCATACTTGCTAGCCACAAGAGCTGGTAAGGTTTTGTGTTTTTTTTATACATATTGTACTTATCTCCATGTATATATATATATATATATATATATATTCAATTCGGCCGCCTAGGCGGCCTAGGTGCTAGGCGGCCCTTTGGCGCACCGAAACCGCCTAGCGAAATTTATAACATTGGTTTGGCTCGATCAAATAATGTATGTTCCATGAATCTCAAGTAATTATTTTGATATTTCAGATCAGATCAAATTCAACTCCTGACTTGCAAAGATGCAAAAGCAACCTTGAAACTTTGTTCTGTTATGATAAGTCCATTCCGGAGGAGAATATTGAGAAACCAGTTGGTCTATCTTTGAACAGTAGAGAAATAGGTACCAACCCTCCTTGCATTGATTGTCAGGCTAAAGGTGCAACCCTATGTGCTACTTGCTCAGGTTCAGGCTTATATGTGGACTCAATACTGGAGAGCCAAGGAGTCATTGTCAAAGTTCGGTGCCTAGGTAAGCATCCCTCTCACTTCGTTAATTCTGATAAACATAATGTTTGTACCTCAAATCTTTTTCTATGGGTTGAAAGTTATCAATTTCAGTTTTAGTATTTTCACAAAGTAGGTTTCTATCTCATCCCTATCATTTTAGCTTTTGATATACTATTTGACATTAAGCAACTATCACTATGGAGATTATTCCTATAAAGAAAGAGTTATGCATCAAGGATCTGCCCGTTCCTTCAATCATATACTACCATTTCCCCCATCGATTTGACATATGTATGTCAGATGAGTCTTTTTGGACTGGGGTTACCTCTTCAGATTGATTTTTTGCAAAGTAGAAAGATCTGCTTGTTATACCTTTTCAAATATATTTGTTAGAATAGTTTGAAAATTTATTTGTTACGATCTGTTGGCTCTTTCAGCAGTTCAGTAAAGTTCCTAGCAATAATACATTTTTGTTAAATGATCATACATTCTTTTGGCTTTTGTTATTACTACCTTTGGCCGTGCATACCTCATAAGCCTCAGCTGACTATTCTGCCCCTCACTTTGTTGTCTCTTTCTGGGCCTTATATATATATATATATTTTTTGGAAAAAGGGTAAATTTTATTCCATATCATCGCAATAAGGTTACAGCATAGAGATACAATCCCAACTCAGGGGGACATTACTAGTACATCCGACTCAATGTTATGAAGGATGCCCACCAGTGGAGTGGACAGTCCCTCATAAATGCGCCGGTTCCTCTCCCTCCAGACATGCCAAACTGATGCAGCAAGCCTCAATCTAGCATGTCTGACCCAGCTCTGCTCCTGGCCGCTGCAATCTCCAATCCACTTAAGGATTTCTCTGAAGTCACGCTCCCTTCCAACCCCTCCCAAGTATCTCCGGCTCTGCTCTGCCCAGATGCTCCACGCCACATGGCACTGAAAGAACAGATGCCCAATAGATTCATTCTCTGTCTCACACAAAACACACTTAGGGTCAGGGACTGGGACCCCGAACCGAAGCAGTCTGTCCCTAGTAAGCAACCGGCCCAGCACCAATTTATAAGCAGACAGTTGCATCTTTCTGGCAAGGCCCTTCCGCCAGATAAAGTCGTACTCCTCAATCTTGTCGAAGTGGGAACGATCAAGATCGTAGCAGCTGCTAAATCTGAACTCCCCAGCACCCTCCGTGTAGCCGGGAGGTGCCCAAACCCAGACGTCAGACAGTACAGCAGGAGTGATCTGAACCTGCCTGATCTCCCCTCCTAACTGAGCAGTGAAACGATACTCCTCTAGCCTCCAGACCCCACCCCTGATGATGTGTCTACAAGTCAGACCTCTGTACGCCACACCGTCTGTCTGGGGACCCAGAATCTCCAGAAGAGACTGACCTGCAATCCACGGATCAAGCCATAGGTCCGTCTCCCCTCCCTCCCTCATCGTCCTCCGAATAGCCTTCCGAAGTACAGGTCGGTTCCTCAGGATATGCTTGAAAGATACAGAAAAGTTATTGTCAATTTTACATACCCAGAAGTTCCTACCCCGGAGATACCGACTAGACATCCAAGCCGACCAAAGAGAACCGCCCTGAAGGAACCTCCACGCCAGCTTGATCCCCGCCGCCTCCCTGACAGATACAAGAGAACGCAGACCCACACCTCCCTCCTTTCTAGGACGACAAAGCTGCTCCCAAGAGATGATATGAATCCCCCCATGCCATATGAACTTGGCACATATGCTCTCAATCTTTCTGATAGTAGCCAAAGGAACCATAATAGATTGGAGCCAAAACAAAGCAATAGCAGATATAACCGATCGTACCAGCTCAATACGCCCTCCAAAAGATAGGTCCGCCGCCTGCCAGCCCTCTACCCTCCTCTGCGCAAAGTCCACCAGACTCTGACATTCTCGGTCCTTCGCGTAGTTGACAGATAGGGGCACCCCCAGATATTTCACCGGGAGGTCACCCTTTTCCACCCCAAGCTCTAGGGCCCGTTCCTCCTTCAAAGTACAAGAGGAGTTGAAGTAAACTTTGCTCTTGTCCCTGTTCAGCCGAAGACCCGATAACTGTCCGAACTCCTCCATCACCACCGCAAGCTCCCTCATCCCTCGCATGGAAGGCCTCATCAATACCAATAGATCATCCGCATATATGAGATGTGAGACCACCGGTGAGACCCTGCTGTATATCGGTACAATCCTCTCCCGATGCACCGCGATGTCCATCAAACAGGTAAAATACTCCATCACGAGGGTGAATAGGTATAGGAAAAGCGGGTCCCCCTGCCTAAGCCCCCTGCTGCTGTCGAAGAACCCGTAAGGTATACCCTGAATGAGAACCGAGAATGTAGGGGAGGTGATGCACTCTCTGACTCTGTCCACCCATGTCTCGGAGAAGCCCATCGCAACCATCAAATGACAGAGGAAGTCCCTGTTGACGGTGTCGTAGGCTTTCCTCAGGTCGAGCTTCACACACGCTTTCATCCCTCCTGCCTTGTGGAACTCCCGAATCATCTCATGAGCCAGCAGGCTATGCTCAGCAATAGACCGTCCCTTGATGAATGCCGCCTGATTCCAAGAAACCAGGCCCTGCATAGCGTCCTCCATCCTCCTGCACATAAGGTGAGTAATTATTTTATACAAATAATTACAGCAAGCAATCGGTCGAAAGTCAGCAAGAGAAGTCGCCCCCTCCTTCTTGGGCACCAGCGTCAGGAAGGTGTGGTTCAGCTCCTTCAGGAGCTTGCCCGTCTCAAAGAACTCCTGAACAGCCTCTAGAACCTGGGCCTTGAGGGCACCCCAATGACGCTTGTAGAAGACGCTGGAGAAACCGTCCGGCCCAGGGGACTTGGAAGCATCAGCCTGCATCACAATCGCCTCCACCTCCGCCATCCGGATAGGAGCCATAAGAAGACTGTTGCCATACTCAGTAATCAACGTCTTCGTAGTCAGCTGCAGGAATACCGTGGGATAGTCCGTCTGATGATAAAGCTCAGAGTAGAACCGGACAGCCTCCTCCTGAATAGCAACCTGGTCGGTCACAAGACGCCCATCACTGCCTAGAAGTCTCTGGATGCAGTTCCGGTGCTGGCGAGCCCGAATGACATCATAGAAGAATTTGGTACAACGGTCCCCATCCTTGAGCCAGGAGCATTTGGCCCGTTGGGCCGCACTAATCTTCTGCTGGAGTCGCAAGGTGTTGACCTCTGCAGCCAACTTCTTCTCTCTAGTCGCCATCTCTCCACTCATCATGTTTCCCTGGAGGTCTGACTGCAGATCTCTCAACTCCGCCTCCTTCTCCTGTAAGGAGGTCCGTGGGAGAGCCCTCACCCAGTCTCTGATGGCGCGCTTGGTCTTCTTCAGCCTGTGAACCATACAGAACTGAGCAGTGCCAACCACACCCTGACAAAGACCCCCCGCCACAGTCTCCTCATAGCCAGGCGATAGGAACCAACTGTTGTCATACCGGAACGGACGGGCTCTCCATCTGGGTCTCTCCACGAAGCGCACCAGGATCGGCGAATGGTCACTGGTCCCCGCAGGAAGCCCCTCAGCCACAGCAGAGGGGAATAGGCGGAACCAATCACTGTTCCCCAAAGCATGATCAAGCTGGCATGCCACCCTGCCAACCACCGCCTTGTTGTGCCACGTCCATATGTGCCCCACCCTCTCCAGATCCCTGAGCCCGGACTGGAGAAGACAGGACTGAAAGTCTGATAGAATCTGGTCCGGCACCGGCCGCCCCCCCAGCTTCTCCCCCCTATATAGCGTGGCATTGAAGTCTCCCATAATAAGCAGGGGGAGATGGCGATGCACCGCCAATGCACTCAGCCTAATGATGTCCTGCCACAAGGCCTCCCGCAGCCTCCTGTCATTGTGCCCATAGACAGCACCAAGTAAGAATCGGAACCCACCCTTGTTGGCGAAGGAGATAGCTACCAGCTGGTCAGTCATGAAAACCTCCTCCCCCTCCCAACTAGCTCCGTTCCATCTAACCCAGATTCTCGCCATATCACAGAGACCAAGGTTGTGGAGCTGGACCCAGTCCGTAGGAGTTCTACGAGACAGGGTTTTCGCCCCCCTGATCTTAGTCTCTAGTAAGATCGAGATTTCACACTTCTCCTTCCTCAGCACCTCACTAATCTCCCTCCATCTCCCCAGAGAACACCCCCCCGGATATTCCAGGCAAGGGCCGACATCTATTCCGCGGGTGGGGTCCCCTGAACATCCTCTGAAGGTGCACCCGGGGAGAGTGCAACCTCCATATCTCTGGACTCCTCATCTCTATCCCCCTGAAGAAGAGGCTGAGCTAGGTTCGCTACCCATTTAGGGTTGACCTTCCACACTCTCTCCGCCCCACCTTGCCCGCTGTCCTCACTATGCGACTCCGTAGCCTAGCGCTTCCGACTGTATACCTGAAGTGCTAAGGTGTTATCCTCTCCTTTTCGCCTGTCCTCCTGTCTCATACTCCTGGTGGTCATAGTCCTCGTCCCCGTATACTCAACCATCGCTCCGGCAAGGATCACCGTCGGAGACCCGTCGTTTTCCCCAGAGACGGGGGGAGGGTCTGCCTCCATCTCATCTGCCATCAAGCCCGCCTGGTCAACAACAGGGGTATTAACTACACCATCTGTCTCCTGCACTGCCTCCTCCGTCACCACCTCAGAAGCCCCTCCACGCCTACAAGCACTCGGGAGATGTCCAAAGCAGACACACGACGGACATCTGGGGGAACCCACTCATACTCCACCTTCTGCATAAGGATCTGGCCAGTAGGGGTCCGGTACTTCAACTGCTCTGGCAGGTCCAACCTGGCGTCAATCTCCACAAATACCCGAGCATACATCAATCTAGTCCTGAATGCGGTGGCATCGTCCGCCTTAATCGGCTTGCCAATGAGGCTGACAAGTCTCATAAGAAGGGGGACACTCCAGAAGCGAACCGGAAATTCAGGGAACCGAACCCACACAGGCACCGCATTCAGCACCTCCTTCTCACATCTCAAGTCAGGAGTCCATTGCTTCAGTATGATGAGGCGTCCATCAAACGTCCATGGCCCTCCCTGGAGGATCCGTGCCACATCTTCTGCCATCCCAAATTTAACGAAGTAGAAGCCGTTCTCCTTGGAGAAGAACTCCATGCTACCCTTCGGCCGCCAGACTCTATCCGCATAACCTCGGATCTACCCGTAGAAGGGCTTGCTACCCAACACATATAACACTAAAGTATTCTCCCAGAACGCCGTCACCTTCGCCACTTCCTCAGCCGGAAAGTCGGCGCAGAGCTCACCCCCTACCGCCATAGGCGCAACATACTCCATCGATGCCGGAGTCTTTGCAACCCTCACCTTGCACGCATCTGTCCAGGATACAGGCCGCGGGCCCGAACTTCGAGGCAGCATCGTCGGGGCCGGCCGAGCACTCACGTTCGTAGCAGTCCCTCTCCCCCCGATAACTGGGCCAGCCACCCCTGCTGACTCCGTTGCTCGAGGCCTCCACGTAGTCCTGGATTGTCCCTCCCGTCCACCAGTGTGCGCCTGGCCCACCATTGGTCCTGTTCTCCTCGCTATCCCTGACCTCCTGTCCGATCCCTGCGTAGAAGCAGAGCCCCTCCTAGTCTCAGAGATCTGCGATCGTTGTCCACCTCCTCGTCGTACCCTCCGATTTTGAACCGTGGTCCAAGTCCCCTCCTCACTCTGTCCAACCTCCGATCCAGTCAATGCCCTTTGGGCGGTGAACACCATAGAGGAGCCCCCCGGAGCAACCGCCATCGAACCACCGGCCGAACCCGTGCTCGGTGGCGTCGTCGCCGTCCACAACCCTCCCCGGCCACCCCCCCCCCCCACCTGGGGTGGGTCGCCGGCATCCGCCCGCCCCCGGGGGGGTTCGCCGGACCCCCGCGGCCACGCCCCTGGCCGCCAGCGAGCGCACGAGCAGCAGCTGCAGCATTGTTCCGCTTTTCCGGCGGCCGGCCGCCGCCGCCCGCCTCCAGTCGGTCGCCGCCGGCCGCCGACGCCACCCCCTTGCCTTTCCCCCGGTCCGGAGGTCGGTTGGCCGCCTCCTCGCATCGATTAGGTGATGCCCTAGCAGAGCTAGGGTTTGCTTCCGCTCCCGTCGCCATTTTTGGTGTCAATCTAGGGCCTTATATATATATATATATATATATATATATTAAAAAAAATATTTTTTTAATATATATATATATATATATGTGTGTGTGTGTGTGTGTGTATATTTTGGAACCAGGTAAATTGTTTCTGGAATCGCTTCCACTGGGATTCGAACTCCGACCACTTGGGCCGCATGCATCTCTCTTAACCTCAGCTGACTATTCTGCCCCTCACTTTGTTGTCTCTTTTATATATATATATATATATATATATATATATATATATATATATTCTTTTTTATTGTTCATCTTTCGAAAGGATTTGTTATAAAGGAAATGCTAACATATCACTGCACTTCGTGGCAATATTATGTTCTATATGTTTTTTTTTGGTTCGTTTTATTATGCATGAAGCCACTTTTTGCAAAGACTCCAGGTTAACAATCTAAAACTATGGTACATATTCAATCTTCATAGTGTATCGTCTTTGCATTGATGTCATGTCAGTTTACTTCCATGATTTGATATATATTGTCATTGTAGGTTGTGGAGGCACTGGAAACATCATGTGTTCAGAATGTGGTGGTCGGGGGCATGTTGGAATTAACTAAGTCGTGGTAGTTCCCCTTAATTTATGTATGATCTTTTTACAATATTTTGCTATGTCATCTTCCATTTTTTCATCAGTGACATGTTTTCTTTACAAGTTTATAATAGCACAGTTAAATTGACCACCATCATTAGATTTAGATTCGAGGTTAATCATTAATTAGCAGATGATATGGAGCTATGGACCAGTTTATTTATTTATTTTCCATGTTGAAAGATTAATTGGCTTGATTGCAACTAAAAGCTGCAAGCACAGGTCCAAATTCCACAACAATTAATATAATACTAACAAGGTACCTCCGCAGGCACCAAGGTATTTTGACGATATCTTCTTTCGGTGTTTATGTACTCCTCACCCTTTCCCCCATCATTCACATATAACCTTGTTTGATAGGCTGTCTCACAACCAAACTCACTCCCAATTAAGTTTTACAACCCATCCAACTAACAGCCCTCGTATGGAACCATTAATCCAAGCCCGTAGGCGTCGGGTCACAACAGATTTTGCTTCTACATATCAACTTCTTGTTAACGAGAAGTGGCAGCAAAAGTTCTCACTGAGAAGTTACTAACTAGGGATGGCAATGTCCTCCCGAATCCGACGGGGACCCGATTTTTTTATCCGATGGGGATGGGTTTGAGGATTTAAAAACGGAGATGGGGGCGGGGATGGGGATTAAAATAATTTCTCGGTCGAGTTCGGGGACGGGGACGGGTATGGGTATAGTACTCCCCGCCCCGGTAAATTCCCGATCCCGATTACTTATACGGCCATATCCATATGTGCAACCCATTGGAAATGGTATGATTCATGATCTATCTAGTAGTATATTTTATGAAAACCATATTTTATTAACATGTTTTGTACTTTTTTTTGGAATGAAATTAATTTTTTAAGCTTATAATGTACATAAAAAATTATTAACGGACGAGAGACGGAGACGAAAAAATTTGGCCCCGAAAGTGTTAACGGCGTGAGGACGGGAACGGAGATGGGGATGGGGACGGGGAATGCATTGTTTAGCGGGGAAGGGGATGGAGGTAAAAAATTAAACTCGACGGGGAACGGGGATGGGGGTTCAAATACTACTCGGAAATGGGGATGGGGGATGTGGTCCCCGGCCCCTACCGCCCGGTTGCCATCCCTAGCTGTCTGGTTACAAGTTTGAATTGGGGCTCTAAGTATGATTAATTAGTTGTGGGCCTTTGGCTATTTAACTATACTTGCTCATAGTAGAACTGATGATGTACTTGTCTACTTGAATTACCTTTCTGAACTATACCATGTCTACATGGTCTTGAAGGTGGTGAGCATCGTTTAGGTGGTCTCCTTTTTCTTTCCCTTCATGTTAGGCACTGCATCTGAGGTCATCCTTCATTTCTATACTGTCGCTATGACATTTGGCAATCTAGCAACCTCATTGACTCTCTAGCAAGCTCACATCCCTTGCCATTGTTCTAAATGGCGGCCGCCTAGGCAGCGCCTAGGCAGTAGGCGGTCTCTCTCCGCACAGCTTTTCGGTAGGCGGTGGAGTAGGCGGCCAACGGAGGTTTGGCAGCATGAGGAGGCGTAGGTGGGCACCTAGGCGGAACAATACCTAACAAGATATTTTGGTCAAAAAAAATTTGTAAGCATTATGGACCTATGGTTCACTTTTACAAAACTAAAACTTTATAAATTTTCGTTCTACGACTTAGTTATGCATGGAACACCCTTAAAATATGCATATTATGCAAAAAACAGTGGTAAAATAGTAAAAATGTTCAAAATGTATCAACCGCCTAGGCGGCCTAGACGGTTGGCGGACTCTCTCCGCCGCGCACCCGCCTACCGCCGTTTAGAACCTTGTCCCTTGCCTTCTCGTCTTGACGCCTCCCTTGATGTTGACTACACTGCTCTCACCCCCCTTCATCGCATTTGACTCTGACAAGAAGTAATGGATTAACGGAAAGGAGAATCAATGTAGTTGTGCTTACTGTACTTATTCATTTTCTTGGAGTGCATGGATAATTAAACAATCCATGAAGTTATCCTTAACTAATATTTGTGTGAAACCAGATTCACATATTAGTGTCAAATCAGACTCCCATATTAGTGAGAAACCAGACTCAAATATTAGAGATCATCATAGTCGAATATCCAGACCATCAGTATGTTTTATCCTTTTTTCATGTCCAAAATGAACATTTCACGATTTATGAAACTCAGTACATGCTGGACCATTTACCCAACAAATGGCTACTGATATGGCCTTTCCAGTTTGAAATTTGGTTATAGGATGTAGTTGGACAGGTGATTGGCACTTAGAAATTCTAAACTAAACTTGTTTTGTGCAACTAAATATCCAGGAATTTAGTTTTCAACCTGTCAAGTTAGTGTGTATGTCGCATGCTTCTCAAGATTATTAATCTGTTCTGTTTGAAATGCAAGGCAATTGTAGGTGGGGAAAAAGATTCTAACCCCTGCTTGTCACTGCCCATCAAATATATTTTGCTAGATTAGGTGAAAAAATAATCAATCTTGCACTTTATAAGAAATAAAAGAACCTCCCTTGCAGCTTATAGTCGGAGGCTTTGGATGGACGGCGTTTCATTATTGTTATTGTTAGGTGAAAACTATGATTTGAATCCTAATTTTAGTGTAGGTTATCAATTGAGATGAAATTTAGTTTTTTACTTGTTACAGATGTTGATTTTGTAGCTACATGCTGTAAAAGTGTGTATGATGAGTATGTACACGACCTGATATGGTAAAACTGTGGTGCTGGACTTGGAGTTGACAGGCATAATACTCGGACAATTCTTCATTACCTTAAATTTTAATCAATCTAAGTTAGCATGTCATACCCTCGGATTGGGAAGAATATATATATATATATATATATATATATATATATATATATATATTTATATATATATATATATATATATATATATTGAAAAAAAAAAAAAAAAAATATATATATATATATATATATATATATATATATATATATATATATATATATATATTGTTATTGTTATTGTTGAATTTGCACATGCTCGGTTCTCAGGTTTCTCGGTTCTCAGGTTTCATTTTGTGTACGCAGTACTCAAGATTTGCTGATCAGCCCAGTGCAATTGGACCTGGACGATGTATGATATGTAATTGCACCAAAGTTTTGAGTGTAGATTTTTCTAAAATAAAGTTTTGATCACGAGAAGCAAATCAGGATGCAACATTTGTAGTGATTTCCTTCATTGGAATCATCACTGCCCACTCATAAATGTACTAGAACTCGGCTTCTGCTAATATTTATGTTGTTATAAGAACGTGTAAACAATCTTCTTCTCCTTTGTGATTGAAGTCATGGTACACATGAAACAATATATGGAAAAGATTGTAATTTTCAAGAATTCCATTCCTTAATAATCCAATGGGTAACTTGGCAAGTGCATTATATTTTTCTTTTCCTTTTTCTTTGAGGGTGTCCACTTCTTACTGGTGTTTGGAGGCATGTCTCCAAGGGGGCTCGTGTTGGATTATTCAATAATATGAGGCCACACATGTAAAATTAATTGTGTTGGACTATTTAAATAATTAAGCCAAATTAAAGTGGTCTATTTAAAAATTGGCTTAAGGATATAATTGTCATGGAATTAATGTGTAGATACCAAAGATAGTTCTAATTTGATGAGGGGCCAAATTAGAAATATCAAAACATATAAATATATGTATTCATTAGGGTTATGGTCCCCAACTTATACGGCCACCAAAAAAGAGGTTTTCTTTTTTTTCTCTTCTGCATCCCCATCAACAGAAAGAGAGGGACAAAGGATTCGGATTCCTCTTTGTTATTAAGGATCGTAGCAAGTTGGAAGATCGAACCCCATAAAAGGACGACCGGTTCAAGATCCATCAAGCCTAGCAATGGATTCAGGTACGCTTCCGCAATTTAATTTATGTTCTTCATCTCATGAATCGACATGGTACAATAAAATTCTAACAAGTGGTATCAGAGCCCCTGTTTGATTTATGAGGTCGAAGTTTCATAATCAATTTTTGTTGTTGTTCAGAGATCCTAGATCGTTCCATGTAATTTATTTTAGGGTTTCAAATGTTGGATCAAAATTTTTGTGATCCTCCCGTTTAGATTCATCCTTATGCATAATGTTGAATTTTTATATATAAAAAAAAGGATCGAAGCATGTTGTCGTCGTCTTTTTTCTGTCTGGATTCGACCCTTTCGTGATGGGTCTGCCGGAACTGCTGTCCACATTCGAATTAGATTGTTAATATTAATAATCCGATCATAGAGGATTATTATTTTCTTTACTGTATGCGCCTATATTAAACGACACTGGTTCCTAGATTGTATATGGAATTGTATGTGCATATAGGGTGTATTTGTTTTTAGGCTTCAGCTAAACAAAGTATCTATATTTTCTATATAGTCTGCACTTTATAATACTAATGGAATTAAGTTTCTTGATGGACTTGTATGTCTCTTATGAACAAGGTGTTGTATAAGTCCATGGTGGACACATGTGTAATAAATCCAGGAGACAAAGATTAAGGTATAATGTATTCGATGTGATTTTATGCCATATTATAATACATTATCCTTTATGAGTAAATAGTCTCATTTTGAAGCCTGCTTTATATACCTTACAAGTAGGATTTGGTGCACTCATTTTTTTAAATGGTTGGCTCAGAATTAAGGCGAATAGTTGTATGCATGTAACATATTAATTTAGTTCACATTGACAGACTTGTATATATATGCTTTCATCTATTTCTTTCTGTCTCCAGTTTACTGATACACGTTATATATATTATGGCTAAATGTGTTGGAGTTATCCGATAATGTTTACAAATTTCAATGTGATTGGTTTGATAAAGATAATCACTGGATAAATTTGAAAATTTAATTGTACAGTACATGCTGATCCAAAATTTTCATGCACCAACAACATAAAGGATTTGTTTACTTAATTTAATTGTTGATTGCATCTTTGCAAAAATGATCTACTTTCTGTTATAGATTAGTTGGATCTCGTGGACTATGTCTATAATAAGCCCTTGTGAAGTAATGCTTTCTTCTTTGGAACTTTAGGGTGCAAAGTTGTGTGAAAAGGATATGAATTTGTGAGTCCAGTTTGGAGCATCATTATCATGTCCTATATATTGTTGTTGGTCTTTTAGATGCATATTTTCATCATGAATTTTATTATGTTGATAATGTTTAGTTTAGTCAAATAATAAATTCATGCTTTAAGTAATATAAAGAGATTAACATGCTTATGATTATCTTATTTGAGTTGTAATATTTTAAATATGCATGTACATAAAGTTTTGGATATGATTCATTTTTGCAAAATTTAGTCAACATTCAATTTTTTGGTGCCTTTTGTGACTAGCAATAGTTGTCTAATATTCTAAGTAGGCTCACTGAAACAAGATGTCGCCAAAGTGACCTCTCTTGCGTAGATAGCCTATGAGGGATGTCGGATGTTTGTGTGTTTATATTCATGCGGGTATTAGTCGGCCCAAAGGAAGGTTAATACTTGGCCAAATTGCACACATACTTGTAGTGATAAATGTGTGACAATTGTAAGGTTTACATGTGAATAATAATCCGATCCAAAGATAGGCTTATTTTTTGACATGACTTGTTGTCAACGTTTGATCATTACACCAAGAGTACCACTTGCAGTTAATATCACTGTCCAAAGACTTGATATTAATGATGTACTAGGTATCTTGAGATGGGGTTCACCATTATTTGAATTTGTTTAACTATATTTTACTCTTTGGTTATTAATTAGAGCATGTCATTTTTTGTTGTTTTATTCTCTTTACAGTTAATGTTGCTAGAATATCTGCCAATAAGAATTTAAATTTTATGTTTAATGGAATAAACTTTAAGGGCAAAAAAAAAATGAATATAGTAGCTGTTAAGGGTCCAGTTCAATTGAAACAACAATATAAAACTAAAGGTTGTTTCTTTTGTGACAAGTCGGGACACATAAGGAAGAAATGTACAAAGTACCACGCATGGCGTATAAAGAAAAGTACATTTCTAAATTTGGTCTGTTCTGAGGTTAATGTATCTTTAGTACCAAGAAACTCATGGTGGTTAGATTCTGGTGTGACTACCCACATTAGTGTTCTAGACAAGATTGCCCGAGCTACTGAAAGTCAATTGATGGTGAAAGATACATCTATATGAGTGACGGAAATTCGGTAAAAGTGGAAGCAATAGGATATTTTAGGTTATTATTAGGAACGGATTATTATTTGGATTTGATAGATACTTTCATTGTACCGTCTTTTAAACAAAATTCGGTTTTAGTTTCCTTAATGGACAAATCTGGTTATCATTGTTCATTTGGAAACAATAAGTTTAGTCTATCTGATCGAGAAAATCCACGAAAAAGAAAAAAAATTAGAAAAATTGGTTTTTTATGATCAAAAATGCATTTATGTTGGTTATTCAACAAGAAGAAAAAGAAGAAAACTGTAAAATTCAAATATTATTGGTAAAGGTTCCCTTAAGGTTTATGATAACATATATTCACTTGAAACTATTGCTTCTTACAATAAAACCTTACATGTGGAGTCATGTGGTACTAAACGTAAAATTAACAATAATAAAAATTTAGCCTCATTATGACATAAGTGATTAGGTCACATCTCTAGAAATAGAGTTGAACGACTTGTGTCTGATGAGATTTGGATTTTATTGACTTTATAGACTTTAATGTCTATATTAATGTGTAAAGAAAATACAGACCAAAGTTAAATTATAAGCAGCTACTTTATTGGTTATGCTACATATCAAGGGGTTGATAATTATACAATCACACACTAAGAAACTTTTTTTTGAGACGAGAAGTATAATATGTTTTGAGGATGTTGAGTATGGAGGAGAAATAAAGTCAGGATCATTGTCTTTGAGAATGAATCAATTACGATTCCTACTATCACTTTTGACGATGTGTAGGATTCTATACCTGTCATGATCAAGAAGTGAATTTGGAGCCTCAATAAGACAATATCGAATTACCTCTATAAGTCGTTGTTGAGATATCTTAACAACGACAACGTAGCGGCACCCCATTCAAGATAAGGTAATTATTCCTAAGGAACAAACTCAACAACCTCAAGAACCGATAATATTAAGATGGTCCACCAGAGAAAGCTCAGAAAGGAGAAATATAATTTCGGATAATATTTGTCATATTTCTCTAGGAATGTGAAGAAGACTGTGGATACTGGAAGATGATCTAATCAACTTCCGTCAGGTCATGAAAAGTTTCAGTTCTCAAAGTGGATTGATACAACAAATAAGGAGTATAAATCCATGCAAGACAATAAAGTTTAAGAACTTGTCCCATTACCAAAAGGTATGAAGTCCATTGGTTGCAAAGGGACATTTAGAACCAAGAAGGATTCGAAGGGTCATGTGGAAAGGTATAAAGTACGTCTTTTAGCTAGTGACTTTACTTAAAATTTTAGGATTGATTTTAAAGAGTTTTTTTCTCTTCGGTATCTTTGAAAAACTCCTTTAAAACAATCATAGAACATGTTGCATATTTTGATCTTGAATTACATTAAATGGATGTCAAAACGACATTTCTCAATGGTAACATTGATGAAACAGTTTATATGGTGCAACCATAAAACTTTGTATCGAAAGATCCAAAGAATATGGTTTGCAAATTGACAAAATCTATTTATGAACTCAAGCAAGCTTCTCGTCAAAGGTACTTCAAGTGATTATCTCATTTGGTCTTGAGATGAACACTGTTGAAGATTGTTTGTATCACAAGTTCAGTGTGTAAGACCCCTAAATTTTTACTATTTTTTTAATTTAAATTTGATACCGATTTAAAATTTTGTATTGTACGTCACATAGTCGTATTATACGTCGCGCTCGAAATTTTGTTTTTCAAAATTGCTCGACGAGTGCGAATATGTGCGAGCGTACATATTTCTAGAAAAACGTTTTCTTTTTCGAAGTGATATATATATAATAATTATTTTTGCCATTTTACAAAATTTCTAAGTTTGTTATTTTAAGCCTTTTCTTTCTATCATTTATTAATAATAAATTATATTTCATTGTATGCTAGAAAAGCAAAATTTCGTATAAATAGTTATGCCTACATAATTAATTATTAGCTTATTTTTAAATAAATAATAAGGTATTTTCAAAATTAATATTATAGTATTTTTGGAAACCATATTTTGAAATTATTATGGCAATTTAAATCTTGATTTGAATTTATGTAATTATTTAAATAGTTAAATAATTAAAATTTGATTTATTCCAATTGATTTTTAAACTAAAAATTTAATTAGATTTAATTGGATTTGGATTTGGATTGGATTTGATTGGTTTTAAATTAATAGATGAATTATCTATTTTGGGTTTAAATATTCCTAAACTTTATCCAATTGGGAATTCCCACATCCTATAAATAGGCAGGTACTCCTCCAATATTTTTATCATCCACATTATTCCTCCACAAATACTTCTCCACAAGTGCAGTGCCTCGTGTCCGTGTCCGTGTTCCACGTCCCAAATTCTTATTCCATAGATTACATATACATTCAATTCCCTGTGTCGACAACCCCGACACCATATATCAAATTCCTAACCTATCCAAACCCGCAGCCACCAAGATCGAACTCGTCACCGTCGAACCCCTACCGTCACCAGCTACCCCTTTCATCGACATCACCAGAACCACCGGGTCTCCCGACCTCACCATCTCGGCGTCCCAACCGTGACCACCACCACCGCCTCAGCCGAACACCGCCACTACCGTACACCCGACACACCACAGCCATCTACCGCCACCACCACATCAGACTTCGGACCCATCACCACCAGGGCTGCCGCGCCACCAGCGGCTAGCAATCACTGCCCCTATCTCATCCGCCTCGACCAACAGGTCGACCAACCATAGAATTCCTCCGCCACACCCAACAAAACCCACCAGCAACACATAGAGAGAGGAAAGAGGAAGGACGAACCTGAACCCGACGCCGTCGGCGGTTCCCACCGCCTGAGTACTGTTCTCCGCCTCCGCACCCCAGCCTCGCCGAACCACCGACTCTCCCACCGGCGTCCTCCTCCCGCATCCCCTCTTTCCAAACAGTCGAAACCCTTGTCCCCCGGCCGCGTCGCCCCTACGCCACCGGAACCCTCGCCGGAAAACCCCCTCCGCCTTCACCACTTCCCTCTGTCAACCGCTTCTCCCTGGACCAACTCACTTCCGTCGAAGCCGAACCCATCGCCGGCCGCCCTCTTCGCCGTGCCCGTCCCGAGCCGCCGCGCCGGAGCTTTCGCCGCCCACGCGCGCAAAACCCTGCTCCTCCGCCCGACCTCCTCCGCGGACCGTCGCTCCGCCGCCGTCACCCACCGCGTCGTCGAAAACCCCCTTCTCGCCGCCGAAACCCTCGCCCGCGCGCCCAAACCACCCGCTCCGTCGACCCTTGCCGTGCTCCTCCTCTTCCTCCGCCTTAGCCGCCGCCCAGCCTCTCTTTCCTCTCCGCTCACTCCTCCCTTTCCCCTCTCTCACTCTCTTCTCCTCTCTCTCTTCCCCTTCTTTTTTCCTTTCTTGCTTTTTTACGAGAAGCAGCAGTCAGCTGGAGTAGAGTTTTTGGTTTTTTTGTTATTATTTTATTTTTATTATTTATTTTATTATTTGTTTAATTGTTTTTGTTGTTGTTGATTTTGATGTTTTCTTTTGTGTATTATTATCATTATTATTATTTTCATCATTATCATTATTATTATTATTATTATTATCATTATTATTATGGTTATTAAGTATTAAGGATATCTTATTATTGATAGGATATATTTTCTAACACAAAATATATACTTTTTGGGTTTAGGGCTCTATATACGTATTTCAATTGGGTCTGAAAGTCCCATATAGATTATTAGTATTTTTAGCTATTTTGATCAACCAATTTGATCTGAACATTTTAGTTTGACAAGACTAGAGATTGTAGTCCTAAAATAAAAAAATTTAGATTTTAAACATATTTATCTATACAAATATTTTTACTAATGAAATGTAGTTTTTTTTTTATATATATCTCAAATCATATTTTTATAAAACTTAGGATTTTTAGCTTAGTACGATTTCCTAATATTTATCTTCAAATATTTATTTTAACTAGTACAATTATTTTTCTTTCTCGAGTGTTATAAATAGTTCTCTAAAACCATATATATATATATTTTTTTTCCTTTGATCTTCCTCCTGTCCGTGACCAATCCTCCTTTTCCTATTTCCTCGCCCATTTCAAGCATACCTTATGTCCACCCTAACTAATTTGACCGTTCTGGACCCAATGGAACTGTCTGTGCCATCAACAGAGGTTCCCTTGTGTAGTTGTTACACCAAAGTTGCAGATCGTGCCACATTGATCATCGCAGCACACCAGGCGTACTACCAGGCAAGACACCTTGTCATTCGTTGTTTAATTATTTTAGCTCATATTTCATGCATTATTTATTTTCTTTATGCAAAATAAACTGTGATACATGGCATAACTGTTAGAACTTATTGTTCATTTATATTTCCTGCTGTGTATTATTTTCTTACAAATTAAACCTAGATTTAAGGGACCACCATGTGTGTTGCATTCATTGGCCTTAACACGTTGTAACACGAAGTTGTGTGTCGCATGTAGAACACGGAAGTGCGTGATTGGCTGGCCACCAGTACGTACAAGCCGTGCGATAGGAATAACCGCTAATAGAGGTTGCATGCTAGTTTGACTTAGCGGTTATAGAGTTAGCATTGGGCGGGAAGAACATGATTGGAAGTTGACTACCACCCTATCTATCGTAGACTCGCTCGCTACTGAGGAACGATAGGTAGACTATATGCTATAGACTCGCTCGATACTGAGGAATAGTATATGGTGTTGTGACTCGCTACTGAGGTACTGTATTGGTATTTTCTTGACTTGACCCGGTAGTCATGCGACCATGAACTGTTCTTAAAACTGTATTAACTTAGAACGGTTAGGCTACCTTTATCCGTTAGGTACGAGTACTCTTGGTTTGGGTACTTGTATCTGACCGTGGCTTGGAACAATAACTTGTCGCGGATTAGTTCGTCACATCTTGTCCTTGTTTGGTTGTAGGTGTGACTTACTACTCGATGAGAAGGTATTGAACCTTGTTGGGGTCCAGATACCATATTGGATTCATAGCATGGAAAGATACGTTACCGTGAATTAGTTTACCATCTCCTATCCTTGTTTGGTTGGGGGGATGGTACGCTCGTTCAGTAGGTGCGTATTGGACCATGATATAAATTCAATTGACTTATTTATTGAGCAATATTTATTCAGTTTATATGGCATGATATTATGTGTCTTGTTACGTCCCTCTGAGGACCTGGTTATCTCTCCAGGTGTGTGCTCTTGTCTTTCGCAGGTGTTCTAGCTCTAGCCGTGATCTTCGCTATTTCTTCGAGGATGATTGCATTTGGATCGTCTCCGCTTCGCTCGCCAAACTTATTTCTTTCTCATGTATTTTTCCTTTACTTGTTGGTAGTGAATTTGTCTCCGCCCAACTTATTGTATCAAGACAATTCATTATCATTATATATCTTTTATTCTTTGATTTTGTGGATGAGATTAGTTGGTTATGGTTCTACTGCATTTTACAGCTTATGTATTTATACGAGGCTTCCATATATTGGAGTATACTTCGTATGAATACAGCTGGCATGTCTACGTTCCTAGTCCTACATATTTTGGGACTGGGGCATTACACAGTGGGAGTAGAAATAATTTTCTGGTTTTGTATATTGATTAAAGTATTCAATGCAAACCAGGTGACACCTCTCGTTAAAGGAGACAAATTCGGTCTCAATCAAGTGTCCTAAGGTTAGCCTTAAAATTAAGAAAATACAATAGATTTTTCCTTCATGATCAGTTGTAGGGAGTCTAATGTATGCTCAAGTATGTATGCGTCAGGATATTGCGTACATATTAGGATGTTAGACAGATATTTAAGCAAATATGGATGGATCATTGGATAGCAGCCAAACTACTTAAGTAATTAATAGAGAACAAGAAGATCCACAGCATGAGATCCACATCAGGTTATGCTGACTAATGGAGATATATTTTGGATGAGTGTCAAACATGCACTCATAATTTCTTCCACCATGGTAGCAAGGTTTATAATATGTTGTCGGGCATCTATTCAGGGAATATGGTTGATTTTGTCACAAGGCTGCGCCTACAGTACGGTGTTGAAAGACCACATAAAATTATGGTGTGATAATAAATCAGCAGTACTGTATTCTAATAACAACAAGAACTTGTATAAGTCAAAGGATGTTGACATAAAATTTCTAGTTGTGAAGGAAAGAATTCAGAATGGTAAAAGTGTCCATATAGCACATTAGGACAAACTCCATGTTAGCGGATCCGCTCACAAAAGCATTATCACCCAGGGTCTTTCATGAGCATACTGCTCATATGGGTGTTATCTTAATTAAGAATATAGCAATACAATGGGAGTTTGTATTTTATGTATTTGGGTGCTATTTGGTTTTGGACACATTTATGTATTAAAGTATTTTGGATATTTATCTGATCAGATATATGAAAATTCAGTTCATTCTGTTTTCATTATGTTAAAGTATTGATCTCACTAAAGTTAAGGAGGACCAGTTGGAAATAGACATGTATTGATCACATTGCGTGTAATTTCCATGCTACGCATCCATGATTGATCTATGTCGTTTAGCTATATTGGTATATGTGACCATTGATGGTTTAGTTACGCTATATGTGACGAATACCGCTTTGATCCTATGTTGATATGGTTAATGGACGAGATTGTCCGGATATACCCTAAGGATTAAGATAGCAATTTATGAGCTCACTAAGGTTAACACAATTATAAGGTTACATATGTGGCACAGTGGGAGATTGTTGGATTATTCAATAATATGGGGCCACACATGTAAAATTAATTGCATTGGACTATCTAAATAATTAAGCCAAATTAAAGTGGTCTATTTGAAAATTGGCTTAAGGGTATAATTGTCATAGAATTAATGTGTAGATACCGGAGATAATTCTAATTTGATGAGGGGCCAAATTAGAAATATCAAAACATATAAATATATTTATTCATTAGGGTTATGGTCCCCAACTTATACGGCCACCAAAAGAGAGGTTTTCTCTTTTTTCTCTTCTGCATCTCCATCAACAGAAAGAGAGGGACAAAGGATTCAGATTCCTCTTTGTCATTAAAGGTCGTAGCAAGTTGGAAGATCGAACCCCATAAAAGGACGACCGGTTCAAGATCCATCAAGCCTAGCAATGGATTCAGGTACGCTTCCGCAATTTAATTTATGTTCTTCATCTCATGAATCGACAGGGTACAATAAAATTCTAACAGCTCAAACCCGCATCACTGCGCCGGGTGCTCCACCGTTCCCTGAACCAATCTGTAGAACCGGGTTGGGAGCATATTTCACCAACATGGTACGAAGTCCCCTATCCATCCTGATAAGGTGCCCCCTCTCCAGCATGATAAGGTGCTTCCTCTCCGGCATGATAAGGTGCCTCCTCTCCAGCATAATAATATGACTCCTCTCCAGCATGATAAATTGCCTCCTCTTGAGCAGCGAGCCTACGGCTCCGTCTCCGATAGGGGCATATGGGACGTACGACCATGCATAATATCTTGATCCATAGCCTCCCCAGTCTCTCGTAAAAGATCAACACATACGACATTATCTCTATGTTAACTTCTTGAGCAATTTCTGGACGCTGAAATTTAAGAAGTGTTTGAATAATCGCCTGAAACAAAATGTACTCAAATGATAAATAAATAAAGACTTACTAATTGGGTAAGGTTCTCTACAAATCTACGCATACTGCAGTCATCTACAGCTCTATTAGTGAACCGCAACTCCTTAAATACGTAGGCTCTATTGCATACACGTGGTGCTCCCCACCAATGTTTGTAAGCAATATCACCTAATCCTGCAAATACAATTTAAACTTATAGTCATCCGAGGATTGAATTTGTCGAGACATATTTCCACACTTTGTCTCTCGTATCTTTCCATGGAGTAAACCATGAATTCTAGAAAGGATGTGACTTTTCCCATAACTCATAGTCGCTGGAGCATCAAGGATAATTTGTACCAACCCAAATTATCGAATAACACCATCCGCTGGGTGGTACATGGTTCGATAGTCATATAAGATTAAAAAAATCTATGATGACTATATGAATCATTTGAATGTAGGGAGCATCAAAGCGTATAATATACGACATCCATGTAACCTATTTGAGATATTGTAGAGTCAATACAGAAACATAAATTAAAATAAATAGAAATCTAAAATTATTTTTACCTCTGCATGTTGTAGAGAATCAAATTATGTTCGATAAATTGAGATACCTGATATTGACAATGTGCCTAGTCCACTACATCAGTCGTTTATCGTCAACCTACTGGAAAGACACCCGCTTCACGACTAATACCGGTGACAGGTCTACCGATAGCGAAATGCTCATAGGACCAAACCTAAGTAGAAACAACATGATAAAATTAAATCATGTAAAGATATGTAAAGATTGTACTAACATGATAAAATACCTGTAGGAGTGACATGCTTTCAGTAAAATTTTTTGCTCATATTATCTGTCACGACCCGCATCCGAAATAGGGGCATGAGTACGTGGGTACGTCCAGCCTACGCCGCAATATTGGCGGTAGAACGTTGTCTAGGTCATCAATAACTATTTAGCATCTCACACAATATATAAACTCAAACCATCAGTAATATCTCTACACTATAAGGAGGACAAGATAATTGAGGCAACACAATACTCAATCACATATCTAAAGCACGATAAGATATCAAAGAAATCTAACATAACCATATAGTCTAAACAACAACAACATTCCCACAATAACAATAATATCCAACATCCAAGTCCCAAATATAAGTCGAAAACAAATCTGGTACCCGAATGCTAATAAAAAGTAACTAGGATAACTAGTGATTCCGACAATCACTCTTGAGCTACTTGGTCCAAGGCCGCACCCCCAACCTCATGTGGTCCGTAATATGTCAGACACCAATCCTCCAAGTCCTCTAAAAAATAATATTCAGTCATGATTGGAGCGAAGCACACCTCTAACAGCAGTTCCAATTAAATGATAAGACTATAAAACAGTTATAGTAGTAATACATGATGAATAAGAAAGACTGAATCCGGAAATAAAATAGAGAAACGGTTAAAGGGCAATAAAAATAAGCATGGTGAAATAAGAGAGTATGGCAATAAGGACAGTAAATAAGGGAGAACTCAGCTAATATAGATATGATGTGTCCAGCAGGTATAATCAGCAAGAATATAACTAAATTAGTGTATTTTGAAATACCACTTTCGACATGTAAATGGCTATAGGTAATACGGCTCATCGTACATGAGTTGTGCGACTGCTATCATTCCAAATTAGACCAGTAGGGGGTGGTTTCAGATTTGGAAATTTTTATATGTCTACTCAAGTATTTTCCTGCCCGACTAGCATAATGAATCCAAGTCCCGACACGCAAATCAAGTACGAGGCCAGCCAGATAAAGGTAAGTGATGCCAGTAAGTGAGTCCCGATGTAGAGGCCAAACAAGTGTGATGCACGTGTCGCAAGAGAGTGAATCCATAAAATACCAATCTGTGTCTCCATCGTGTCGAGAATCAAGTAATATAATACTATAGACCAGAATCATAGAAATTATCAAATAATAGAAACTATCAGATAATGTACTCGCATGCGGTCCTGAGCGATGAGTGAGGATCGATATCCAAAGCAGAGTCGCAAACACCTAAAGATGAAATATTAATATCAATTGGTGTTTTGGAGTGATGATCGTTGATATCTAATTTGAAATATAATTTCTAGGTCAATTCTAGGCCATGAAAATTAAACTAAGTCAATACTAGGTGATGGAGGTCAAACTAAGTCAATACTAGGTCATGGAGGTCAAACTAAGTTAATACTAGGTCATGGAGGTCAAACTAGTCAACACTAGTCAAAACTAGGTCATTCCTAGGTTTTTAAGTCCATACATTGTCCTACCAAGGTATTCTAGTCTATACTAGGTCAATACTAGCTCACATTCCTATGTATCTACCTATAATATATGCACATAGGCTCTAATATGAAATACCCTAACATGTACCTCATTACCCCATGTATCTTAATATTATCTATATACATTACCTTAACATATATCCCTTACCTATTCGTATCCTAACATCTATGTACCCAAACTAGTATTCATATCCCTTTGCCTATTTGCCAACCTTACCTATTACCTAGACACATGCCTATACCTATCCTCATTACCTATGTGTTCTACCTATTACTTATGCCTATGTGTATATGCCCATTACCTACACAACGTATGTTTCCCTCATTTTAAACATTTACCTACAATATCCTAACATTTACCAAACGTCAACACCAATCACCTAGTCACTACCTGAACTCTATGTACCCAAAACAAATACTCATACCCCAAACCCATAGAACACACACACACACACACACACACACACACACACATGCTAGGACACCTAGCCTACACACAACATTGCTGCTATAGCTAATAATCATTACCTACTGCTGCTGTCCAATACCTACTCTCCTACCTCCCAATGTAACTCTATTGTTGCTGCTACTTTCCTGCACAGGAATGCAACAGACTGCACACAGACTGCACACATCTGTGTGCAGTCCTATACTCCTCACTCACCGGCACAGAGTCCCCCTTTCTAAACCTTACCGCCTACAGAGTTCACTCATGCACCTACATATGTTTTACCCTTTTCTAATTAATCTATATCCTCGCATATATATACATGATCACATCTAGGTGACACACACACACAAACATACAGTTGGTAGACACCAGTCCTCAAAACCTGAATGCACATAGGTTTGAGACTTGCAGAAACTGTATTTGGCAATTGCACAACATGGAATTTCCTCTCCTATAGTTACCTGTGCAGGAAATCCTTCTGCACATTCACTATCAACACTAGAAAACTCCTCTATGTGTTTGTCCCACTATACCATATCTATTTTACAGGTATCCTCCCATTTAATTCCCTATATCCATCTACATTTATAAACTCCATACACATGGACCCTCACACATAGACACAATCTCATACAGGGATATTGCATTTGCATTGATGTCTAATGCAACAGACTAAAATGCAAATGCTCATACCTCATTTCCCACACCCTACTACAACTGATTCTCCTAACATCTGTTGTTGAATGGCTCCTACTGTATATGCGTGCTGCAGATGGCTATTGCATTGCTGCTGCAGTGCACCTAACCACTGCTGCTAACTAGCAGTGTACACAATTCCCCCTCCCCCTTCTTCACTGATACATACTAGGCTTCTACAACCTCTACCCTGCATATTGCTCCTAGCCATCACTGTTGTTGCAACTTGCGTTGGCAGCAAGCTATTAGATGTTGTTGTTGGGCTCTCCCTTTAATACTGCTGCTACTTGTTGTTCTTTGGGTTCACAGATTCCCCTACAGTTTCTACTCACCTAAAGACACACACATGACACTCTACACACATGTTCCTCTTATTGACAGACACACACACAAATAGGTGCACTATACATGTATACATATATACTCTATACACTAATATTACCCATCAACATATATATGCATAGATTCATAATCTATCTCCACTATATATATATATATATATATATATATATATATATATATATATATATATATATATATATATATATATATATATATATATATATATATATATATATATCCACTATTTTTTTATCTATATAACATATACATATATCACATTCTCTTCCTATGTACATATACATGTATATTTACACTATGATACGCACTAGATCCTCCAATATCATGCCAATACTCAAATCTAACCGTGCGTATAATGAGATATTATGACACAACACCATGTATCCTATTTAGGACACATACACCCAATCTCGACTAAAAAAAGACACAAAAATTCCTTTGGGGACACGTATCGAACACTTGGTGGTCACAAATTCGTAACTCCACCAAGCGGCCTAAAAAACTCTGTATCTAATGGAATACACCCCTAGCACTTAGTTCTTCTCCAACATGGTTGGGCATTCCTATGGGTAGGTTTCTATGGATCCAAATGGTGTTCCTAACCATGAAATTAGTGAAAAACAAAAATTTATCCAACTTGTGTATCTCTCCTTTGGAGAACTCTGAATCGAACACAAGAAGGCTTGAATCGGACACACCCTCCTTGCTTGGACTCCTCTCCAAGTTTTTTCTTGTGCTCCAAGCTCCTAACTCTCCATTGGAATGGTAGGGATGAGATTTGGATGGTGGGTTAGGGTTTGCTTCTAATTTGGAATGAACTAATTATGAAGGCAAAGAAGGCTATAAATGAATAGTGAGGTTTATATAAATTCCTATTAGGGTTGGGGTTAGGTTATAGGAATTGCTATGTCACGACCCGCACCCGCTTTTCGGGATACGAATGTGTGTCCAAGCCAGCCTACGCCGCAGTGTCGGCGGTAGAATGCTGTATAGCCACAATGCTCAAAATCACAAATAATGCTCATTCACAAAATTAATTTAATTTACAATATTCACAAATTTTACATTTGCAGAAAAATACAAACTCTTACAAATATTTAAATGATTACAACTCGTCTATCTAGCAAATCTCTAGGTTTTCGTCTGCAAGTACACCCGTAATTCCCAATGCTAAGTGAAGCCACAGCTAGCCTAAAAAATGTTGGTTTTCAGTCAGGAATGGAACGAGTACAATTCACTGAATGCAGTTTCAATAAATGAAAATGGCTATATAACAGAGATTAGACATCAATTATATGTTTTAAAAAATAAACAGCAAAAAGACGTGAGAAAAGACGAAAAATCAATAGCAAGTAAATAAACTAAAATATATTCCCAACTGTTAGAAGTACCTTTGATATGTGATCAGTCTCGGATACTACACCGCGAGGTCTACGAGGTCTACTTGCATGAAATATAAACAATGTCTACGAGGTCTACTTGCAGAAAATAAATAATGTCTACGAGGTCTACTTGCATGAAAATAAACAATGTCTACGAGGTCTACTTGCAGAAAATAAATAATGTCTACGAGGTCTACTTGCATGAAAATAAATAATGTCTACGGTCGGATCACACATCCTTGGTACTTCTCATTCCCAACTCAACAAATTATAATAGAATATAAAATGACAAAACCATATAACCAATGGCCAACAGTGAAATATAGTGAAAGTCAATATTAAAAACAGACAATAAACTGTACTCGTCTGTGGTCTTTTGCTGGTGAAACCGATAATCCAAATCACTCAGTGTGCCACAACAGTCAAACTCGTACAACAGTCTCCAGATACTGAAATAGATATTACCAACGTTCTCAGAATAGTCAAATTAGCTAGAATTGCCTGTCCTTAAATCCAATTCTTAACATAGGGGCAAAACGATAATTTTGGGTCGAAATGGTGTCCGCCGTTGGACCCGCTTTGCACCGAAAAGTGTGCCAGAGTCAATGGTCTCTAAATTCGTCAAACTACATGTCTACGGATTTATTTTGATGATACGAACCCAACCGTATGTCCAAAGTTGGATTCCGGTGGGCCATGCACAAAATCGTCCGTTAAGTCGGATCATGGGGCCCGCAAAAAGACGATTCGGTCAACTGTCTCAGAATCGGACCAAACTTGGCATACAAGACCAGAAAAATGATACGGTCCTGTTGGCGTAAGTTTTGTCTCGATCTGACGAACGTGCACAAAGTAATTTAGAAATTTACAAAAAGGCCGATATGGTGAATTTTGACGGATACGCATCAAATTCGTCGCGCACACGCAACAAATTTAAATTCCGTCAAAGTCCACACGTCCACGAAGTCGATACGCACCTTTCGATGCTTTCGATTCGCGATCATGTCGCCTGGTTTGGCGGGACGCACGTCGTACCGGAGGAATTTTTTATATTTTAATATTTTGAAAACAGATTTTTTGCCCAATTGGGAATCCGATTTCTCGACGTACAGTCGTCGAAATCGACTTCCATAAAAAGGGTTATGCAGCCGTATATACTGTCTAGGACTGTCATCAAATAGTTTTCGAAAACTCCTAATGGTTTGCTCATAATCTATCTTCCAAATAGGGTGTTGGGACTGTTTTATGCATCATGTTTTGGCAATTTTTCATCGAACTTGGGTTTGATTTTTCGGGCAATATAGGTTATCTAAAATCAAACTAGTTGATGGAAGTTACAGGCATGAGGGTTGTGATCGTACCTGCGTGATCAGTTAGAAGAATAATCAAACATGAAGGCCGATAACTCGCAGCGAAGACGGGCTCGCGTTTGCTAGTGCTGCAATGGCTGCCGCCCCTGCTGTAGCTGCTGTTGCCGCTCGCGCTGATGAGCTATCGCGCCGGCCGGCGGCCACCCTGCGGCGTGCGCGCGATCGTCAGGGGTCGGGGTCTGCCACTGGGTTTCGGAGGATGATTCGGCGTGGAGGATGAAGAGAAGGAAAATTTGCGAGAGGTTTTTGATTCTAGGTTTTGATTCGATTTTGATTGGTTTAAAACGATTTGTAAATCCAAGTTTTGATCTGATCTGAAGAGATCTTGGCTTGGATTGAGGGGCAAGGATTTGACAAGAAATCGAATTTGTTTTTGTATCAAAACAGATCGGGGATCCATGTTTTTCTATGTTGTGTTGGCGCGGGAGAATAAGGTTTTTTGCATCTCGCGAGATATTGGCTTTCAATATCTAACGAGATTCTATATATATATATATATATATATATATATATATATATATATATATATATATATATATATATATATATATAATATATATATATATATATATATATATATATATATATATATATATATATATATATATATATTTAATATATATTTTTAATATATATATATATTTTTTTAATAAATATATATATATATTTATATATATATATTAAAAAATATATATATATATATATATATATATATTTTTTTTAATATATATATATATATTAAAAAAAATATATATATATATATATATATTTAATATAATATATATATATATATATATATATATATATATATATATATATATATATATATATATATATATATATATATATATATATAACACATATTTCTTAAGTAACTATAATTATCTACTAAATAAAATATTTCTAAAATATTTAATAAATATTTTGTTCTGCTTGACATAATATTGTCATAGCAAGATTATGAAAATAAAATATTAAATCAACAAACAAAGTTATTAATAATATAAATATTGTAATTTGTGTTAGATAAAGTAATAATAGTAGTTATAAATATTTGAAAATGTATAAACAAACTAACTTGTAACCCATAAAATCTATAAGCTCAATACTATTATTATTATTATAAAACCAGCACACTTTCATTCCATGCAAAATATTTATTATCTACAATATTTATTTTTCATCCCAGTAATAAAATAACTAAATAATGTTTTTAAAATAAATAAATAAAAATATAAAAATAAAATTTATAGAAACATGGGGTTTACATCCTACCCAACTTATAAAAATTTTGTCCACGAAATTAAAATAATCTTAAGATAAAAATATAACGAGGCTGGAAGTAAAAGGGAGAACAAGTATGTCCAATCGTAAATTGGTTTCTGAATGATGGAGGTAGTTGGAAATGAATTTGAATTGATGCCATGTTCTATATGATAGGGTATCCTTGGTTCAAGGCTCTACCCAACTTATAGAAGTTGGTTAACCATGAAAATCGTCATTTCAAGACTTATGAGAAGGACAATTTCTAGGAAGAGGCACGAGGATATTGTATACTGCTGTCCACAGTCACAAATTCTAAGTGAGTCTAAATATTGTCGTGGCATCCTTGGTCAATAACTTCTATAAGAGGATTTATTACAATCTATCATCGTTCCTATCGGCCATGCATTCAACAAGATGGTAGGGATCTCCTGTTCGAATACAACCAGAACGCGTTGTTTCAACGAAATTCACTCTTCATCTAACATGGATAACTAAGAGAGATGAGAGTCTGCAGGAAGCCTTCTCAAAGAATTAGAATTGAAGACAAGGCATTATTAGGTATATTCTTTTAAGACATGATGACTAGCGTGTGAGGGTTGGTGTTTGGTGTTGTACAGGGGGTATGGGCTTGTTTGGAGGGAATGCATGCATCACAGGTGTGATGTGTCCTGCATGGATCATGGGTTTTAGTTTGATTTAAGGGAATGGATCAATATTATATGGTTAAAGTTCAAATGGAACAAAAGTAGGCACCTATGGTTTGTTCTAAGGGAAAATATGTCATATCTATGGTGTAATCGAAATGGAGCACAAGAAGGCACATTTGTGTGGAACATGTATGTCATGTGTGTAGAGTGGCTCTTCTAGTTCATAAGTGTAAAATTTGTAAGAAGGGTAATGTTTGTGTTGCGCTCCAAATATCAAAGTCATGGCCGAGGGTATCAAATGATACAGGTAGGAGTGGACGTCATGAACCATAATTTTATTAGTTTAAATTGGAACCAATCCACCACAATCATTTTCTAATTCTTAGAGGGGCTTGCCCGTACACTTCCGGAATTCTGTTCTCGATATTGGTACTAGACACGATTCTATGATAGCACAAAATTTGAAAAATCAAGGTTGTGATCTTCTACAGCGGCTATCTAAATGCACGAGAAAAAGGATATAAAAATATAATTATAAAATTATATCGCAACTTCCAAATGGGTTGTAGGACGGTTAAGAATGTCATCCTATTTCTAAGAGAAAGAGTATATTAATTTCAAGGTACTACCTATTGTATAGAATTCGGTTAATCCTAGAAAGCACAGTAACAGGGCCTCTAAGATGGTCAAATTTCAAGGAGAAGATATGAGGTACTTCTTATCATAGTCACGGACTCTAAAGAAAGCCAAGATACTATTTATTTAACATTGCTCAGATATTGACCACGTTTCATTAAGGCAGTCGGAATGGTCTTGGTCAAGCATGACCGGAAACAAGTTGGTACAACGAAATTTCATTCATCTCATAACATAGGTTACGAAGAGATATGGTTAAAGGAATTTATGGAAGGAGGAGTAGTGGACCATAAGATGGAGACTACATAATAGGTGTAGGGACCTATTTCATAAAGTTTGGTTTAATAGTCCAAATATGGTGATATGCATGGATGGGTTAAATAGGTTCTGTAAGCCTTGAAGATGCGCCTTCCGTGACTTTTGTGTTTAAGTAGCACGAGGAGACACAATTGAGTGGCATACTAGTGACATGTGCGTAGTGGGCTTCGAGTAGATCACAACCATATATTGGGTCGAAAGGTTCGAGTCGAGGTTGAGTCCCTAATTGTAATCGGGAAGTATACTGGTATTATGGTAAGGGTTATAGCTAGTCCCTTTGACCTGAAAGTCGTACCATAAAAATAGAGTACAAGGGGACGTGTTTGAGTGGGACATGATATACTTAGATGAAGGTGGACTCGTCTAGATCTTGCATATGAAATTTTTTGGGAGGTAACAACTAGTATCACGCTCCGAATATTAATGTCACGGTCAGGGACACAAAATGATCTAAATGGAAAGTGGGAGTTCATAGGCACTAATTATCATCCTAATGGAAATTATTCTAATCAATCGGTAATCTTCGTATATCCCAAAATTTTAGAAGGCTTACAGTCTACTCACCTTAGAAGTTAGGACATGGTTTTAGGAATAATGAGGTCAGAAGAATTCCAAAGTCTGGATATTGTACCTCGGCTCTTGTTAATAAAGAATAAGACACTGCGTAACGGGATACGGTAGATATAAGTCAAGTCAAGGATCGTTCCTCAATAAATGGAAAACGAGTGTGTACAATGACACATGGTCGATAAAATAGAATGATCTACTCGTGAGTTTTTATTTGTGTTAAGCCTGCCAGACTATTGTCACAAGGGTTCTAGTGGTATGGGCTGTAGTGATCATGTATTGCTGTTGATAACTGGTAGATCATAATATGACAGGATATTTAAGCTATGGTATTGGCTAAGCTAGTGACTGTGGTGTTCCAATACTAGTTAGGTCTTAATAATAAAATTTACATAACTAGGGTAATATTTGTTAGAAACCAATCTCGAGATGGGTGTCTACCATAGTCTTGGTAAATGATTATCCTTACCTTTGTCTATTCATCTCATGTCTAAACTGTGGGCTTTGGTCGAAGAAATATTGGGTTAAGGCTTAAGGGTTGCTAGTTAAAGCAAGCTTCAAGCAAATGATTAGAGACTCACAACAATTGGTTTCTTGAGAATAAATAGTCTCCTAGGTTGGCATTTTGACTAAGGGTAAACCCTATTCATTCTCAAATTCAGATGGCTAGAAGGTCCCAATAGTAGTTTGAAGGTCGAGAGGAGAACGAGTAACTCAAGGCAAGGTTCCAGTCACATGGCTGGCCGATGGTAGCTATACTTGTGTACACAACTATCATAGCCATGGGAAATACTCTGTATCTATCTACGAATTACGAGCTTTCGTCTTTCCAAATCAGTGAAAGACAAAACCAATAAAGAGTTCAAGAAAGATGTCACTGAATATAATTACGTGATTCAAAGGCGAATGTATAATTCAAGATGAATGGTCAATGCAGTCGTGGATGAGATCCTAGAGACATCTATATCTCAATCCACGTAGGTTAATCAGAGGAAGAGCGAACCGAGTGCACTAAGGTTGATCAGACCGTAATACATCGATTCTGATTAGACAATATGTTAGTAGGCGTCCCCAATAAACATATGTCTTGAATCAAGCTCGATAAAAGAGTAAGCTTGCAAAACTAGGCTGTAATAGCAGCATTGGTCAAGATAGTCAAAATACAAGTATGCGAGATTTTGAAAGGATGCACAAGTAGTTCAAGTTTTGTGAGAATCAAAATCTTACCTGGTGTTCTTACTTATACAGTCATCCTACTATCTTCTTATCCATAAGGCCTTGGTCGACTAATGGCTTATGGACCTCTAAATTTTATATTCTAGGTAAACCTATTAGTGTCAGTCAATTACCTCGTTAATAGATCACAAGGACCACAGAATGCTAGGTTGGGAGACATGCTACCCAACTTACAGAACTTTCACTAGTATTGGCTTTGGATCTTAGGGGACATACAGGGCATTTTTCTATCCTCTATAGTATCCTAAACTTGTAATCACGTCTGAAGTCACTTTACCAAGAATTATGCCTCGCCCGTATACTCTGGCTGTGGTAAACCCTTGGTTCCGTGATTCAGATGTGATATGCTATCAGATACTCTATCTTATATTGACACAAGGTCTAAGGAGGTCAACGAAGATATAGTTTTAGCAATGTTCCATAACCTACGATTTTCTTAAAATAATTTCTACTCTATGGGTCGTGCCTCGCCAGTGCGTTGCTGGCTAGCCATCGCAGTCGTTAAAATTACTCCAACTATATTCTTAAGAACTTCAAGGAGCTGCTAGAGATTCAAACTAGTTGACTATGATAGAAAGCGTAAGCATCTGCCTATAAGTCTCAATCCTTAAAGTAAAAGATTGATCGGGAAGAAAATAACTGAAGACAAGGGAAGTAAGAACATCCTGATCTTTATTTCATATGTATTCTAAATGGTTGAGATAAAACTTTGAATCAAATCTACCTCGAAATTCGGATACGAATAACACAATCAGAAATTATAAACTAATTCCTTACGGCAAAATAGGATTTTAAATAGGCAATTCTAACTTATGATATAAGGGTTATATCTATAGGGCAAAAGAAAATTGAACAGTTTATCAAGATTAGAGCCCTAATTCTAGGAAAGCTTAACTTACCAAGTGAATAGTATATTCACATTGGATTATATCGTCATATAAAAAGTAATAGTGTATCTATAGAGATCGGGCAAGCTATCTAAATTTAATAATTCCTTATCTAATTTGCATGGCCTATCTGACAACCTTAACTACCCAACGGTCAATTTGAATAAGGGACTCCTAGTCCTAGTCATTCTCTTAAATCAATTTAACTCTAAGCTGTGAATGAGCATTTTCTAGTCGCAGGCTCGCAATAGTACGACTAACTTAAGCACTACTAAAATCTGTCAAATCAGCGACGCCGCAGGACGTCGCTAAATAGGCTAAATACATCGCTAATTTCAATTAGCGACGTATTTAGCGACGTTTGGAAGTTGTCACGATTAACCTAGTCGCTAAACAACAAAACGTCACAATACGTCGCTATTGTGACGACACTTAGCGACGCATATACGTCGCTAATTCAGCGACTACCAGCGACGTAAAACGACTGCAGTTACCGACGTCACCTAGCGACGTTGAGCGACTTTTATATATATTGATGCTGACCTGGCTTGAGAGCCAAATGGCGGCATATAGCGACGTTTAGCGACGTCGTATGTAGCGACAGTGTTCATCACAGTTAGCGACGTTTCGATACTTACTTAGCGACGTTATCTTTCATCTTGAACGTCGCTGAACGTCGCTAAGTTTGAAAAAAATAAATAAATAATACAACATTTGCTGCATCACCTACAGCATTTGCAGCAGATACACAAAGTATAAAACAACACAGATACACAATCACTAACATCGACGGTGTGTATCACGAACACAAAGTATCAAGCAGCGACGGTGTGTATCAGGAACACAGTATCAAACAACACAGATACACACAATCATGAACACGTTTAAAACATAATCTCATCAATCAACACAAATATATAAAAAATTGTAACAACAATGTCAAACATAATGCTCCACATAAGAATAATCTATGTATAACCACATAAAAGATCCAACAATGGGCCATCACACAACAATATATATATATATATATATATATATATATATATATATATATATATATATATATGTCGACTACGGCTGATCAGGAGGAGCAACACCGCTCCTGGAAAGAAGGTAAGCATACTGCTCCGGTGTAAGAACCACCGACGACAATGAAGGAGGAGGCAATACAACCGCTGGAGAAGGAGGCAGTGTAACCGCTGGAGAAGGAGGCAGTGTAACCGCTGGAGATGGGTGCATCCACGTCTCCTCTAGGGCTAGCAGTCTGGCGCTGCATTGCTCCATGCAAGCTGCTATCCTAGTAACGGTGTCGTGAATGGACTCATGCGTCCCCTGTACGTGCCTCACGGTGCACTCGAGCTCGTCAAAGTGTGCGGTGACCGACGCAGCGTCCCCTTGCGCCTGAGACCCTGGCTGCTCATAAATCCTCCTCAGCATATCGTCGTGCAGCTCAGCAATGTGGCGGGCAATGGTACCCTCGACTCGGGACGACTCGGCCTGTGACAGTTGTGAATGCGCACTGGCAGAGGGAGCCCTGGATGCCTGCGTCGTAACAAATGCGCCGTAGGACCCCATACCAAAGTACGTACCCCTCTGAAGACCACCAACAGCGGTCTTCCAGAGCTCGTCCTCCGACTGAGGCGGAGAGTGCTGCGATGTACCAACCCCTTCCTCTGCCGGTGCACTAGCACTCGCACGCTCATGTACCAACCCCTCCCTCTGCAATGTCCTTCTCCTGCTTTTCAAGCCGATCGGCGAGCAACTTAGTAGAACAAAGATCTCTGAAGAATATGCTAAGCTCTGTCAGTGGATCCCAAACGACCTGAGGTAAGAATTCCCGAAATGCAATCGGGATTAACCTCTCCATAAAAACGTGACAGTCGTGGCTCTTCATACCCTGTAGTTTGTTCTCCTTCGAGTCAATACATCTTCTCAAATTCGATACGTACCCGTCTAGAAATTTTAGGCCCTGGATCCACCTACAAAGTTTACCTTTGTCCTCCTTGTCCAGTGAGAAAATGGCCCTAGGCTGCTTATACTTCCCACTGCCTTCCTTTATCAAATGCAACTCTGGACGTCTGCATATTTCTTCTAAGTCCAACCTGGCCTTGGGATTGTCTTTCGTCTTCCCCTTTACGTCCATCACAGTATTTATAATATAGTTAAATACATTCTTCTCGATATGCATGACATCCAGGTTATGTCTGAGCAGATGGTCACTCCAATATGGTAGGTCCCAGAATATACTCCTCTTCGTCCAGTTGTGAGCGCGGCCAAATCTATCACACTTGTACTCCACTGTAGGCTCTTCAATAGCACTTGACAATTCTTTAAATTCCTCCCATATCGTATCCCCGGACCACCGTGGCGGTGGACTGGACTTCTCTACCACGCCAGCATGAAAAGCATTCCTGTTCCTCCGGTACGGATGATCCTTTGGCAGGAACTGTCGATGACAATCAAAGAAGCACAGTTTTCCTCTGTGTTTCAAACGGAAAGCCTTAGTGCGATCCATGCAATACGAACATGCGAGACGACCATGGGTGCTCCAACCCGATAACATTCCATAGGCCGGGAAATCATTGATGGTCCACATTAGTGCGGCCCTCATCTGAAAGTTCTGCTTTCTGGAAACATCATATGTGGTTGCACCTACTTCCCACAACTGATTCAGCTCATCTACCAAGGGCTGTAAGTACACATCGATGTTCCTCTTCGGGTTCTTCGGACCTGGAATAATAATAGTTAGGAACATGTAAGGAGTCTTCATACACATCCAAGGCGGCAAGTTGTACGGAGTAACAATCACAGGCCAACAAGAATATTGTGAGCCCAAAAGTCCAAATAGGGTAAAACCGTCGGAGGAAAGCCCCAATCTGACATTACGCAGCTCCGAAGCAAAATTGGGATACACTCGATCAAAGTGCTTCCATGCTTCCCCGTCGAATGGATGATCCAGTACTCCATCTATTTGTTCCCACTTGTGCCAACTCATATTATCAGCTGTCTCCTTTGCCATAAACAACCTCTGCAACCGCGGCGTCAAAGGCAAATAGTGCATCAAATCTGTTGGCTTGCATGCACCAGAAGTCCTTGTTGTACTAGTTGTCTTGAAGCGATCGACACCACAAAATCTGCAGGCGTCTTCATCCTTGTCGTCCTTATAGTACAACATGCATCCGTTGCGACATGTATCAATTTTTTCATACCCCATCCAGAGCGATCTCACCATTCTCTTGGATCGGTAGAAGTCTTTAGGTAACTTGCCACCCTCCGGCAATATATCTTTAATTAACTCCAGGATTCGGTTGTAGCATTCTTGAGACATGTTAAAATCTGATTTTATGCTCAACAATCTTGTAATCACCTCCAACGGTGAATGGTCATCACAACTAGGATATAAAGGAGTCCTTGCATTCTCCAGCAACTCCATGAACTTTGCAGCATCGGCATTCGGTGCCTCCTCGGCTGCATATTGATTGTTCGGATCGAAACTAAGCCCCGCAGCATCGAAAACCATGTTCGTCCACCCTTGGTCGTAATCAGCATGCTCGTGGGCATCTACATAAGGCTCCACATAAGGCTCCGGCTCGGAGGCTAAAGGCACAAGTTCTCCGTGTGCGGTCCACTGATAATAATTTGGCATAAAATCCCTCGAATACAAAAGATATGTCACATCCACTTCCGAATGATATTTTAAGTTGCGACATCTCACATATGGACACTTAATTTTTTTACGGTCCATGTACTGAGGGAACGCCTTGGCAAACTGCAAAAACTGTTGCACACCCTGTATAAATTCATCCCGTACACCACACATGTCATCAGGATGACGATTGTACATCCACAAATGGTTCCGCAGATAGTAATTCATATCCATTTTAAGATAATTCTGTAAAGATTGACACAGATAATAATTCATAAGGATGACGATTGTACATCCACAAACGATTCTGCAGATAGTAATTCATATCCATTTTAAGATAATTACTGCAGAAAGTGAAGACCGACGTGAATTGACGCACGAAAGTGACGATTGTACGTCCACAAGTTTTATGTTCTTCAACGATATATTTCACATGCATAATTGCCAAGTGTGGGGACGAATGGCTCAGAACACAACCCAAAATTCTTTCTAGCATACATTACTTTGAATCATCTATGTTCTGTACATATGGTGTAGTATATGTTCTTATCGAATCTAGTATCTGAAGGATGTAACAGAATCAAGATGAACCCATATAATGTAATACTAAGACATTATCTACTACTAAAAGATGTAGTGATAGGTTGTCGTATCATCATTGCCGAGTGATGGGGGTCGGAGGACAGTCAACTTTATCTACGGCTACATAGTTTCTGCCTCGCCAGTCGAATGGCTGCAGGGACTATGTCCTGATCACAATGTCGTACCGTAGATTAATACAAATTCCTTATAGCAAATATCGTACATAGATTTCTGTCTCGCCAGTCGAATGGCAAATAAAAAGGTTATATTCGATTTTTTTGTCAAGTGTGAGAATGGATGGCTCAGAACACAACCCAAAATTCATTCTAGCATACATTAGTGTGAATCATCTATGTTCTATACATATGGTGTAGTATATGTTCTTATCGAATATAGTATCTGAAGGATGTAACAGAATCAATAAGATAAACACACAAAATGTAATACTAAGACATTATCTAGTACTAAAAGATGTAGTAATAGGTTGTCGTATCATCATTGTCGAGGGATGGGGGTCGGAGGACAGTCAACTTTATCTACGGCTACATAGTTTCTGTCTCGCCAATCGAATGGCTGCAGGGACTATATCCTGATCACGATATCGTACCGTAGATTAATGCAAAGTCCTTATAGCAAATATCGTACATAGATTTCTACCTCGCCAGTCGAATGGTTGTAGGAACAGTGTCTGACTTGGTGTATCTCACCATTTTCCTAAAATGCCTGACATTCAAACTCAGAAAACAGTTGCTAACTGATATCACTGTTCAGTTAAGCCTATTCTCAGGTTAATCCTTATTCCAATATCATTTCCCAATAGGAATTTATCTAAGTCCATATCAATAGACAAATTTCCTTTGGGTAACATGAACTAGCCAAGCCATCATACCTAGGGTAACATGATACTGCTACCAATGTTGATAACTAATACTGAAATCTTAACCACTGACATCTTGAAACCTATATGAACACACTTACATAAGTGCATACATATTGAATTATATATAATCAGATATAACAACCCAAAAACCCGAACTCTGAACCAAAACATAGGCCAATTGCCATATCCAATTACTGCCTAGTACATTCATTCACTAACCCTTCAACCCATATCTCAGTTTAAATTCTAAAATCAAAACCCAGTTTTCAGTTCTCCATATTCCATTTAATCACAGTTTGTATATTAATATTCAAATTCAAAAATACTTTAAACATTGAATCTCATAATCAAATTTAAACCCAAAATCGAAATATCAGTTTGAATTTACAGTGTCAGGACTGATTTTAATGTATCAGTGAAAAGAATTCGAAAACCCCAAATCTGAACTGGAAAACCAATAAAAACCCAAATCAGTTGTACAGAAGTGTCACCCCCCACATGTGTACGTGTCAGGAGTTGATTCGTGTCCACACAAGTGGACACGAAGTGTCCAACTTCACGAGAACACACACATCAACTTTGAATCCTAAACTGGGAAGCGGGGACAGGGGAGAGTGTGTGTGTGTGTGAGAGAGAGAGAGAAAGAGAGATGGGGGAGCTACATGAGGAGGAGGGGGATAAGGAGGCCGGAAGAGGGAGATCGCCGGAGGAGCGCCGCGGAGGAGGAGGCCGGAGGAGGGAAATCGCCGGAGGAGCGCCGCGGAGGAGGAGCGCACGAGAAATTGGGGGGGAAATTTGTGAATAATCGAAAAGGAAACCCTCGCAGCCTATATGAAACGTTTAGCGACGTCCAAAAAGGACGTCGCTAAACGTCGTTGATATTTAATAAACGGCGACGCCGCTTAAATTGCGTCGCTATATCAGCGACGTGTACCGACGAACTTGCGATGCAGGTTCCCATTTAACAAATTGTAGTCGCTGGACGTCGCTAGTAGTCGCTGTTGGCGACCAACAGCGACGTCTTAGTTAACCGTCGCTAAACACCCAAAAATTAGCGACGTTCTACCTTGGAGTCGCTAAATACGTCGCTGATATGACTTATTTTGGTAGTGAAGTACCATCACGAGTTCGCATATTTTGCGAAAACAGACATGCATGGGCCACCACAAAAACTTATCACGACCCGCACCCGCTTTCCGGGATACGAATGCGTGTCCAAGCTAGCCTACACCGCAGTGTCGACAGTAGAACGTTGTATAGCCACAATGCTCAAAATCATAAATAATGCTCATTCACAAAATTAATTTAATTTACAATATTCACAAATTTTACATTTGCAGAAAAATATAAACTCTTACAAATATTGAAATGATTACAACTCGTCTATCTAGCAAATCTCTAAATTTTCGTCTGCAAGTACACCCATAATTTCTAATGCTAAGTGAAGCCACAACTAACCTAAAAAATGTTAGTTTCCAGTCAGGAATGGAACGAGTACAATTCACTGAATGCAGTTTCAATAAATAAAAATGACTATACAACAGAGGTTAGACATCAATTATATGTTTTGAAAAATAAATAGCAAAAAGACGTGAGAAAAGACAGAAAATCAATAGCAAGTAAATAAACTAAAATACATTTCCAATTGTTAGAAGTACCTTTGATATGTGATCAGTCTGGGACACTACACCGCGAGGTCTACGAGGTCTACTTGCATGAAATATAAACAATGTCTACGAGGTCTACTTGCAGAAAATAAACAATGTCTACGAGGTCTACTTGCATGAAAATAAACATTGTCTATGAGGTCTACTCGCAGAAAATAAACAATGTCTACGAGGTCTACTTGCATGAAAATAATCAATGTCTACGGTCGGATCACACATCCTTGGTACTTCTCATTCCCGACTCAACAACTTATAATAGAATATAAAATGACAAAACCACATAACCAATGGCCAACAGTAAAATATAGTGAAAGTTAATATTAAAAACAGACAATAAACTGTACTCGCCTGTGGTCCTTTGCTGGTGAAACCGATAATCCAAACCACCCAATGTGCCACAACAGTCAAACTCGTACTACGGTCTCCAGATGCTGAAATAGATATTACCAACGTTCTCAAAATAGTCAAATTATCTAGAATTCCCTGTCCTTAAGTCCAATTCTGGACATAGGGGTAAAACGATAATTTTGGGCCAAAACGATGTCCGTCGTTGGACCCGTTTTGCACCGAAAAGTGTGCCAGAGTCAATGGTCTCTAATATCGTCAAACTACATGTCTACAAATTCGTTTTGATGATGCGAACCCAACTGTATGTCCAAAGTTGGATTCCGACGGGCCGTGCACAAAATTATCCGTTGAGTCGGATCATGGGGCCCGCAAAACGGCGATCCGGTCAACTGTCTCAGAATCGGACCAAACTTGACATACAGGACCAAAAAAATGATATGATCCTGTTGGCGTAAGTTTTGTCTCGATCTGATAAACGTACACAAAGTAATTAGAAATTTTGCAAAGAGGTCGATACGGTAAATTTCGACGGATTCGCATCAAATTCGTCGCGCACATGCAACCAATTTGAATTCCGTCAAAGCCCACACGTCCACGAAGTCGATACGCACCTTTCGATGCTTTCGGTTTGCAACCATGTCGCCCGATTTGGCGGGACGCACGTCGTACCGGAGGAATTTTTTATATTTTTAATATTTTAAAAACAAGTTTTTCGTCCAATTGGGAATCCGATTTCTCGACGTACAGTCGTCGAAATCGAATTCCATAGAAAGGGTTATGCAGCCGTATATACTGTCTAGAATTGTCATTAAATAGTTTTTGAAAACTCCTAATGGTTTACTCATAATCTATCTTCCAAATAGGGTGTTGGGACTGTTTTATGCATCCTGTTTTGGCAGTTTTTTATCGAACTTGGGTTCGATTTTTCGAACAATATAGGTTATCTAAAATCAAACTAGTTGATGATAGTTACAGGCATGAGGGTTGTGATCGTACCTGCATGATCTGTTCGAAGAATAATCAAACGTGGTGGCCGATAACTCGCAGCAAAGATGGGCTCGCGTTTGCTAGTGGTGCAATGGATGCCGCCCCTGCTGTAGCTACTGTTGCCGCTCACGCTGATGAGCTGTCATGTCGACCGGTGGCCACCCTGCGGCATGCGCACGATCGTCAGGGGTCGGGGTCTGCCACTGGGTTTCGGAGGATAATTCGGCGTGGTGGATGAAGAGAAGAAAAATTTGCGAGAGATTTTTGATTCTAGGTTTTGATTCGATTTTGATTGGTTTAAAATGATTTATAAATCCAAGTTTTGATCTGATCTGAAGAGATCATGGCTTGGATTGAAGGGCAAGGATTTGACAAGAAATCGAATTTGTTTTTGTATCAAAACAGATCGAGGATCCATGTTTTTCTATGTTGTGTTGGCGCAAGAGAATAAGGTTTTTTGCATCTCGCGAGATATTGGCTTTCAATATCTCACGAGATTCTCTATTTATATATATATATACATATAAGATAAAGATATATATATACACATATATATATAACACATATTTCTTAAGTAACTATAATTATCTACTAAATAAAATATTTAATAAATATTTTGTTCAGCTTGACATAATATGGTCATAGCAAGATTATTAAAATAAAATATTAAATCAACAAACAAAGTTATTAATAATATAAATATTGTAATTTGTGTTAGATAAAGTAATAATAGTAGTTATAAATATTTGAAAATGTATAAACAAACTAACTTGTAACCCATAAAATCTATAAGCTCAATACTATTATTATTATTATAAAACCAACACACTTTCATTCCATGCAAAATATTTATTATCTACAATATTTATTTTTCATCCCAGTAATAAAATAACTAAATAATGTTTTTAAAATAAATAAATAAAAATGAAATTTATAGAAACATGGGGTTTAGAACAGGTTAGTTTGTTTATACATTTTCAAATATTTATAACTACTATTATTATTATAAAACCAACACACTTTCAATCCATGCAAAATATTTATTATCTATAATATTTATTTCTCTTCCCAGTAATAAAATAACTAAATAATGTTTTTAAAATAAATAAATAAAAATATAAAAATATAATTTATAGAAACATGGGGTTTACATGCTACTATGACTTAAAAGCCCCTCTCCTTTGTCATGAATAGAATCTCTACAACTCATAGGAAATATTGTCTTCATAACTAAGGAAATGACTAACTAACTAGTCTAATCATGGCTACTCTAATTAATTGAACCTATGGGTCAAATCGAGTCTAGTTGGGCCCACTAACGCCAAAGTCTAATAAATAGGCTAGTTCATCATTCTATAACATATATAATTTTAACAATTATTCACAAAATTTAAATAATATAAAAATGACAAAAATATTTCTACCTATAAATGTGGTACTGACAGTTTCCAATAAGGTCGTAGACAAAAACTCCATCAGGGGGGAATACAAATATGCTAACACTACTTCTCCCCATGTTGTAGAACCGTAGAGGGGGGTGAATAGGGTAATAAAATATTCCTAATAACAAATAGCAATTTAAATGAGAATAAATGAGAGAGAGAATCAAACACACACTCGATGTATCCTAGTATCCTTCCAAGGGGCACTCCAGTCCCAGAACTCTCTCCGACTTTAATCTACTATATGAGTAAATAGTTACATACGAGTTTGGATCCGAAGAACTCGTCAACTTCTAACACGAGTTTGGATCCGAAGAGCTCGTCAACTTCTTACACACGAATTTTCTTCCGAAGGCTCGTCAACTTCTTACACACGAGTTTTCCTCCGAAGGCTCGTCAACTTTAACTTGAGTGAAAGCAGGATTTTGATCTTCTGGAACACTTTGAAGATCGAAAGTTACAACTCTTGAATACTCTAGCACTTTTGGTTGGATGACAAATAAAAGCTTTTGTAGAGTAGTAATGGTGGAGCTCTTGGTTGTTGGAAAATTTAAAGCTCAAGTGGATAAGTGTTTATGAAGAGGGGTGAAGTCTATTTATACAAATACAAAAGATGGAGCATTTACTACAGCCAAGCGGATGATCCGTCGAATATCTGCGGATATCTGGGAGTTCATCCGCTCCAACAGTAACGGCTAAAAAACTAGTTGTTTGATGCATTAAATGCTCATTTAATAAGGGTTGTTGGATTTGAATTTCAAATAGCCACCTCAGCACAACAGATCATCCGACGGTGATCCGCGGTAATCCGTTGAATTGCCTGTGGGAACAAGGTAAAAACTTGTTGTTCCAATACAGATCATCTGACAGATTTCAACAAAATCCAGAGGATGATCTATGGGAACCTAGCAAAAACTTGTTGTTCCAAAATGGATCATCCGAAGAGATCTGCGGTTATCCATCGGATCATCCATTTGGACCACAGAAAACTTGTTGTGCCAAAACGGGTAATCCGACGGATTTCCATATAAATCTGGCGGATGATCCGCTTTCTTCATAATCACTCATTTTGATAAGTCATCCATACAAAAGTGTTTGACATGGGTTTTCTATGTATTACAGACTCTTGAGATGCTGGATCTGTCTTGAGGCGTTTCTTCATTTCTCTGATAGTGATCTTCTTTAATGAGCTTCTTGCTTTCTTTGAATATGGTTCTTTTGAGTGAGTTTGAGCGACAGCTTGATGGATGCAGTAATCTTTCATTTGTTGAGGCTTTATTGAGAACCTGAGAAGAGATATATCTAAAACAGTAGAGATGTTAATAATAAGTATCAAAATCAGTGTGCCAACAATCTCCTCCATTTTGATAATTGGCAAAAAGTATTATTTTTGAGAGATAGCTCTCCCGTAATAAAAGATCTCCCCCTCAATACAACTTCTCCCCCTTTGTCATTTATGCAAAATGAAAGATAAGAAGCTAAGAAAAAGAGAGCATAGTAGATAATAAGCATGTTCATATATATAGAGAAATAGTTTGATTACATGCAGGACATATCACTCCCTACCGGGAGACAAGACAAGATAAAGACAAAATGATAAAAGACGAACATAACTTAAAGTCCATGAAGGACTGCACACAATAAAACAAAGAAAACACTATCATCAAAAAGATTCTAGGAGACCACCCACTACTCTAGCCGTCATCAGTTGTCGGGGTTAACTGCTTGGTCCGCATCAACATCCTCTTCCTCATCATCAACCCCTGCAGCTGGAGTAAAGGACCCATAAGGATCAATGTCGTATGGATACATAAATCCATAGATATTAGGATCAGAGAATCGTGGTCCTTGGTAGGCTGGGTTGGGTACGGCCGGATCAGCAAGGGGGTTGTTTTCAATAAAGTAGCGCTGAAAGTAATATGCCTGATCCATGAAGCCATGGTGGATCAGGGTACCCAGACCCTGGGTGGCAGCCTAAATGCGTTTCGAGGTGGCAAAAATGAGGGAGTTGAAACGACGGTCAATGTACCGACGAATCTTTGGAGGAATAGCAGTAGAGGCCGAAGGAGTAGTGGAAGTGCCAGCGTCGCTAGCAGAAAGTAGTTGAGAAGCCGAGGCACGAGAAGTGTGGAGGGGTCGCAGCTTTGCCTTGGCAAGAAGAGATGGTTTTTTGGCCTTGGGACAGTTAGTGAGGTCGACAACATTGGCCTCCAGAATCATCGTGATATACATGCCAAAGAGGATAGACTAATGGTTTGCTTCCCGGATCCGGATCATGGAGTAGATCATAGTCTTGGCCAGGGAGAAGGGCTGGCAGGCAAACAGATAGTACATTGTAATGAGCTCTTCGGTGGTAAGGCTGTTCATATTGCCAGATTTTGGGGTAATTGAGTTGCAGAGAATACGGTGAAGGTCAGGATACATATGAGTTAAATCTTTGTCCTCAGGGTTGAGAGAGGAGACATGATCACATATGCAAAAGATGAACTCTTCGAAGGTGTAGTCCAGAGAGAGCTTGATGGTGTCCAAAGTGTAGGAAAGACGGTGAAGGTCGGGACGTTCTGAAACACCAAGGATGGAAGCCAAAGAGGATGGGTTGACAGAGATTTTGACCCCACCGACCCTCGTCTCGAACTCCGGACGGTCCTTACTTGTAACGAGGTTGCAGTAGCACATCTAGACAGCGGCAGGATAGACGTCCACCTGCCTCTCCAAGAGGTCAGTGAAGCCGACGTCGAATATTTCGTTAAGATTTGGAAAATATATGAAGGAGACGGGCTTGCCGGTACAAATTGGAAGTTTGGAGAAGATGTTGAACCGGTCCCGAGATTGATGTGCAGTATGAAAGATGGCCAGATTGTGGCTATGGACAGATGGAGTCGGGAGTAACATGGGAGTAGGAAGAGGAGGAACAGGAGATGAAGAGGAGGAGACAGCCAAGCGATGGCGCTTGTGAGACATGGTGCAGAAGCCGAATTTTCGAACGGATCAGCGAATTTGGGTGTGGGATTGAAGAGGCAATGGAGAAGAGAGAGAGAGAGAGGAAAGTGAAGGGTTTTTAAAGAAATTGAAGGGGTGTATTAAATGGGTAGGTAGAAATTTATAAGGGAAGTGAAAGGGTTGTCAGTTTTGGGCAGTGGGCCACCAAATTTTGGGAAAGAGGAGAATTTTTGGGAAGAGCAAAGGTCATATATGTTCCTATCTGTGACCAAAAAGTTACAGATGGATAATCCGGCAAAAATCCGCGATTATCCGTCTGTCAATCTGGATTGGGAATAAATAGTTTAAAAATAGGAGAAAAATGAAAAGTGATTATGTCTGTTATGATGAGACGGATTATCCTGACTTTCATGGAAGTCCGTCGGATCATCCGTAAAATAGGGAGAATTAGTTCAAAAGTGTCACGACCCGCACTCAGTGAAAGGGTACGAGACCGTGGGTACGTCCAGCCTACGCTGCAGTGTCGATGGTAAAATGCTGTTCTAGGTCTCAACAACATCTAAACACAATATAATGTACCTATCCAATATACTCTCCGATCGGAGAACAATCTCAGAAGATACATCTTAATCACAATATATTAAAGATGGATAATAAGAATGATATTGGATATATAGAAAACTCAAAGTAAGATACAATCCAGAATTAAAATAAGTTTAAGTGTTATCAACACTACACACAAAGTACGAAATAATAACATAACAAGAGTAGCTGGAGACAATCCAAATAAAAGTCCTAGCAATCTAATCTAGGAACTATAGATGTCTCTTCTAGGCTGGCTGGATCCTCCTGATGATCCAGGTTGCAAGTGTCATCTATGTCTGTGCCGTAGTAGGTAGTACAGAAGTCCTCCAAGTTCTCTGTAAAATTTATCAACATATCCAGTCAGGATTGGAGCGAATACATAACTCTAAAAGCAGTTCCAAAATATGGTAGGAAATATAGAACTACATGACGTGCTGTAAATGAAAGTATAGGAATATAGAAAATATAGACAAAGAATCTGAGTACATACATAAGATAGAGAATCTATGAACTGTAAATAAATATAGGTGTTTCAGAGCATAAGATGTTTATGTGATTGGTTTAGGTTGCACATGAGTAATCTACAGTAACTCGATTATACGTGAGGGTATAATCGACATATACATGAGTACTGTCACTCTCCGATCCTGGAATACGTATTTTAATACGTAAACCGATAAATTGTATTTACCTTGTATTTATACGATATTTATATGCTGTATTTTTTCATGCATTTCCCAAAAATATTCGACAAAATATTATTTCATAATTTATTTTCTGCATTTAGGCCTACAGTTTTGGCTCATTTGGGTAACCTATTCTTGGTTCACCAATGGTTCATCATGAACCCTTTGGTTCATCATAAACCCATGGGTTCAAGATTCTATATAATAACTCATCTCATTCTCTCTCCTCTTATTTATTTCCTCTCATTTATTTTCCTCCACCAACCAAGGCAAGTGCCAACTTGCTCAAGAGATGGATCCATAAATGTTGTTAATGTTTTCTTACAAAATTATTTGTCAAAATATGTTCTTCTCCTCATTCTATACTATTTTTGTCATGCCCCAGAACCAGAATACTGGAGAGCGGGGGAATGACTCAGCCAGCTACGTATTACGGGTAGATGAATACCGTATAATACGATCAATGTTGTCTAACCAGACGAGGGGGTGCATACTACATGAAAGTCTTACTATGGTCACTTCACATCTATTGTCTCAATCATTCAAACAAGAAGCAAAAATAGAGAACATGTAAGATAAAGCAGTAAGGCGTCCCAAACGCTTAGTCAAAATGTTCTTGAGATCTGGCTTTACAAAACATAGCCAGATGATGTCGTAACATATACATAATTGTTATCAGCTGCAGTCTGACTTAATTACAATTATGTAAAAGCAAGTGCAAGACTATCCGACTAACATGTCGGTGCCAAGCGGTAAAATGTAAAGTAAATAACAAAACGAGCGGTGAAGTAAGGAACCCACTCGAGTCCTCCTGCGATCATTCCTCTAGTATTGACCATCTTGGAGGTGGAAGTAAGCTGAGTCCTCAGGAACCGGCTCTAAATCTGGCCATACAAAACCAGAGAGGTTAGACCTCTAATAGCAAGTACCACAAGAAAGCACGATATGAAGGATTAAACGAGTAAGTAAGTGAATAAAATAATAGATCTCTGCTTGCTACTAAGATTCATATCACGACACTTCAAACCAACCTCCCAACCAAACAAGGACAGAAGTTGGTCCGTCATGTCCTGACATTCTGATCATCTCAGTTAGGCAACAGAGTAGGTACAGTACACAAACAAATCATCTTGAACGGCCAATCAACTCCTACGGCTTGCTATTGTGAGTCCCAAGTTATCCTGGAATTGTGCAAATAGGGATTCCTCAGTTCTTACTATGTGCGAGCAAGGCTAGTCTATCCAGTCAATCAATTGTGCCAATCATGAACTAGACGAGTCCCAACGGGACGCCCGTCATCAATATACAATATACAATGATAATATAAGCAGATATCGCTCCCTGCCCGTGTGGCAGGTTTACAGTATCTGTGGGAACCAGCCAGCCTGTCGGGCACTACTAGTCCCAATAGGGCTGCCATGTAAGAACTCGGGGATCCATTCTCTTCATGCAATCATTATTTTATTTAACTTAATAGTCTCTACGTTGAGTGAAATCCCATGCCGTAGACCATGGTCATTCAAATGAGTACTTTCGTACGGGGTACGATATGCGCAACTCTACAACGATACCCGTGCGGCTAGGTTGTAGGTCTTACATAGCGTAATACAACAATCAAATCTAACCACGGAGTAATCATGCCTTGACCATAAAGTACACATGCTGCCTTGTAAAAAAAATAAATAAATTGAAGCCTGCACATGCCTGTATGTCAATATTCGGGATCGGCTAATCGATTACAATAGTTCATAACATGAACGTGTCTCATTCATTTAATTCAATAAGACGACTAGTCAGTCTCTTAGTTCCAACTAGGAACGCATGATCAATTTTAGTCAAGATAACCATCGTCATCAATGGTGACATGGCATGAAAGTCAATTAGTATTAAATGGGGTCGAGTCTATAACTCTCAGGGTTAAGTTCCAGTCTTACTGGATATCCATAAACCAATCAAGACACAGGGCACGTTCTACACAACCATATATATTAAAAATATTAACATGCTAAAATTATCGAGTTCATAAAAAAAAGGCGTAAGGATATAATAGGAGAATTATCATGCCACCATTTAAATGAATAAATTATAGAACAAATAGAAACACCCAGGTCAGGAAGTCACGCCAACAAGTCTATGCTATGGCCAACAAGTCACGCAAGAATCGTACGCGTAAAAAGGTACGCCAAGTTAAGTAGGAAGGAGTGAGCGTATAAACAGCGTGAGCATGAAAAGTGGTTTCACGTTGGCACGTACAGCGTGAGTGTGAAGGGTAATTCACGCACGCACAGCGTGAGCGTGAAAAGTAACTCACGCACTCATAGCGTGAGCATGAAGAGTAACTCACGCACGCAAACCGTGAGCGTATGAGCGTGAAAAGCGTGATAAGAAATTCACGCACGCACAGCGTGAGCGTGATAAAAAATCCACGCACGTGCAGCAGGAGCGTAACTCAAATGTCACGCTAACAAGTAAAGACGTGAGCGTGACTCAAAATTTACGCTGACACGTAAGGACGTGTGCGTGACTAAAATTCACGCTGGCACATAAGAACGTAAGCGTGACTAAAAATCTACGCTGACACGTAAGAACGTAAGCGTGACTAAAAATCCACGCTGACACGTAAGAACGTGAGCGTGACTAAATCTTCCGAACTCCAATCTTAGGGAGCCTTCGTTCCAAGCCAGAAATGAGGTTCCCATGGTTCAGAATGGTGTGGAATGAGAAGCTCTGCCACATGAAACTATCTATTTCGAAAATACACCAGGTTGGGAGATCAAAACCCATGGACAACCGAAAACACAACAACTTAGATCTGTAAGAAACGAGCCAAAGAAATCAAAAATGCTAAGTAGTAAACTCTCTTAGAATCACAAGAGGAAGACAAATGAACCATAAAAATGGGTGGAGGAGAAGCAAGATATACTTGCCTTCTCCTGGTAGGTGGAAGAGAGTGATGAGAAAGAAGAAGAAGTAATGGTGAAGGAGAGTTATGAGGAGAGAGAAGGGGATGGGGGCTTTAAATAGAAGGGGTAGTGGTAGGTGGGATTCAGTTCATGGGAACCATCATGAACCCGAGAAGAACCCTTCTAGGCCGAACCTATAAGCAAGACTAAAAGCAGAGAATAACAGCAGGAAATAAAATACAGATAATTAATTAATCATGAAATTAAAAGAATTTAAATATGGGATGATACATGATAAATATTAAATAAATGTATATGAGTTGTACATGTATAAAAATACACATTCTGGGAACGGGGAGTGACAAGTTTAGAACTTGAAATTTTCCATTTTGAAGCTTTAATTTTTGTAGATCTAAGTTTTAACCATTTTCGGATCTTCTTGGTTTTGATCTAGCAAACTTCATTATTTTCCAGTTTTGATGGTTCCATGTTGTAGAGAATTTTATTCTACCCAATTTTGACCTTTGAAAAGTTGGATTTGGACTTATTTTGACCAAGTTATGGACTTTTGAAGCTTTAGATTCAAACCATAGAGTTCTTGCTGATTTGGAGAAGACAGTGAGCAGTGTGCGTGAGCTTTCTAGCTTATGCCACTGAGCTGCGTGCGCTCTTTAGCCCAGCGCAGTCTGACTCATACGCTGCCATGAAGGGGAGTCGTATGGAGTATATACGCTGCCTTGAAGAGGAGTCGTATGGACCTCATACGTTGCCTTTTGGAGGTGTATGTCTTGCATACGCTGCCTTGAAGAGGAGTCATATGGACCTCATACGCTGCCTTTGGAGGCGTATGTCTTGCATATGCTGCCTTGAAGAGGAGTCGTATGGAGTGTATACGCTGCCTTGAAGAGGAGTCGTATGGAGTGTATACGCCGCCTTGAAGAGGAGTCGTATGGACCTCATACGCTGTCTTTTGGAGGCGTATGTCTTGCATACGCTGACTTGAGCGTAGCCTGACTTGAGCATAGCCTGACTTGAGCGTAGCCTGACCTGAGCGTAGCCTGACTTGAGCGTAGCCTAACCTGAGCGTAGCCTGACTTGAGCGTAGCCTGACCTGAGCGTAGCCTGACTTGAGCGCAGTTCGACTCAAGCGCAATCTGACCTTGATCCCTGCGCGCTTGATCCCTGCGCGCACTTGACCCCAGCGCGCTCTGACCTGGACTCCCCTATACCTTATATTTTTATATGTATATATTATATTGCATATATATATGTAAATGTTTGTGTATGCTATATATCCTTACGCCTTTTGTCCTGAGTATGATATGAGCACTAATGTGACCCCGGTGAACAAAGTGTTCCTACCTGATACTTGTACCTGAATGTCCCAGTTCTCGTTCATGCTCGACAAATGACTCGTAACTCCACGTGGCATATTTGCAATGATGCATTACACCAAGGAGGGTAGAACATGTTGACATACTGATTGACATGGATCCTCTCTTGTGGTACTCGTACTTGAGTACGACTTTTATGAGGATAATCATGCAGGCCACAGCATGTGAGTCCAAGATTTCACCTAGGGTTAAACTAGGCAACTAAATATACTAGATGCATGGGGAGGGCAGAATTCCGAGATCGTGTTACACTAGCCGCCTTGAGATATTGTCTTGACGTGCCGGCTGGTCTCCACGGATACTGTGTCATCTGCAACGAGCGGACGACTGTATCCGATTAATTCTTGCTATATATTATATGTTTTGGCAAGGTGGCCTTACGAGGGACCTGTGCTCAATGATATCTGTCTACGCGAACCCCTGGGTTGGCTAGCCTTGCTGGAAAGATACGATCTGAGGATTTTGAAATAACATGACGCGAGGATAACCTCGTCCCACTAGAAACTCGTAGACTTGATTGGCCGTGAAAACGACTTGCTTGTATCCTATTTACCTTTCGCGAATAACTGAGGGAAGCGGACTATTATGATACGTGATCCAACCCATGTTCTTGTTTGATTGTTGGGTTGGTTATCGTACTATGACATGTTGTGGACCGAAGTTATGAACGGAAGACTTATTCTGGTTGCGAAGTGTCACTTCTGTGAATGACTGAGGAACATGGTCTATCATGGTACATGATCCAACCCATGTTCTTGTTTGATTGTTGGGTTGGTTATTGTGCTACGATAGGCTATCGACCGAAGTCACGATCAGAAGATTTTATTGTTTCTACCTTTGAACTTATGTGAAAGTTATAGAGTACGACACGTCCCGACTCCATGCGGCACCTTTTGTCCTTGTTTGGTTGTAAGGGTGCCATATGGGTTCGAGGATGTGGCGCTACCTTATAATAGTAGCATAAGTATTACTATATCAATCATTCTATTAACTGGGTTTTTAATCCTAACTCTTGTGCCCTTTTGGCGGTACTTGCTATTCGGGGCTGACCCCGCTGGTTTTGTTTGGCTAGATCTCGTAGCAGAGCCAGAGGACACGATCTTCCTCCCTGACATCCATGGTGCATACTAGGAGCATGGCGGTTCGGGGACTCGAGTGGGTTTCTTCTCCACCACTCATGCGTATATTTTGTGCGGCATTTAGCCACCGGCACCTGTTAGCCGGATTACTTGATATTTTGTGTCAGTACATAATTGTAATTAAACAGACTGCAGCTGTGTATAATTTTGTACTCCTGACTCTCTGAGATAGCTAAATTATAAAGCTAGTCTCTCATGATCATTTTGATGAAGCATCGGGGACGACTTACTGCTTATCTTTAATGTTCATTTAATTGCTTATGTGACTTGATTGATTGAGACACAGAACTCTGTGGGACCATAGGAGGCTTGATTGTAGCATGTACCCCCTAGTCTCTCGACAGTCACGATCGTCGTATGACGTTACATACCTCATATGGAGTAGCTGGCCTAGTCTGCCTCCGTATTTCGGTACTGGGGTGTGACAAGGTTTTAGTGGTGGCCCATGCAGGTCTGTTTTTCAGACTTGTGGGGTATTACGAATTATTAGGAGTCTCAATCAAAACTTGTTCCCCTTGAAATTCTGTTTCGAATTCTCTGTCCTTGCCTTGATCTCTAACCTGACTTGCATCCTCGAAATCTTCCTCGTTCGGACTTGATAATCTTATATCTTTCTCCATAGGGGTGCTTCATTCTCAGTTGCGGGTGAGGCCCATGAGGAAGAGCAGCGAGAGCATGGCTCGACTGGGCACCAGCAGGGGAGAGAACCTTCCCCAGGGCGGACACGAAAAGAAATGAAACCAGAGGCAGTGCAGCCGCAGGTTATTGAAACTCCTGCAGCACCAGCAGCGACGGTAGTACCAGATGTCGTAGCACTCCTGGAGATCATCCGGGGGATTTTTGTCACTCACCAACAGCAACAGACTCAGCAGCAGGAGCAGAACGTGTTGCTGAACCAAGGGATTCAGTTAGCTCTTGAGAGGAGTGCCGGGGTTGACTCATGAGCATCAGGAAGGTTCCGTCGCTTGAACCCGAGGTATTTTGATGGCACGGAGGATGCCATCACTGCGGATGTATGGATTCAAAACATTGAAGCCATTCTTGTGGCAGCCAAGGTTTCAGATGATGAGAAGGTTGATCAGGTCAAATTAGTACTTCAGGATCTTGCCCGCGACTGGTGGGCATCAGAAGAAGTTGGTATAAGGCGCCCTGTTCGTTGGACCACCTTCAGTGAAAGATTCAAGGCCAAGTATTTTGGCGTAGTAGCTCGATATGAGCTCCAGCAGAAGTTTATTAGTCTCAAGCAAGCAGGCAAGACCGTAGATGGGTATGCAGCAGAGTTCTGCAGATTGTGCCGTTTTACCCCAGCAATGGTGGCAACGGAGCCAGAGAAAGCTATGAGGTTCCAGCAGGGACTTCATTTGGAACTATTACAGCTTGTGGAGGGACACGACTACCAGACGTTTGACGCTGTTTTGACGGCCGCTCGGAGGCACGAGCTTACCCAGCAGAGGTTGGCATCGAGGACAGGAGGTCAGAAGAGATCTCATTCCCAGGTTGGAGGAGGAGTAATGCAGCGAACATCGGTACCAGCACCCGGTGTACGTATTCATGATGCAGGAGCACCGCGGAGGACGGCCGTGTCAACTAATACAGCACCAGTTCGGCATCAGCAGCCGAGGAACCAACAGCAGCGTCCGGGAGCACCCCAGGGCTGTACATTCTGTAGGAAGGCAGGGCACACGAGGGAGGTGTGTCGGTCAGCGAATGGCTTATGCTTGAGGTGTGGTAGTTCAGACCACCGTATTTCTACTTGTCCTATGATGCAGAGGCCATGAGGGCCAGCTCAGCAGTTTCCAGCGTTGCCAGCTCCGGTGGCAACCCCGAGTGGAGGGCCAGTATTAGCAGTGAGGCCCCTAGCCCAGCGTCTACCAACGCAGGCTCAGATGTTTCGCCAAGCACAGGAAGCCAGAGGCCCTCAGAGGCAGCAACAACATGGTCGAGGAAGGCCGCAACAAGGGGCTCCGCGGGGCCAGGGCCAGGCTCTCACATTATCTTTGGGAGAGGCTCTAGCGTCTAGTGACGTGGTGGCAGGTAAAATTCTTGTCACCTCATTTCCCGCTGTAGCATTATTTGATTCAGGCGCTACTCATTCATTCATCTCTGCACAATATGCTACACGGATTGGACTAGTGTTTGAGGTATTGCCGGAGAGGATGGATATACTCACCGACAATGGGCTCGTAGAAGTGAGCAGAGTGTGCTTTTTATGTCCGGTAGAGGTGTGTGGGCATTTACTGCCCGCATTATTGATTAAATTCCCTATGGAGAATTTTGATGTTGTTCTTGGCATGGACTGGTTGAGAGACAGTCATGTGACAATTGATTGTAGAGGAGGTAGGGTCATATTCAGCGTTCCTGGGATGGTACAGTTCATCTTTACTCGAACCTTGAAGAATCAGGCCGGAGGCGTCCTCTCAGCAGCAGTGTCAGAGCCAGGACAGATTCCGAGAGTGGTCGAAGATTTTCTCGACGTCTTCCCTGATGAGCTCCCAGGGATACCCCCAGTCAGAGAGGTAGAATTTAGCATTGAGTTGAACCCTGGAACGAGGCCTATTGCAGACAGAGTTTACAGAATGTCGCCGTCAGAACAGGATAAGTTGTATCAATATGAGGAAGAGTTGAAGTCTAAGGGATTCATCCGAGACAATAAATTGCCCTGGGCCGCGCCAGTGATTCTAGTTCCCAAGAAGGATGGATCGACGAGGATGTGCATCGACTACCGCAAGCTGAATGCAGTAACAGTGAAGAATAAGTACCCGCTACCAAGGATTGATGACCTGTTTGACCAGTTGAGCAAGGCCAGCGTCTTTTCCAAGATCGATCTTCGGTCGGGATACTATCAAGTAAGAGTCCGGAAGCAAGACATACCGAAGACAGCATTCAGATCTAGATATGGGCATTATGAGTTTTTAGTAATGCCCTTTGGACTAACCAACGCTCCCGCAGTATTCATGGATTTAATGAACCGTATCTTTCTGCCGTATTTGGATAAATTTGTGGTGGTGTTCATAGATGATATCCTTGTCTATTCCAGCAGTGAAGAGGAGCATGAGAAACATCTTAGGACTGTCTTGCAGACATTGAGGGAGCATCAACTATATGCGAAGCTCGACAAGTGTGAATTCTGGTTAGACCATATTTCGTTCCTGGGACATGTAATTTCTGGAACAGAAGTATCAGTGGATCCGAAGAAGATTGAGGCCGTAGAACATTGGCTGGTCCCGAGAACGGTTGCAGAAGTGCAAAGTTTCTTAGGATTAGCTGGTTACTACAGATGGTTCGTGGCGAACTTTACCAGGATCTCTGCGCCCTTAACGCGTTTGACGCACAAGGACATAGAGTTTGTTTGGTCAGCTAGCTGTCAGGCATCATTTGAAGAATTAAAGAAGAGATTGATCTCAGCCCCGATCTTGACGCTTCCAATAGGAGCGGGAGGCTTTACAGTATATTGTGATGCATCAGGGAAGGGTCTTGGATGTGTATTGATACAGCATGGAAAGGTGATAGCATATGCATCTCGGCAGCTTCGAGACCATGAGAAGAATTACCCGACTCACGATTTGGAGTTAGCAGCTGTGGTATTTTCACTCAAGTTGTGGAGGCATTACTTATACGGGGATCGGGTAGAGATCTATACTGATCATAAGAGTTTGAAATACATATTCACGCAGCAAGATTTGAACATGAGGCAAAGAAGATGGTTAGAATTGCTGAAGGATTTTGATTTAGATCTTCAGTATCATCCAGGCAAGACGAATATAGTTGCAGATGCATTGAGTAGGAGAGACAGTGCCTTTTATCTTGACCTCACAGAAGCATATTCTAGAAGACCTTCAGAGTATGGGAATCGAAGTAGTTTTGCCAAGGGATATAGGAAGAATGACCAGTATACAGATTCAGTCAACCTTAGTAGAGAGGATAAGGGCAGCACAAGCAGGAGATCTACAGATTCAGAAATTATGATCGGAGTGTGAATCAGGCCGTAGGAAGGAGTTAGTGATTCATGAAGATGGTACGCTCAGGTTTGGAAACAGACTCTGTGTACCGAGTGGAGACCTTTGGCAAGAAGTTATGTCCGAAGCTCATAGTTCTATTTACTCCATTCATCCAGGAGGAACGAAGATGTATCGAGATATCAGGCAGTTCTTTTGGTGGAATGGCATGAAAAGAGAGATAGCAAGATTTGTATCCAAGTGTCTGGTATGTCAGCAGGTGAAAGCCGAGTAGCAGAGACCAGCAGGGTTGCTACAGCCGCTTCCTATCCCAGAATGGAAATGGGAGCACATTACGATGGATTTTGTGACCGGTTTACCTAGATCCCCGGCTGGCAAGAATGCAGTCTAGGTAATAGTAGATCGACTCATGAAGGTCGCTCATTTCCTTCCCTTCCGAGTTGGACAGACTACTGAGCAGCTAGCAAAAATATACATGAAGCAGATAGTAAGGCAGCACGGTGTTCCAGTTAGTATAGTATCAGATCGGGATACACGGTTTACTTTCCATTTTTTACGGAGCTTACACCAAAGTTTGGGAACCAAGTTAAGATTCAGTACTGCTTATCATCCACAAACTGACGGGCAATCAGAAAGAACCATTCAGACATTAGAAGATATGCTACGGGCGTGTACCTTAGATTTTGGCAGATCTTGGGAGGATCACCTTCATCTAGTGGAGTTCTCCTATAACAACAGCTATCAGGCTAGCATTCAGATGGTCCCGTTCAAAGCATTGTACGGAAGGAAGTGCAGGTCCCCTTTGGCATGGGACGACGTCGGAGAACGAAAGTTGTTGGGGCCAGAGATGATCACGCAGACTGTGGAGATAGTTAAGTTGGTCAGAGAGCGCCTTCGAGTTACACAGGACCGATATTGTCATTGGACAGATCAGCATCGTAGGCCTCTAGGGTTCAGAGTTGGCGACCAAGTGTTTCTGCGGATTTCGCCTACTCGGGGTATCATCAGATTTGGAACCCGAGGAAAGCTTAGTCCAAGATACGTTGGTCCTTTTAAGATTCTCGCTTGGGTAGGCGATGTGGCTTATCGACTTGCCCTTCCGCCTTCGTTAACTGGCATACATGATGTGTTTTATGTGTCCCAATTATGTGGGTATGTCCCAAATTCGAGTTATGTCCTCGATCATTCTGAGTTAGTCGTTGGTACCGACCTAACTTACGAAGAACAACCCATGTCTATTTTGGACCGGCGAGAGAAGGTACTCAAGAATCGGACGATAAGCCTTGTCCGTGTTTCTTGGAACCATCACTCTTCGGGAGAGTCAACCTGGGAGCGCGAGGACGAGATCAGATCTTGGTATCCGCATTTGTTTGACTAATGAGGTATATTTTTTTACGCCTTATTGACACGATTCCATGCTTATTTGCACCTGCTTGTTTTGTACTTTGTGATGTATGATAATAACTGCTAAGATAAGTTAACTTGTATATGATAGTGCCTTGCTTGCCCTGATTTCACTACCCTGTCTTGGCTGGAATTCCGAGGACGGAATTTTTCTAAGAAGGGTAGAGATGTCACTCCCCGATCCTGGAATACGTATTTTAATACGTAAATCGATAAATTGTATTTACCTTATATTTATACGATATTTATATGCTGTATTTCTTCATGCATTTTCCAAAAATATTCGACAAAATATTATTTTGTAATTTATTTTCTGTATTTGGGCCTACAGTTTTGGCTCATTTGGGTAACCTATTCTTGGTTCACCAATGGTTCATCATGAACCCTTTGGTTCATCATGAACCCATGGGTTCAAGATTCTATATAATAACTCATCTCATTTATTTCTTCTCTCATTTATTTTCCTCCACCAACCAAGGCAAGTGCCAACTTGCTCAAGAGATGGATCCATAAATGTTGTTAATGTTTTTTTACAAAATTATTTGTCAAAATATGTTCTTCTTCTCATTCTATACTAGTTTAGAACTTAAAATTTTTTATTTTGAAGCTTTAATTTTTGTAGATCTAAGTTTTAACCATTTTCGGATCTTCTTGGTTTTGATCTAGCAAACTTCATTATTTTCCAGTTTTGATGGTCCCATGTTGTAGAGAATTTTATTCTACCCAATTTTGACCTTTGAAAAGTTGGATTTTGACTTATTTTGACCAAGTTATGGACTTTTGAAGCTTTGGGTTCAAACCATGGTGGTCTTGCTGATTTGGAGAAGACAGTGAGCAGTATGCGCGAGCTTTCTAGCTTACGCCACTGAGCTGCGCGCGCTCTTTAGCCCAGCGCAGTCTGACTCATACGCTGCCTTGAAGGGGAGTCGTATGGAGTGTATACGCTGCCTTGAAGAGGAGTCGTATGGACCTCATACGCTGCCTTTTTGGAGGCGTATGTCTTGCATACGCTGCCTTGAAGAGGAGTCGTATGGACCTCATACGCTGCCTTTGGAGGCATATGTCTTGTATACGCTGCCTTGAAGAGGAGTCGTATGGAGTGTATACGCTGCCTTGAAGAGGAGTCGTATGGAGTGTATACGCTGCCTTGAAGAGGAGTCGTATGGACCTCATACGCTGCCTTTTGGAGGCGTATGTCTTGCATACGCTGACTTGAGCGTAGCCTGACTTGAGTGTAGCCTGACTTGAGCGTAGCCTGACCTGAGCGTAGCCTGACTTGAGCGTAGCCTGACCTGAGCGTAGCCTGACCTGAGCGTAGCCTGACCTGAGCGCAGTTCGACTCAAGCGTAATCTGACCTTGATCCCTGCGCGCTCTGATCCCTGCCCGTACTTGACCCCAGCGCGCTCTGACCTGGACTCCCCTATACCTTATATTTTTATATGTATATATTATATTGCATATATATATATGTAAATGTTTGTGTATGCTATATATCCTTACGTCTTTTGTCCTGAGCATGATATGAGCACTAATGTGACCCCGGTGAACAAAGTGTTCCTACCTGATACTTGTACCTGAATATCCCAGTTCTCGTTCATGCTCGACAAATGACTCGTAACTCCACGTGGCATATTTGCAATGATGCATTACACCAAGGAGGGTAGAACATGTTGACATACTGATTGACATGGATCCTCTCTTGGGGTACTCGTACTTGAGTACGACTTTTAGGAGGATAATCATGCAGGCCACAGCATGTGAGTCCAAGATTTCACCTAGGGTTAAACTAGGCAACTAAATATACTAGATGTATGGGGAGGGTAGAATCCCGAGATCGTGTTACACCAGCCGCCTTGAGATATTGTCTTTTGACGCGCCGGCTGGTCTCCACGGATACTGTGTCATCTGCAACGAGCGAACGACTGTATCCGATTAATTCTTGCTATATATTATATGTTTTGGCAAGGTGGCCTTACGAGGGACCTGTGCTCAATGATATCTGTCTACGCGAACCCCTGGGTTGGCTAGCCTTGTTGGAAAGATACGATCTGAGGATTTTGAAATAACATGACGCAAGGATAACCTCGTCCCACTAGAAACTCGTAGACTTGATTGGCCGTGAAAACGACTTGCTTATATCCTATTTACCTTCCGCGAATAACTGAGGGAAGCGGACTGTTATGATACGTGATCCAACCCATGTTCTTGTTTGATTGTTGGGTTGGTTATCGTTCTATGACATGCTGTGGACCGAAGTTATGAACGGAAGACTTATTCTGGTTGCGAAGTGTCACTTTTGTGAATGACTGAGGAACATGGTCTATCATGGTACATGATCCAACCCATGTTCTTGTTTGATTGTTGGGTTGGTTATTGTGCTACGATAGGCTATCGACCGAAGTCACGATCAGGAGATTTTATTGTTTCTACCTTTGAACTTATGTAAAAGTTATAGAGTACGACACGTCCCGACTCCATGCGGCACCTTTTGTCCTTATTTGGTTGTAAGGGTGCCATATGGGTTCGAGGATGTGGCGCTACCCTATAATAGTAGCATAAGTATTACTATATCAATCATTCTACTAACTGGGTTTTTAATCCTAACTCTTGTACCCTTTTGGCGGTACTTGCTATTCGGGGCTGACCCCGCTGGTTTTGTTTGGCCAGATCTCGTAGCAGAGCCAGAGGACACGATCTTCCTCCCTGACATCCATGGTGCATACTAGGAGCATGGCGGTTCGGGGACTCGAGTGGGTTTCTTCTCCACCACTCCTGCGTATATTTTGTGCGGCATTTAGCCACCGGCACCTGTTAGCCGGATTACTTGATATTTTGTGTCAGTACATAATTGTAATTTAACAGACTGCAGCTGTGTATAATTTTGTACTCCTGACTCTCTGAGATAGCTAAATTATAAAGCTAGTCTCTCATGATCATTTTGATGAAGCGTCGGGGACGCCTTACTGCTTTATCTTTAATATTCATTTAATTGCTGATGTGACTTGATTGATTGAGACACAGAACTCTGTGGGACCATAGGAGGCTTGATTGTAGCATGTACCCCCTAGTCTCTCGACAGCCACGATCGTCGTATGACGTTACGTACCTCATATGGAGTAGCTGGCCTAGTCTGTCTCCGTATTTTGGTACTGGGGCGTGACAAGTACACTAGGAGATTTAATCACATAACCACTCCTACTCTCCCGTCCCAATCAATACACAAGGATCCGATCATGATATGTTACGTATACGATTATTGTTTCACATGGAGCACATGAATAGTATATAAGAGCACATGAATAGTACATGAGAGCACATGAAAGACACGAATACAAGGAGTACACGATGCACACGATGAATACATGAACATGGAATACCCGATGTACCCGGTAAGGGGATAACATCGTACGACAAGATCCATATAGTACTGGTCCGTGATAACAATGTGTCAACATCAAGTAGAGTAGTCTAGAGCAGGCAATATAGATACCATCATGAATGAAAACTAACAGAGAATGTACTCGCCAGATATCCTTAGCAACGGGTATGTATCGGTGTCCGAACTAGAGTCACAGAGACCTATAATATGAATTACAGGCTACTGAGTGATCTAGATTAGACAATTGATTAAAATAATAATATCTACATGCTGTTAGGCCTTTCTAGGTTAGAAAGTCAAACTTTAGCTATTTGGTCAACCTTGGTCAAATAGCCTAAGCCTAAGGTATTGCTAGTAGCCTAGTTAAGCTAATGAGACACAACCCATATTAAAATCCTAAATTTGCCTATCCTATAGTGTAACTTATGATACCAACTCAACTCAATAACAAGCTACCAATACCCTCCCATATATATAATATATGAATATACATCACATTTGGGTATATATACATATATATAAATATATATATATATATATATATTTTATATATATATATATATATATATATATATATATATTTATATATATATATATATATATATATATATATATATATATGCACACATTTGCATATTCTACAGTACCCCCTATATAGTATATTAGCCAAAACCATCTACCACTGTTGTCATGCCTCAGAACCAGAATACTGGAGAGCGGGGGACAGACACAGCCAGCTATGTATATTAAAGTGAATTCCATCTCGATATACGGTCACGGCTGTCTAGATACATGAGGGTTTAACTACAAGCCAATAGTCTCTTAAGGTCAAGAACAAGCCTAGTGTCTCAATCTCAAGCAAGCAAGTAAGTGTAACAAGATGGTAGATCATCAGACATACAAAGTAAGGCGTCCCATACATTACATATTCAGATGATCATGAAGCTAGTCATACAAAATGGGAAGATTAGAAAGAGCTTCAGTCATACATGATCAACCCTAGGATTTGTCAATCATGTTACAGCCCGTAGGCAGACAGTAAGTAAAGTTACAAACGAGCTAACACTTGCTCGGCGGCTAAACGTCTCAAATGAATATTTTACAAGAGAGTGGGAGAGCAAAATAAGAACCCACTCATTGCCAGGGTTGTACCTAGTGGTCACCATCTGGCTGGAAAGCTGGAGGATCCTCGGGTCCTACTCCGAAATCTGGCCATACAAAACCAGCTGGGTCAGGCCCCAGAAAGAGCAAGTGCCACAAGGGAGGCTTCACTTAAGAACTAAAACCAGCACATGAGAACATGTAAAACCCCTAAATTTTAATTTTTTTATATATAAATTTGGTACTGATTTTTTTATTTTGTATTGTACGTCGCGTAGTTGTATTATACGTCGCACGCGAAATTTTATTTTTCGAAATTGCTCGACGAGGGCGAATATGTGCGAGCGTACATATTTTTGAAAAAAAAATTCTATTTTTTTCAAAATAATATATATAATAATTATTTTTAGCTAACATACCAAAATTTCCAAGTTTATGATTTTATTTATGAAAAGCCTTTCATTTATACAATTTTAATAAAAAATAATTTTTATTGGTATACTAGAAAAGTATATTTATGTAAATATTATTTGTGCATGCATATATATTTCGTAATTATTTATTAGTTTATTTTTAAATAATAATGTAATTTTTAAAATTATTATTATTAGTATTTTTGGAAAATATATTTTGAAATTATTGTGGCAATTTAAATATTTGATTAGATTTTATGGATTTGATTTAAATTTAAAGATAGAATTTATATTGAGTTTAGATTATCGAGATTTAAATTAGAATTAGATTTGGGTTATTATTGATTGCATCGATTTAAATTTGATTTAAATTTATTAGTAGCAAATTATCTAATTGGGTTTAAATAAATCCTAATCCTTATCCAACTGGGAATTCCCACCTCATATATAAGGAGAGGTACTCCTCCACATTATTTTCTTCAGATTATTCCTCCACAAAATCTACCAATGTGAGTGCCTCGTGTCTGTGTCCAACATCTCCCGTGTCAGCCGTGACGGCCTCGGGTCCGACCCCGGGTGTCTTTCCAATAGAGTATTTTTACATATACATTTTATCTTGTGTTCGACATACCGGACATGATCTCTCCACAAACACCCATCCTGGTCGTGTCGGACATCCCCGACACGATACAACCAATACATAATTCTAAACCTATATTTTGGTTGTCCCCGCCGCTCCGTCACCCTGTCCCTGGCCCGGACAACACCACCACCGTTGCCGACACCGACCGAACATCTCCACAGCCCCCGGCCGCACCCAGACCAACCCTTCACCACCTCCTCCTGCCGACCCCGTCAATACCAACCACGACCACCACTATCATCATCGTCCGCCACCACCGCTGGCAACCCAGACCCCAGCCCTCCGGATGCCAGTACCACCACTACCAGAGGTACTAAGAAACACAAACCAAATCCTGTGTCAGCGGGTCCAACCCCGAGGATACGACACAACGGGAAACAAATCAAAAATCCTAATCTAACCTTGCTTGGAGCTACCGACGACCGGCCAAGCGGCTCCCAGCCCCGCGTTTCCTCCTCGACCGAGCACGACCAGACCTCGACCAGATTTGGTTTGCTCCACCACCCTCTTGTCAGAACGCCAACCACACCGTCTAGATCCTCCACGCCGGCGACCATCCGAGCGCCGCTCCCGCTCTCTTCATCCCCTCTCCTTTCCTCTCCCGACTGTCTCAAACTCCGACCGGCCGCCACGTGATCGACCGCACCCAAAACCCCATCGCCGGCCACCGCTCACGCCAGCGCCTCCAGCGCGCGAACCTCTACGGGTTCAGCACCGGCCATCAGCGTTGTCGTGCCCTTCCTCCACCGCCGCCCGCCGTGGCCTACTCCCCTCCTCCATGCACATCCGCAGCCGCTCCCGACCGCCTCCGACCTCCTTCCCACCGGCGCCTTTCCTCCTCTCCGGTCCAGCCTTCGTGCCCAGCTCCCGCCGCCTCCTTGTGTCGTACCGCCGTGCGTCCGCCGGCGAGCCCGCGTGGTCGACGACCGCCCTTACTCTTCCTCCGCCCACACTTCTCCGCCTCTCACTATCTCAGCCTCTCCGCCTCTCTCTCTCTCTCACGCTCACTTCTTCTCGATCAGCCCTCTCCCCCTTCTTTGCATCCCTCTCTCTCTCTCGTTTTCCATTTTTCCATCCACCAATCGAGTACCCTCTCTCCTGAGGAAGGAGAGCTGTGGATTATTTATGTTTTTATTTGTTTTGTTTATGCATTGGTTTGTTGGTTTCTTCCTTCTTCAAACATTAATGCTGTGATCTTTCCTTACTCCTCACGAGGAGGACATTGGGATGTACAGCTATATTATTATTTTTATTATTATTATTATTTTTTTGTTTCCTTTCTTTTTGTTACTAAGGAAACAGCAGGGGTGCCTAATGAAAAAGATTAATATTTAAAGTTCATATATTTTTCTTCTGCTATTATTATTATTATTATTATTATTATTATTATTATTTTGTTTTTTAAAAAAAGAAAAGACAACTGTAGCCAGGTTTAGATAGTTTGTTTATTTCTAAGTATATTTCTATATATTTTTGGTGTTTCAAGATTGAAGAGCAACAGCAGTGAAAAATTGCTGGTTCATTAATATTATTAATATTAGTATAATAGTGATATTATTCGTAGTGTTATTATTTTTGTTATTATTATTTTGTTTTCATTTTCTTTATATGTCTCTTAAAAGCTTATACTAATATTAGTATTATTTATCCTTAGTTTTATTTTTATTATTATTATTATTATTATTATTATTATTATTATTATTATTATTATTATTATTATTATTATTATTATACATTCCTAGCTTATTATGAATGAATTTTCGACTTAAATTATTTTCTGTAAATTTCATTTATCTTAACTAGTAAAGGAAAAAAATATAGTTTTAATTATTTTTATAAAAACTTCTCGATTTTTAAATAGTTAATAAATATATAGTTTTAAAAAAAAACGATTTTATTTACCACCTCAAAACCATATTTTTAAAAATTAAAGTGTTTGCCGAAAACAATTTTATACTTTTCAAGTATTTATCTAGAAACTATTTTTTTTACAAATAAAAATATATTTACAAGTATTATAAAATATTTTCTAAAAATCGTAAATATTATGATCTATCCAATTTTCTTCAATTTTCTCATGTCCATGACCAATCCCAATTTTCTTATTCCTTTGCCAATTCTATACTACCTTATGTCCACCCTAACAAAATTGACCCTTCTGAACCCAATGGAACTGTCCGTGCCATCATCAGAGGCCGTCTTGCATAGTTGTAACATCGAAGTAGCAGTTTATGCCACAGTGATCATTGCAGCACACCAGGCGTACTACCAGACAAGACATCTTGCCATTTGCTATTTATTTATTTTAGCTCATATTTCATGCATTATTCATTATTTTCTTTATGCAAAATAAACTGTGATACATGGCATAACCTGTTGGAACTTATTGTTCAGTTATATTTTTTGCTATGTATTATTTTTCTTACACATTAAACCTAGATTTAAGGGACCACCTTTGTGTGTTGCATTCATAGGCCTTGACACATTTATACCACGTTGTTGTGAGTCGCATATAGGACTCGGACATGCGTGATTGGCTGGCCACCAGTACGTATAAGCCGTGCGTTAGGAAATAACTGTTAATAGAATTGCATGCTAGAAGACTTAGCAGTTATGAGTTAGCATTGGGCGGAGAGAACATGATTGGAAGTTGACTACCACCCTATCTATCGTAGACTCGCTCGCTACTGAGGAACGATAGGTAGACTATATGCTATAGACTCGCTCGATACTGAGGAATAGTATATGGTGTTGTGACTCGCTACTGAGGTACTGTATTTATATTTTTTGACTTGACCCGGTAGTCATGCGACCATGAACTGTTCTTAAAACTGCATTCACTTAGAACGGTTAGGCTACCTTATCCGTTAGGTATGAGTACTTTTAGTTTGGGTACTTGTATCTGACCATGGCTTGGAACAATAACTTGTCGCGGATTAGTTCGTCAACTCTTGTCCTTTTTTGGTTGTAGGTCTGACTTACTACTTCGATGAGAAGGTATTGAACCTTGTTGGGGTCCGGAGACCATATTGGATTCATAGCATGGAAAGATACGTCACCGTGAATTAGTTTACCATCTCCTGTCCTTGTTTGGTTGGAGGGATGGTAAGCTAGTTCAATAGGTGTGTATTGGACCATGTTATAATTCAATTGACTTATTTATTTGAGCAATATTTATTCAATTTATATGGCATGATATTATGTGTCTTGTTACGTCCCTCTGAGGACCTGGTTATCTCGCCAGGTGTGTGCTCTTATCTTTCGCAGGTGCTCTAGCTCTAGCCGTGACCATCTCCATTTCTTCGAGGATGATTGCGCTTTGATCGTCTTCGCTTCACTCGCCAAAAATCATTCTTTTGTATATCATGTATTTCTTTTCATAGTTGGTAGTAGATGTGTCTCCACCCAACCTATTGTATTAAGACAATTCATTATCATTATATGATCTTTTATTCATTTATTTGTGTGGATCATGGTTCTACTGTATTTTACAGCTTATGTATTCATACAAGGTTTTATATATTGGAGTATACTTCGTATGTATACAGCTGGCATGTCTACGTTCCTAGTCCTACGTATTTTGGGATAGGGGCGTTACAGAACATAAATGAAATAACAAAAGACATGAGTTAGAGAAAACAGGGTGATAAACGATAAGATAACTAAAGGGCTATTTCGGTAACCAAGTTACAACTCGTAAACCAAACAAGGACCGGGGTTGTAACCCTTCATCTGAACAGAGCTTAGTCTCCAACCAATTATTGACAAGAGTAAAGCATGAACAAGCATGTGTTGAAATAATCATAGACTGGCATTGCTTAGACAAGATTAGACTGGACAACATCCATCAATCACGGCCAAGCAAAGAGTACGGCTTGATACTTTAACTAGCTAGGGTTATCACATGCCTAGTTACTAGCAAGATGCAATAAGATGTTCCAGCAGTCACAAGCCCTACAGCTATCCAGGTTATCCAGGTGAGGTTGATTATCAAAGTTATCCAGAATTATTAGATGGCTTAGAGTGCAACACATAACAGTGTGCCTTGTACTTGTTTCATGAAGTGCCCCACATGACAGTGGGCTAGAAATGTGCCCTACTCGACGGCAGGCTACAAGTCCCTCAGGTGTGGCCGGTATAACGGGATCGCCTGTAACTGGAAACATCTCTCTATATGAACTACTTAATCAATCTAGTCATTAACCTTAGTCAGATTCAGTATGAATCCCTGACCGTGGTAACCAGGGACTCATGTCCTAGACATGATGCAAGACGAGACTAGACTAGTAGCTTGTACAAACAAGTTTCAAGCAAGCACCCACGGTGTCAAGACTAGAATTTACTTAGCGGGTCGAGGTAGCTGTCACAACAGCATTCAAGGTTACATGTCAAGATTACTTAGCAGGTCAAAATAACCGTCGCAATGGTGTTCGTGAGTTCATGTCAGGATTACTAATCAGGGGTGCACCACAACGGGTCACCATCATGTCATGTTACTTGTACTTGTTAGGAGCGCGCCACGACGGGCCACTATCATGAGTTGTCACAAAATCATGCCGTGTACAGATTATCATTACAATATTAACATATCATAATTATATCGAGTTCATGTCAAAAAGGCGTAAGGATATAATAAGGGGTGCCACGTGCCCAATAAAGGGGAATTTAGGGCAATGGATGCCAGAGCCATACTGCACCGGGCAAGGGGGTAAGATACGCTAGTGCTAAGAAACCTTCGGGCAGGAGAGTATGCCAAAGGAGTACGCCAAGGGGAGTACGCGTATAGGAGGTACGCATAAGGAAGTATGCGTAAATAAGGTACGCGTGAATGAGTATATGCGTAAACGAAGTATGCGTAAAAGAGTACGCGTGAAGGAAGTATGCGTAAATGGAATACGCGTAAAAGAGTACGCATAAAATAGAATACGCGTAAAAGAGTACGCGTGAAGCTTGTACGCATAAAATAGAATACGCATAAAAGAGTACGCGTGAAGCTTGTACGCGTAAAATAGAATACGCATAAAAGAGTACGCATGAAGCTTGTACGCGTAAAATAGAATACGCGAAAAAGAGTACACGTGAAGCTTGTTTTACGCCAAGGCAGGGTAGACTTTATTTTACGCACAAAACAGATTCACGCTGACATGAATAAACGTGGGCGTAGAGTTGATATAACGCGAGCACGTATAAACGTGTGCGTAGAGCTTGATATTATGCGGGCACGTATAAACGTGGGCGTAGGGAACCTCCAGAACTCAAAACTCCATGAAACCTTCAATCTAAGCCAAAAATGGGACTTCCATAGATCAAAATGGGGTAGAACAAAATTATGTACAAAATGGAACAACCAAAACTTGAAAATAATAAAGTTTGATAGATCAAAACCCAAGAAATTTAAAAATGCAACAAACTTAGATCTACAAGAAATAACCATGGAAATTAAAAATGCTAAGTACTAAAGTGTCTTACAATCTCGTGAGGAAGACAATAGAACAACAAAAATGGAGTTCCTCCATGAAGCAAGTTGCACTTGCCTAAGCCTCTCTCTTGGTAGGTGAAGAGAGTTATGAGGAAGAAGAAGGAGTAAATGAGAAAGTAAGAAAGTAATAAAGAGAGAGAAAGGGTTGGGCTTTAAATGGAGATGGTGGTAGGTAGGGGGTTGGGTTCATGATGAACAACCCTAAACCAAAAAAACCAACCCAAGCCGAACCCAAGTCAAAATAAACCAAAATAAACCAAGTCATGCAAGATTAAGCTAGATAAGTCTGATTATGGGTCGGAATTCCGTATACGTATACTGAAAATACGTATAACAAAAACAGAGGTGACAACTCTACCCACCTTAAGAGAATTTCTTCCTCGAAATTTTAATCAAGAGGCTAGAGATGTCGGGACAAGCTATACTGATCACAGGCAAGTTATAACTAAGCAATCAATTAAGTAATCATTCATGCAAGCAATGAAGTTGAAGGCATAAGGCATAAGAAGATATTATACCTTACGAGTCAAGCAGGTCAGGATATCACGATCGGAGATCATCCTCACGCTCCCACGTTGACTCACCCAAAGAGTGATGACCCCAAGCAACACGGACTAACTTGATAGTCTTGTTCTTGAGTATCTTCTCTTTTCGGTCCAATATGGATACGGGTCTCTCCTCATACGAAAGGTTGGTACCAACAACCAATTCTGAATGATCAAGGACATGACTCGGATCCGAGATATACCATCGTAATTAGGATATATGAAAGACATCATGTACCTCACGTAACGACAGTAGAAGAGCGAGACGATAGGACACATCACCTACCCGCTCCAAAATGTCGAACGGCCCTATATACCTAAGACTAAGCTTTCCCCGCACGCCAAATCGAATGACGCCACGGGTAGGCGAGATCCTAAGGAATATGTGGTTGTCGACAGAAAAATCGAGGAAACGCCGATAAGAATCGGCCCAATGACGCTGGCGATCTTGTACAACTCGAAGATGATCTCTGACTTGTCTGACCACCTCAATAGTCCGTGTTACCATCTCTGGTCCAAGCATCTGCCTCTTACCGATATCATCCCAAGCTAAAGGAGATCTGTACTTTCTGCCGTACAAGGCTTCAAAGGGTGCCATCTGGATACTAGCCTGGAAACTGTTGTTATAGGAGAACTCTACGAGATGCAGGTGATCTTCCCACGAACCACCAAAGTCAAGTGTACATGACCGCAACATATCTTCAAAAGTCTGGATCGTGCATTCTGACTGACCATCTGTCTGCGAATGGTAGGCTGAACTGAACTTGAGACGAGTCCCTAAACTTTTCTGAAGACTCCGCCAAAAGTGCAATGTGAATCTTGAATCTCTGTCGGATACAATATTGACTAGTACTTCATACAATCTGACTATCTGCCTGAGGTACATCTCTGCAAGCTGATCCGTCGACTGACCAACCCTAAAAGGAAGAAAATGAGCTACCTTGGTGAGTCTGTCAACTATAACCCAGATAGCATCTCTCCCAGCTGGAGATCTAGGTAATCCAGTTACAAAATCCATGGTAATGTGCTCCCATTTCCATTCTGGGATCGGTAAAGGTTGAAGAAGTCCAGCTAGTCTCTGATGTTCAGCCTTAACTTGTTGGCAAACTAAACAACGAGAGACAAACCGGGCTATCTCTCTCTTCATGCCATTCTACCAGAAATGCTGACGGATATCATGATACATCTTCGTGCCACCAGAATGAATGAAATATTGAGAACTGTGAGCCTCTGCCATGATCTTCTGTTTAATATCACCACTAGGTACACAAAGACGCCTTCCATGTCGAAGTGTACCGTCTTCATGAATACATAACTCTGGTCTTTGTCCTGCTACACATTCTGCCCTAAGCTGCTGAAGATTAGAATCTGCTGACTGAGTTAACTTAATCCTCTCAACTATGCTGGACTGAACTTGCATAATGGCCATCAATGCCACACTGGTAGGAAGAACTACTTCTATTCCCATCTTCTGAAGATCTGCTAACAACTCTGGCTGTGTTGTTAGAAAGTAAACTCCAGCTCTCCTGCTCAATGCATCTGCTACTACGTTGGCCTTTCCAGGATGATACTGCAGGTTGATGTCATAATCCACAAGCAGCTCTAGCCATCTTCTCTGACACATATTGAGATCCTTCTGGGTAAACACATACTTAAGACTCTTGTGGTCGGTGAAAATCTCTACCCGATCTCAATACAAATAATGCCTCCACAACTTCAATGCAAAAACTACTGCTGCTAACTCCAGATCATGGGTTGGGTAATTCCTCTCATGATCATGAAGCTGACATGATGCATAAGCTACTACCTTACCATACTACATCAAGACACACCATAATCCCTTGCCGGATGCATCGCAATAAACTGAAAATCCTTATGTCCCATCTGGAAGCGTGAGAATGGGTGCCGTCATCAATCCTTGCTTCAACTTCTCAAATAAACTCTGACACTCTGCTGTCCAAGCAAACTGTACATTCTTGCGAGTTAATTGCGTCAGTGGTGCTGAAATCCGAGCGAAGTCTGACACAAATCGTCGGTAATAACCAGCCAATCCTAGGAAACTCCGAACTTCTGCTACGGTTCTGGGCACTGGCCACGTCTCTATGGCAACTATCTTCTGGGGGTCCACTTCTACTCCACCTCTGGTAATGATGTGACCCAAGTACGAGATACGATCCAGCCAAAACTCGTACTTACTAAACTTCGCGTCTAACTGGTGCTCTCTGAGAATCTGAAGAACTACACGAAGATGCTGCTCGTGCTCTGCTTCATTCTTGCTATAAACCAGAATATCATCTATAAACACTATTACAAACTGGTCCAAATAAGGCATAAAAACATGATTCATGAGGTCCATGAATACGACTGGCGCATTGGTCGCTCCAAATGGCATAACAAGGAACTCCCAATATCCATATTTGGATCTGAACGTTGTCTTCGGGATGTCTTGCTCTCTGACTCTGATCTGATGGTACCTTGATCGCAAGTCGATCTTCGAAAATACTGTTGCTCCTTTGAGCTGATCAAACAAATTATCTATCCTGGGTAGAGGGTATCTGTTCTTGATTGTTACAGAGTTCAAGGTACGATAATCAATACATAATCTTGACGTACCATTCTTTTTTTTCACAAGAAGTATCGAGGATCCCGAAGGTGATCCGCTAGCATGAATGAATCCCTTGGTTCTAAGTTCTTCAATCATCTTGTACAAGATCTCCAATTCTGAAGGCGCCATCCTATAGACTCCCTCTGACACTGGTGCTGATCCGGGAATCAAATCAACGGTGAACTCAATCTCTCTCTCTGGGGGGCATGCCTGAAAGTTCTTCGGAAAATACGTCAGGAAATTCTTTTACAACTCTGGGAAACTGAACTGCTTCTGCTACTGCCATCCGCAACACTAGGGAAGAAGGTTCTACTCTGCCTCGGAAAAATAAAAACTCTGGCTCACCAGGAATACTAAAAACAATCTTGCCGATATGGCAATCTATTCTAGCATACTGGTCCCTCAAATAATCTATTCCTAGGACTACATCATAGTCGGCCATCGAAAATTCTATCAATCCAGCAGAAAACTCTCTACCGCTAACTACGATCCGACACGAAGAAAAGACTCTATCTATACCCACAAGACCGTTACCAGTAAGTATATTGAGCCTCACTGATAAGGACTCGGGCTCCAGTCCTATCCGTGTTGCAAATCATGCAGACATGAATGAATGCGATGATCCTGAATCAAATAATACTGATGCAGGAAAAGAGTTGACAAGAATGGTACCTGCCACCACCTCACCTGAAGCTAACTCTTCTTCTACCGTCAGAGCCATAGCCTGACCTTATCCTCTTGGTGATGGTCCCCTCTGCTGGAAACCTCTCTGCCTGTTCTGGTTCTGAGCTTGGGCCTGGGCATACTGCTGCGGCCTTTGCTACTGGAAAACTTGGGCCTGAGGCGGCAATGGCCTCGGAGGCTGGTACTGCTGCTGCACTGGTGCTGGACCCCTAACCGATGGACTAGTTAGGTTCGATGACGATGAACTGGCCCTGTACGGACAGGACCCTATCATGTGATCCGATGCCCTACAAGCTAAGCACAATCCCTGTGCTCTGCGACACTCTGAAATAACGTGACCGGGCTTCCCACAATGAGAGCAACCCATTGCGGAAGACTGCTTCTGCTTCTGCTTCTGCTTCTGCTGCTGAGGATACGTCGGGGTTGAATGGTGAACCGACGTAACTGAGGCTGTCCGCCTCGGAGTTCCTATATTCAAAGCCCTAGCTGTCGGGGCTGGAGTTGATGAATGGAACATTTGCCTATGGGACCTCTTCCGACCTCCGGTTCGGTCCACTATCCTCTGAGAAGTATATTCATGCCTCTTCGCTGCTCGTAAGACGGCATCAAATGTATGGTGTTCGAATTGCTCCACAGCTAGAATAATCTCTAGGTGGAGTCCCTGCTGGAACCGCTGGGCTCGGTCCAATTCGGTCGCCACTAAGGTGGGAGCAAACCGACTTAGTCTTAAAAACTCGGTCGCATAACCGTTGACCGTCCTGCTGATCTGCCTCAAATTGGTGAACCTCGTCTGTAGGTCGTACCGAGCTACAACATCGAAGTACTTGATCTGAAACTTGTCACTGAATATCGCCCATAGGACAGGCGTTGCCAATCTAACTGCTAGCATCGCCCACCAGCTGCAGGATAAATCTAATAACTACAGGCGCACAACGGCCACCTTCTCTCCTTCGGGAATCCTAGCTACCTCTAGGATAACTTCTATGTCCTGAAGCCAAGCATCAGCAGCGATAGCATCTTCACTGCCATCAAAGAAAGGAGGGTTCAAGCGCTTGAAGCTGTTGGTCGCGTTGTTCCCTTGGTAACCAACTCTGCCCATGGCATCTTGTACTATATGGTGCAGGGCGTCACCTCGACGATCTTGAGATGCAAGCAATTCTCTAATAAGCCCCACCAGGGTCCCATTATCAGGCTTTGCAGGCTGGACGGGCTGAACTAGTGGCTCTTGACCCCCGGTAGGCATGACTCTGGAGGCTACCCCTGAGTGCTGGGCTTGATCTCCAGGTTGTTGCTGGTTCACTGGTGGTGCTCCGCCTTGCTGATCGGTAGGACCAGGAACAATGCCGCTGAAGAAACGACATGGGAAACAATAAGGAAGGACCATGATAGATCAAGGATATAAGCATGTGATCAGATCAAGATTTCGGAAAGATTAGAAGACACGAGTAGAGATCAAAGGCGAGTGCTGATTGAGACATCTATCTAGTAAAACACTCATATATCTTGATTTACAAGACCTACATGGGCCACCACTTAAACCGTGTCATGCCCCAGAACCAGAATACTGGAGAGTAGGGGACAGACACAGCCAGCTACGTATATTAAAGTGAATTCTACCTCGATATACGGTCACGGCTGTCTAGATACATAAGGGTTTAACTACAAGCCAATAGTCTCTTAAGGTCAAGAACAAGCCTAGTGTCTCAATCTCAAGCAAGCAAGTAAGTGTAACAAGATGGTAGATCATCAGACATACAAAGTAAGGCGTCCCCTACATTACATATTCAGATGATCATGAAGCTAGTCATACAAAATGGGAAGACTAGCAAGAGCTTCAGTCATACATGATCAACCCTAGGATTGTCAATCATGTTACAGCCCGTAGGCAGACAATAAGTAAAGTTGCAAACGAGCTAACACTTGCTCGGCGGCTAAACGCCTCAAATGAATATTTACAAGAGAGTGGGAGAGCAAAATAAGAACCCACTCGTTGCCAGGGTTGCGCCTAGTGGTCACTATCTGGCTAGAAAGCTGGAGGATCCTCGGGTCCTACTCCGACCATACAAAACCAGCTGGGTCAGGCACCAGAAAGAGCAAGTGCCATAAGGGAGGCTTCACTTAAGAACTAAAACCAGCACATGAGAACATAAATGAAATAACAAAAGACATGAGTTAGAAAAAACAGGGTGATAAACGATAAGATAACTAAAGGGCTATTCCGGTAACCAAGTTACAATCCGTAAACCAAACAAGGATCGGGGTTGTAACCCTTCACCTGAACAGAGCTTAGTCTCCAACCAATTATTGGCAAGAGTAAAGCATGAACAAGCATGTGTTGAAATAATCATAGACTGGCATTGCTTAGACAAGACTAGACTGGACAACATCCATCAATCACGGCCAAGCAAAGAGTACGGCTTGATACTTTACTAGCTAGGGTTATCACAAGGCTAGTTACTAGCAAGATGCAATGAGATGTTCCAGCAGTCACAAGCCCTGCAGCTATCCAGGTTATCCAGGCGAGGTTGATTATCAAAGTTATCCAGAATTATTAGATGGCTTAAAGTGCAACACATAACAGTGTGCCTTGTACTTGTTTCATGAAGTGCCCCACATGACAGTGGACTGGAAATGTGCCCTACTCGACGGCAGGCTATAAGTCCCTCAGGTGTGGCCGAGATAACAGGATCGCCTGTAACTGGAAACATCTCTCTATATGAACTACTTGATCAATCTAGTCATTAATCTTAGTCAGATTCAGTATGAATCCCTGACCGTGGTAACCAGGGACTCATGTCCTAGACATGATGCAAGACGAGACTAGACTAGTAGCTTGTACAAACAAGTTTCAAGCAAGCACCCACGGTGTCAAGACTAGAATTTACTTAGTGGGTCGAGGTAGCTGTCACAACAGCATTCAAGGTTACATGTCAAGATTACTTAGCAGGTCAATATAACCGTCGCAACGGTGTTCGTGAGTTCATGTCAGGATTACTTGTCAGGGGTGTACCACAACGGGTCACCTGTTAGCCCAATGATTGTATCATGTTTTTGAATATGGTTAATATGTTAAGTTTAGCATTTTATTATCACTAATCTTCATACTATCGCTATAGCATTTCTACTTATACTTATACCTTTGGTGATATGTGCCTATTGGTTTACATATTAGTGATATGAGCTTATCCATCTTAAATTTAATCGGGTTGCCAAAATCAAAACTATGTTTTTTTTATTGTGGTCATTCAATTAAGTTTAATCATTATGATATCACAAACATTTATGCTATCACCTTAGCACTTATACTTAAACTCAGCATTGTCCTAATGTGCATTAAACTTATCATACTTGCTACTATGTATATTATTTTGTTCGTCTAACATGTATATCCAGAAAAGTAATAAGCAAGATCAATGTGGACATATGCAATGAAGAAATCATGGTGGGCCAAAGACGATGGATCCCACAAGATTTCTCTGAACCATGCCATCTTCATTTCAAGACTCTGAAGAAGCCTGCACCTACTACAGTATATCTGGAGTCTGTAATGAGTCTTAGGAATTATTGTAAACACAAGAAATGGATGACAAAATCGAAAGCTAGGACAGAAATAAGCCCAGGATCATTTTTGGTGAAAAACGGCATACCGACGGTATACCGGTGTATACCGACGGTATACCAGTTTTTGTTCACAAAAAGTTTCTGTTTACAAAACCGGCATACCGACGGCATACCGGTCCATACCGACGGTATACCGCTTCCAAAACGTTAAAATTCTAATGGTCGGATTTCCAGCCATTAATGATCCTAACGGCTATATTTCTAGCCTTTGCAATCCCAGACCGGTATACCGTCGGTATGCCGGATCATACCGACGGTATGCCGGTTCGTAACTGAAAAGTTGCCTTTGGCTCTTTTCAATGCTTTGGTTATAAATAGCCTTGAACCCCTTCTTTCAAGGTTGATGCTTTGAGCCTAAAAATTTCTAAACCACCAAAGCCTATCCACAAACAACTCTACAAAGCTTTCATTTGTCATCCACAAATTGTGTTAGAGTTATTGAGTTGAAAAGTGAGATCTTCATCTTATTGTATAAGGAGATCAAAACCTATTGTGAAAGGTTGAAGTTGGAGAGTTTTCGTATCCAAACTCTCGGTTGAAGTTGGAGAGTCTTCGTATCCAAACTCTCGGTTGAAGTTGGGGAGTCTTCGTATCCAAACTCTCGGTTGAAGTCAGAGAGGCCTTCGGATTAAAGCTCTCGTGTAAGAAGTTGGCGAGTTCTTCGGATCCAAACTCGTGTGTAACTATTTGCTCAAATAGTGGGTTAAATCCGGAGAGAGTTCCGGGACTGGATTGCCTCTAGGGAGGATACCAGGATACATCGGGTGTCGGTATTGTTATTGCTTCTTCTCTTGCACTTATATTTTTAAATTGCCTATTAGCTTGTGCTAAGTGCTTGATTAGTTAGCTTAACCCTTTTCACCCCCCTCTAGGGTTCCTACATCACCATCATGTCATGTTACTTGTACTTGTTACTTGTTAGGAGCGTGCCACGACGGGCCACTATCATGAGTTGTCACAAAATTATGCCGTGTACAGATTATCATTACAATATTAACATATTATTATTATATCGAGTTCATGTCAAAAAGGCGTAAGGATATAATAAGGGGTGCCACGCGCCCAATAAAGGGTAATCTAGGGCAATGGATGCCAGAGCCATACTGCGTCGGGCAAGGGGTAAGATACGCTAGTGCTAAGAAACCTCCAGGCAGGAAAGTATGCCAAAGGAGTACGCCAAGGGGAGTACGCGTAAAGGAGGTACGCATAAGGAAGTATGCATAAATAAGGTACGTGTGAATGAGTACGCGCGTAAACGAAGTACGCGTAAAAGAGTACGCGTAAAGGAAGTATGCGTAAATGGAATACGTATAAAAGAGTACGCGTGAAGCTTGTACGCATAAAATAGAATACGCGTAAAAGAGTACGCGTGAAGCTTGTACGCGTAAAATAGAATACGCATAAAAGAGTACGCGTGAAGCTTGTACGTGTAAAATAGAATACACGTAAAAGAGTACGCGTGAAGCTTGTTTTACGCCAAGGCAGGGTAGACTTTGTTTTACGCGCAAAACAGATTCACGCTGACACGAATAAACGTGGGCGTAGAGTTGATGTAATGCAAGCACGTATAAACGTGTGCGTAGAGCTTGATATTACGCGGGCACGTATAAACGTGGGCGTAGGGAACCTCCAGAACTCAAAACTCTATAAAACCTTCAATCTAAGCCAAAAATGGGACTTCTATAGATCAAAATGGGTAGAACGAAATTCTCTACAACATGGAACAACCAAAACTTAAAAATAATAAAGTTTGATAGATCAAAATCTAAGAAATTCGAAAATGCAACAAACTTAGATCTACAAGAAATAAATCATAAAAATTGAAAATGCTAAGTACGAAAGTGTCTTAGAATCTCATGAGGAAGACAATGGAACTACAAAATGGAGTTCCTCCATAAAGCAAGTTGCACTTGCCTAAGCATCTCTCTTGGTAGGTGGAGAGAGTTATGAGGAAGAAGAAGGAGTAAATGAGAAAGTAAGAAAGTAATAAAGAGAGAGAAAGGGTTGGGATTTAAATGGAGATGGTGGTAGGTAGGGGCTTGGGTTCATGATGAACCACCCTAAACCAAAACAACCAACCCAAGCCGAACCCAAGTCAAAATAAACCAAGTCATGCAAGATTAAGCTAGACAAGTCTGATTATGGGTCAAAATTCCGTATACGTATACTGAAAATACGTATAACAAAAACAGAGGTGACAACTATTGACACACTCCTTCCTATATTATATGTATACATACACAAGGATGCATCAATGGAATATGGAATGGCTTGCACATTTAGTAAAGGCAGGAAAAATGCTTTGATTTGGGTGGTCTGATACCCTTTAGTATCAGTGAATGATACTCTAAGAACTGAACTAAGTAGTGAACTAATAGGCTATATACTGCCCATGTATGGACAGTAGCACATGGGGAATGAACTAACCCAGTTAAAGAACTGGACCATGAGCCATCTGAACTTAGGTTCATTATTGAACAAACCGAAATCTAACAAAGGACATATCACTAGATGGGCATATCAAATATGAATGATAGATACCTAATTATCTGCATAGGGCTTTAAGGACATAACCTAGGTATATATGGAGATTGAACCATTGTAATGCAACTGGACTTGACAATCAGAAGTATGAGAGATTTATACAATAGAGGTTAAGACATAACACTTTGTCAGATCAGTGTATGTCTGGTACTCATAGAGCAGTGGACACACATCGAGTATGAGCAGTACAAATCATTAGTTCCAAAAGGGCATGGTCCTAATTGAACTATAGGACTGCACAAAGTGGTGACAAAATAAAATCCCTGGGACAGAACAAATATGAGTAGTGAATCAAAGGTCCAATGCTAGGACTGAACAAATAGATATTAGAGCATATATGGATGAACCAATTTGATGACTGGAAATCGAATACAAGCAATAAATTAATTTGCATTCATGAACCCACATGAACTGGTCCATGATAGCAATGGATTGATCAACTAATATAACTGATACATCTGTTAACTAATCCCAGGTGAATGCATGTAGTGAACTAAATCAAGATGGGTAGAACCATTACATGTATAGGTGGATGTTTCATGTTCAGGTATCAACTGAACTACTAAAGAATATATGACCAAAGACAAGTACCTGCAATCAAGACAGGACAGAGCCATACTTCAAATGGGCTGCACATGAGGTTGAGAGTGAACACTAGTGAACAGGACTACTGTAGGCTATATAAAGGTAGCAGGACAGATACCAATGCTATCGAGGTTCTGAGTTGAGGAATGGTTGGAGACATGTCAGTGGAGTCACAAGGACATTCACATGTCCATATGTGAATGGTCCACAGATATCAAATGACTGCACAAATGCATTGATATGAACAGAACATTCACAATGAAACAAACATTTCAAACCAAAACCCCACATTCATTTAACTATACAAACCATCTCTAAACCACTAGATAACACCCCACAATGATAACTCAACATATAAACAATAGAAAAGCTAAGCTAAAACTGAAATTAGAATTTTAAATGCCCTATTGGTCATTTCATCAAACACTTGGTGTGCGTATTCGATACAGTGTGATACGCACTCCAAATGGATCCAAAATTAACCCAAGGCACACCTAGAGTAATGGAGATCCTAAATGAATGCATCTATACTAAAGGGAAGGAAATTAGAGGGTTTAGAGGGCTCTTACCACTTATGAGATGGATTCCCAAGGAACAAATCTTAGATTTATATCTCCACCAAGCTCTAATGGCCAAATTACTCCAAATGCTTCCAAGCTAGCCAATAGAGGCTTCCTCTTTTCAAGGGAAAGAATTTGTAATTGATTTGAGAGAATTTGGACTCAATTTGAGAGATGGAGGAAATTTGGGAAAGAACACAAATTAGGGTTAGGGTTTCTAATGAAAGGAGGGAGAAGAAGGGAATGTTGTTATTAATATCAGGGGGAACCCTAGTGGCTGGACAAGGGGTTTGGTTAGGGCTTGGTTGTGTGCAATGTCTAAAAAACCTTCCTAACTTATGTAAACCCCTTTAAGGAAAAGCCCAATATAGCTTATTGTTTAAGTCAATTAATAGTTTCTAAATGATAATCTAGTTAGATTAGAGTCTAACTAAAGTTGTCTAATCTTACTAACTAAGTTGCTATGGTCATGACTAACATCTAATCAATATAGTTCTAAGGTTCTACTAAATAGTGATACCAATATAATATATTAATTAAAAGATTTTAAAATAATCAAAATTTTATAAATTACCAAAATATCCTTATTCTAGAAAGTGGTAGTGACAAAAAGTTTTCTCGAGAAGGCCAATTTCCATACAAATGAAAGAGAAGCGATCTTCGACAAGGGGTTTGGTGGAGATGTCAGCTAGTTGATGCTCAGTATCAATAAATTCCAGACAGACGCCCCCTTTAAGTTGATGATCACGCAAGAAGTGGTGTCGAATCTCGATATATTTTGTGTGTGAGTGACAAATTGGATTTTAGTGAGATTTATAGAGCTAGTGTTGTCACATTTGATAGAAATACCTTTTGAAGAAATGCCAAAATCTACAGGTGTTTGTGTCATCCAAAGAATTTGTGCACAACAACATCTAGCCGCTATATATTCGGCTTCAGTTGTAGAAAGAGTAAGCGAGTTTTGTTTCTTACTAAACCATGACACTAATTAGGATTTCTCTAAAAAATGGCATGTGGCGCTAGTGCTTTTCCGGTCAATCTTGCACCCGGCAAAATTCGTATCCGAGTAGCCGATGAGCTCAAATGATGAGGATTTTGGATACCAAAGTCCCATGTTAATGGTGCATTTGAGATACCGAAAAATATGCTTAATGACACATAAGTGAGATTCTTTGGGATTTGCTTGGTATTGTGCACATAAGCAAATACTAAACATAATGTTGGGACAACTAGAAGTTAAGTAAAGCAAGCTACCAATCATACCTTGATACTTACGAATATCGACCGAAGCTCCATTTTCATCTTGATCAAGCTTAGTCGTGGTGGCCATATCTCATTGATTTGGATGAATCTAGTTCAAAGCGCTTAAGAAGATCTTTTGTATATTTTGCTTGATTGATGAACGTGCATTGAGATCCTTACTTGATTTATAGACCGAGAAAGAATAATAGTTCTCCCATCATGCTCATTTCAAATTCATCTTGCATAACTTTAGCAAATTCTACACATAGAGTCTTGTTAGTGGAACCAAATATAACAAGAGTGTTCCATTATGAGTTTTGATAAAAAAGTGTTGTGTCAACTTTTTTCTTGGAGAAGTTATGTGAAATGAGAAAGGAACTAAGACACTCATACCAAGTACGAGGAGATTGCTTGAGGCCATAGAGGACTTTGTGTAATTTGAAAACATGGTCAGGAAATTGAAAATCTTCAAAGCCGGGAGGTTGCTTGACATACACCTCTTCCTTAATAACACCGTTTAAAAAGGCACTTTTGACATCCATTTGAAAAAGCTTGAAATCGTTAAAACAAGCAAAAGCGCAAAGCATTCAAATAGATTCAAGACGAGCAACCGGAGCATAGGTTCCTTCGTAGTCAATCATTCCTCTTGGTTATAGCCTTAAGCAACGAATCGGACATTGTTACGAGTGAGAAAACCGTCCTCATTAAGTTTATTTCGAAATACCCACTTTATCCCGATAATGGGATAGTTGTGGGGCTTAGGAATAAGTTTCCAAACATTGTTTCATTCAAATTGATTTAGCTCTTCTTGCATAGCAATCATCCAAAATTCATCTTTAAATACATCATTGATATTTTTAGGCTCTATCTGTAAGATAAAAGCCACATTTGTGCAATGATCACGAGTAGCGGATCTAGTGCTAACCCATGAGGAAGGGTCACCAATGATAAGTCCTTTGGATGATGCGGGACAAATCTCTATTCTTTGGGAAGATCCTCTTGAGAAGGCTTTGTTGGTGGAGAGTCTTCGGTTGGAGTAGTCTCAACTTCATTGCTAGATGAAGGAGTACGAGTATTTCCAAGAGAAGAGTTCTCCAGACTAAAAGAGATGTCATCAACATCGTTTGAGGAGTTGGACGTAGAAGTGTTAAGTTCATCAAAGGAGACATTTATTGACTCTTCGACAACAAGACTTCTTTTGTTAAAAACACGAAAACCTTTACTATGCATAGAATAACCGAAGAAGATGCCTTTATAGGCTTTTTCTTCAAATTTGTCTAGGTTATCCTTGGTATTCAAAATAAAATATTTGTATCCAAAAACTTTTAAATATTCAATACAAGGAATTTTGTCAAACCAAAGCTCATATGGAGTTTTCTTAGAAATATGTCTAATCAAGATTCTATTTATAACATAACATGTCGTGTTAATTCCAAAAATATTGGGGAAGCTTATATTAGTTTTACATGACCCTCGCTATATCACCAAGGGTTCTATTCTTTCTTTCCACAACGTCATTTTGTTGTGGAGTTCTAGGGCACACAAAATCATGACCAAAACCATTCTTTTGACAAAATCTTTAAAATCGACATTATTAAATTCTTCTACATGATCACTTCTAATTTTGTTGATCATAATGCATTTTTTATTTTGAACTCTTTTACAAAAAGCAATAAATTCATGAGAAGTATCACTTTTATTTGCAAGAAAAATAACCTAAGTAAATCTTGAGAAATTATCAACTAAGACGAAAGCATAGAGTTTGCCACCAAGACTAGCTACTCTATTATGACCAAATAAATCTATATGAATAAGTTGGAGAGGTCTAGTAGTGCTCACCGAGTTGATGGATTTGAAAGAAGACTTTGTTAACTTACTCTTTTCGTATTCTTCACATACCATATCTTTCTTGAATGAAATGCTTAGGAGTCCTCTAACAAGATTCTTGGAGGCTAGTCGGGAGATGGTGTCCATGTTGGCATGTCCAAGTCTCATATGCCAAAGCCAACTCCCATCATTTTTTGCTACTACGCACCTGTCATTGTTAGTGCTTTCGACAAGATAAAGAACATAAATATTATTTTCTCTAATACCTTCATACACAGTTGTCACTCCCCGTTCCCGGAATGCGTATTTTTATATGTATACCGCTTGCCCGAATTTATTTAGTATCTGTCATGCATTTATTTTGTATTTAATTCTTTTAATTTCATGCTAATTCTTTTTCTATATTTTATTTTCTGTTTTTTTGGCTCTTGATTCATTTCGGTTCATGGTGAGCCAACTTGGTTTGGCTTTACATGGAAAGGAATGGGTGGCTAGGATTTGATGGAGTAGGATGGATGGTGGAGATGCACTTGACCTTGATATAAAACTTCTTCTTTCATTCTCTCTCTTCATTCATTCACATTTACTCCTCCACCAAACCCTAACCCACCTGTGAGAGGCAAGTACATCTTGCACACCATGAGGGATTTCATGCATCCCTATTTATTTTTAGTCTATGTTGTTCATCTTCTCTTCCTCTACAAGTTTAGGTCTTGAAGTTCTTGATTTCCATGGATGGTTGGGTGTAGATCTAAGTTTTAAGTTTTAGTTTTCGTATGGATTTTATGGTTTTGATCTATCAAACTCTGTTGTTTTCGAAAATAAGTGGTTCCATGTTGTAGAAAATTTAATTCTACTAAAGTTTGGCTTTTGAAAAGTTAGATTTCAATTTATTTTGTGGAAGTTATGGCCAAAAGTATTTTTGTTCATTTCTATGTTCATCTGCAGCATGAGGCACATGTCGCAGTTGAGCCGCATAGATGTCGCGAATGGGCCGCATGAGGCACATGTCGCAGTAGCCGCATAGATGTCGCGAATGGGCCGCATGAGGCACATGTCGCAGTAGCCGCATATGGTGTCGCGAATGGGCCGCATGAGGCACATGTCGCAGTTGAGCCGCATAGATATCGCGAATGGGCCGTATGAGGCACATGTCGCAGTTGAGCCGCATAGATGTCGCGAATGGGCCGCAGGAGGCACATGTCGCAGTTGAGCCGCATAGATATCGCGAATGGGCCGCAGGAGGCACATATCGCAGTTGAGCCGCATAGATGTCGCGAATGGGCCGCAGGAGGCACATGTCGCAGTTGAGCCGCATAGATGTCGCGAATGGGCCGCATAAGGCACATGTCGTAGTTGAGCCGCATAGATGTCGCGAATGGGCCGCAGGAGGCACATGTCGCAGTTGAACCGCATAGATGTCGCGGTTGGGCCGCATAGGCCGCATGTCGCAGTTGAGCCGCATAGATGTCGCGGTTGGGCCGTATAGGCCGCATGTCGCAGTTGGTCCGCATGCATGTCACAGAATAGGCCGTATAATGCCTATTTTGGTTGTTTCTGATTGTTATATGTCCTATTTTGACTGAATTGTGGCTATAATTTCTTCTAACTCTCAAACATGAAAGTTGTAGATCTTTTTCTTGGCTTCAAGAATATGTTCCCAACTATTTTATGCTAGTTATAGACTTGACCATGCTTAATACTAGTTTGACTTTCATGCCTTGTCACGAAGTGACTCCGACTGTTACTTCGACTAATAATTGATCATGCGTTCCTAGTTGGAACTAAGAGACTGGCTAGTCGTCTTATTGAATTGAATGAATGAGACACGTTCATATTAATTATGAACTATTGCAATCGACTGGCTGATCCCGAATATTGACATACAGGCACATGCAGGCTTCAATTTATTTATTTATTTATTTATTTATTTATTTTACAAAAGCAGCATGTGTACTTTATGGTCAAGGCATGATTACTCCGTGGTTAGTTTTGATTGTTGCATTACGCTATGTAAGACCTGCAACCTAACCGCACTGGTATCGTTGTAGAGTTATGCATATCGTACCCCGTACGAAAGTACTCATTTGAATGACCATGACCCACGGCATGGGACTTCACTCAACGTAGAGACTATTAAGTTAAATAAAATAATGATTGCATGGAGAGAATGGATTCCCAAGTTCTTACATGGCAGCCCTCTTGGGACTAGTAGTGCCCGACATGCCGGCTGGTCCCCACAGATACTGCAAATCTGCCACATGGGCAGGGAGCGGTATCTGGTTATATTATCTATTGTATATTGTATATTGATGACGGGCGTCCTGCTGGGACTCGTCTAATTCATGATTGGCGCAATTGATTGACTGGGTAAACTAGCCTTGCTTGCACATAGTAAGAACTGAGGAATCCCTATTGCATAATTCCAGGATAACTTGGAACTCACAGTAGCAAGCCGTAGTAGTTGAATGGCCGTTTAAATTAATTTGTTTGTGTACTGTATGTCCTCTGTTACCTAGCCGAGATGATCAGAATGTCAGGACATGACGTGCCAACTTCTGTCCTTGTTTGGTTGGGAGGTTGGTTCGAAGTGTCGTGATACTATGTGAATCCCAGTAGAAAGCAGAGATCTATTTATCATATTTTCTCATTACTGGTTTTAATCCCTCATATCGTGCTTCCTTGCGGTACTTGCTGTTAGAGGTCTAACCTCTCTGGTTTTGCATGGCCAGATTTAGAGCCGGTCCCCGAGGATCCAGCTTACTTCTACCTCCACGATGGTCAATACTAGAGGGATGATCGCAGGAGGGCTCGAGTGGGTTTTCTTACTTCCCCGCTCGTTTTGTTAAATACTTTATACTTTGCCGTTTGGCACCGACATGTTAGTCGGATTGTCTTGTACCTATTTTTGCATAATTGTAACTAAGTCAGGCTGCAGCTGATAACAATTGTGTATACTTACTACATCATCTGGCTGTGTTTTGTAAAGCCAGGAATATTTTGACTGAGCGTTTGGGACGCCTTACTGTTTTATCTCACATGTTCTCTATTTCTGTTTCTTGTTTGAATGATTGAGACAATAGATGGGAAGTGACCATAGTAAGACTTTTATGTAGTATGTACCCCCTCGTCTTATTAGACAGCATTGATCGTATTATACGGTATTCATCTACCCGTAATACGTAGCTGGCTGAGTCATTCCCCCGCTCTCCAGTATTCTGGTTCTGGGGCGTGATAAGGTTTTAGTGGTAGCCCATGCAGGTCTGATTTCAGACTTGTGGAGTGTTTTAATAGGATGTCTCAATCACACATGTTCCCCCTTGATCTCATAATTCGTTGATTCTCAACTCAGCTTGACATTCCAGTACCCCTTGACTTCGTTGATCCTTCATGTCCGGTCGTTTGATTGTTCTCTTTTCCCTTTTCTTAGGGGCACTTCGTCCGCACCTGTCAGAGCTGGACAGCAACAACATGGACAGCACGGACAACGTGACCAGGTTGGTCAGCTACAAGGGCCAGTACTACCTCCAGAGACTATCCAGGAAGAAGTGATAGTGGAAGGAGCAGCTGGATTGCAGTATCCAGAGGTTCCACCCCCACCAACAGTTCCACCTACCCCCGTGGAAGTGGACACACCGGCCCTTCTGGAGATCATGAGAGGGATGATGGCTACTCAACAACACCAGATGTTAGCCCAGCAGCGCATGCATGCTCAGTTGCAGGAGTAGAACGTACTACTCAACCAAGGATTGCAGACAACATTGGAAAGAGGGACGAGGCCCGATTCAGGAGCATCAACCAGATTTTGCAAGTACAACCCCCGCCGTTTCGAGGGCACGGAGGATGCCATCTCAGCAGATGCATGGCTTAAGGATATTGAGGCTATTCTGACAGCCGCTAAGGTGCCGGCAGAAGAACGTGTGGATCAGGTGAAGTTGTTACTTCAGGATCTCGCACGTGATTGGTGGGAATCAGAGAAAGTAGGTATCAGACGTCCCGTTGCTTGGGACGATTTCACAGCAAGATTCAAGACGAAGTACTATGGAGTTGTGGCGCAGTTTGAGCTACAGCAGAAGTTTATCAACCTCAAGCAGGCCGGCAAGACGGTAGATGCTTATGCAGCGGAGTTCTGCAGATTGAGTAGGTTTGTCCCAGAGATGGTAGCAACAGAGCGCCAGAGGACGATGAGGTTCCAGCAAGGATTTCATCTTGAGCTCTTGTAATTGATAGAGGGGCACAATTATCAGACTTTTGACGAAGTATTGACGGCAACCCGAAGGCATGAGATCAGCATTCAGAGGATCACGACAAGGACCGGGGGTCAGAAGAGATCCCACAGTCAGATTGAAGGAGAAGGGGGAGCAGTGCCCCGAGTTACACCATCTCCTGTCATTCGCATCCACGATGTGGCGATGCGAGGGCCAGCACCACCCAGGCAGCAGCAACAACAGAAGAAGAACCAGCAACCCCCAGCGGGCTGCACTTATTGTGGGAAGGTAGGGCACACTAGAGGTGTGTGTCGGGCATTGAACGGACTGTATTTGATATGTGAAAATCCAGATCATCGGGTTACCACATGTCCCATGAATTCAAGGTCAGGAGGACCAGTGCAGCAGTTTCCTGCTCTGCCAGCACCAGGGGCATGACAGTATCGAGGACCAGCAGTGGCAGTGAGACCATTGGCCCAGCGTCCGTTAATGCCGCAAGCTCAGATGTTTCGGCAACAGGGACCATCGATGCAGCAACACCAGCATAGACCACCCTAGCATCATCAAGGAAGGGGCCAGCAGCAGCACCAGGCTAGGCCGCAGCATAGAAACCAACAAGAAGGTCGAGGGCAGGCATTCACTCTGTCCTTGGAAGAGGCATTAGCATCGAAAGATGTTATGGCAGGTAACATTCTCGTCACCTCATATTTCGCAGTAGCATTGTTTGATTCGGGAGCATCACATTCATTTATATCTGCACAATTTACGACACGACTAGGAATGGAGTTCGAGGCATTGCCAGGGAGGTTGAATATACTCACTGGTAATGGACTCGTAGGAGTTAGTAGAGTTATTCTAGCGTGTAGTGTTGTAGTTTGCGGGCATTCCTTACCCGCCCAGTTGATAGAATTTCCTGTTAGAAATTTTGACGTTATCTTAGGCATGGACTGGCTGAAAGACAGTCATGCGATAATAGATTGTCGTAGTGGGAGTGTATCTTTTGATATTTCAGGCATGGAGAGATTCACCTTAGTCAGATCCGTGGCAACTCAACAAGAGCAGTGAGTAATAACGGCAATGGAAGAAGTTCAAGTTCCGAAGGTAGTTGAAGAGTTTCTGGACGTATTTCCTGAAGAACTTCCAGGTCTACCACCGGTTAGGGATATTGAGTTCAGTATAAAATTGGCACCTGGAACTAAACCGATATCAAATCGAGTTTACAGAATGGCGGATTCAGAGCAGGCCAAGGTATATCAACACATAGAGGAACTGAAGGAGAAGAAGTTCATCCAAGCTAGCATATCGCCATGGGCAGCACCAGTGGTACTTGTAGGAAAGAAGGATGGATCATCCAGATTGTACATTGATTACAGAAAGCTTAACGCGGCAACAGTAAAGAACAAGTATCCACTACCAAGGATCGATGACTTATTTGATCAGTTGAGTAGGGCTAGAGTTTTCTCCAAGATAGATCTTCGTTCAGGGTACCATCAGGTGAGGGTTCGGAAGGAGGATATTCCCAAGACAGCATTCAGGTCGAAGTATGGGCATTATGAATTCTTGGTAATGCCGTTTGGTTTGACCAATGCTCCAGCAATATTTATGGACTTGATGAACCGCATCTTTATGCCATACCTAGATCAGTTTGTCGTAGTATTTCTCGACGACATTCTTGTGTACTCTGCCAGTGAAGAGGAGCATAAAGACCACCTCAGGACAGTGTTGCAGGTTCTGAGGGAGAACCAGTTGTATGTCAAGCTCAGCAAGTGTGAGTTCTGGACGGATCATATTTCATTTTTAGGTCATATCATATCAGGAGCTGGAGTAGCAGTAGATCCCAAGAAGGTAGAAGCAGTAGAGAGCTGGCCAGTACCCAAGACCGTAGCTGATGTACGGAGTTTCTTAGGATTGGCAGGATATTACAGGAGATTCGTATCGGATTTTGTAAGACTTTCAGCACCCATGACCCGCTTGACACGGAAGGATGTGCCATTCGTCTGGTCGGCAGAGTGTCAGGCATCATTTGAGACCTTGAAGTAGAAGTTGATATCAGCGCCTATTCTTATATTGCCAGTTGGACCCGGAGGTTTTACAGTATATTGTGATGCGTCAGGTAAAGGACTTGGATGTGTCCTCATGCAGCATGGGAAGGTGATAGCGTATGCATCTAGGCAGCTTCGAGACCACGAGAAGAATTACCCAACTCATGACTTGGAGTTGGCGGCAGTAGTATTTGCTTTGAAGCTATTGAGGCATTACTTATATGGTGATCGAGTGGATATGTACACGGACCATAAAAGTCTGAAGTACATCTTTACTCAAAAGGAGCTGAACATGAGGCAGAAAAGATGGTTAGAGCTGATCAAGGATTATGACATGGAGCTTCAGTATCATCCAGGCAAGGCTAATGTGGTAGCAGACGCTCTCATCAGACGAGGCGGCGCATTTATGTTGACAACACAGAAGCACATTTTAGAAGACCTTCAGGAGATGGGCATAGAAGTTATACTTCCTAGTGATGTAGGAATTCTGGCAAGTCTACGAGTTCAATCTGACTTGGTAGATAGGATCAAGGCAGCTCAGGCACAGGACCCAAGGATTCAGAAGCTTAGAGCAGAATGTGAGTCAGGACTTAGAAAGGAGATGAGAATTCACGAAGATGGTACGCTTAGGTTTGGATCACGCCTATGTGTGCCTAGTGGAGATATCAGACAGGAGGTTATGACAGAAGCTCACAGTTCTCAATATTCTATACACCCTGGAGGGACCAAGATGTACCAAGATATCAAGCAGCACTTCTGGTGGAACGGGATGAAGAGGGAGATAGCTAGATTCGTTTCCCGTTGCTTGGTATGTCAGCAAGTGAAGGCAAAACAGCAGAGGCCAGCTGGATTATTACAGCCACTTTCTATCCCGAAATGGAAGTGGGAGCACATCACAATGGACTTTGTGACCGGTTTACCGAGATCACCAAGTGGTAAGGATGCTATTTGGGTGATAGTGGACCGGCTTACAAAGGTAGCACACTTTCTCCCTTTCAGAGTAGGACAATCTACAGAAAAGTTGGCAGAGTTGTATATACAACAGATAGTCAGGCAGCATGGAGTCCCTGTCAGTATTGTGTCAGATAGAGATACCCATTTCACATCACATTTCTGGAAGAGCTTACATCATAGTCTGGGCACCAAGTTAAGATTTAGCACGACTTACCATCCACAGACGGACGGGCAATCAGAAAGAACAATTCAGACTTTAGAAGATATGTTGCGAGCTTGCACCCTAGATTTTGGAGGATCTTAGGAGAGCCACCTGCACTTAGTTGAGTTTTCATACAACAACAGTTATCAAGCCAGTATCCAGATGGCGCCATTCGAAGCTCTATATGGTAAGAAGTGTAGATCGCCACTAGCATGGGATGATATTGGGGAGAGGAAGATGTTAGGCCCGGAAATGATTGTTCAGACAGTTGAATTGGTCAAGGGAATTAGAGAGCGACTTCGAGTTGCACAGGACCGACATCGTCATTGGGCGGACCAGCATCGTAGACCGCTAGAGTTTTCTGTTGGGGACCACGTGTTCTTGCGAATCTCACCTACCCGTGGGGTCATTAGATTTGGCGTTCGCGGGCAGTTGAGTCCGCGATACGTAGGACCATTCGTTATCCTTGATAAGGTAGGCGATGTTGCTTATCATTTATCCTTTCCACCTTCGTTACGAGAGGTGCATGACGTGTTTCATGTATCTCAATTGCGAAGGTATGTATCGGACCCCAGCCATATCCTTGATCATTCTGAGTTGGTTGTTGGTACCAACTTGTCTTACAAGGAGCAGCCGGTGTCCATTTTGGACCGGAGAGAGAAGATACTCAAGAACCGAACAATTAGCCTTGTCCGGGTTGCTTGGGGTCATCACTCATTAGGAGAGTCAACGTGGGAACGTGAGGATGATATCCGATCACGGTATCCACATCTGTTTGACTCACAAGGTATATTTCTTCCCGTGTACCTTGATTGCCTTAACCCCTCATGCTTGTCACCTCATAGATAGAACTACTTGATATCGTAGATTGTTAATATAGATATGTTATCTGCTAGTTAAACATTGAAGAATGATTGCTTGCTCAAGTTTCTTGTACCTAGATCAGTTCGATTTTTCCTATCCTGCTTGGATTTGAAATTCCGAGGACGGAATTTATCTAAGGTGGGTAGAGATGTCACTCTCCGTTCCTGGAATGCGTATTTTTATACGTATACCGCTTGCCCAAATTTATTTAGTATCTGTCATGCATTTATTTTGTATTTAATTCTTTTAATTTCATGCTAATTCTTTTTCTATATTTTATTTTCTGCTTTTTTTGGCTCTTGATTCATTTCGGTTCATGGTGAGCCAACTTGGTTTGGCTTTACATGGAAAGGAATGGGTGGCTAGGATTTGATGGAGTAGGATGGATGGTGGAGATACACTTGACCTTGATATAAAACTTCTTCTTTCATTCTCTCTCTTCATTCATTCACATTTACTCCTCCACCAAACCCTAACCCACCTGTGAGAGGCAAGTACATCTTGCACACCATGAGGGATTTCATGCATCCCTATTTATTTTTAGTCTATGTTGTTCATCTTCTCTTCCTCTACAAGTTTAGGTCTTGAAGTTCTTGATTTCCATGGATGGTTGGGTGTAGATCTAAGTTTTAAGTTTTAGTTTTCGTATGGATTTTATGGTTTTGATCTATCAAACTCTGTTGTTTTCGAAAATAAGTGGTTCCATGTTGTAGAGAATTTAATTCTACTAAAGTTTGGCTTTTGAAAAGTTAGATTTTAATTTATTTTGTGGAAGTTATGGCCAAAAGTATTTTTGTTCATTTCTATGTTCATCTGCAGCATGAGGCACATGTCGCAGTTGAGCCGCATAGATGTCGCGAATGGGCCGCATGAGGCACATGTCGCAGTAGCCGCATAGATGTCGCGAATGGGCCGCATGAGACACATGTCACAGTAGTCGCATATGGTGTCGCGAATGGGCCGCATGAGACACATGTCGCAGTTGAGCCGCATAGATGTCGCGAATGGACCGCATGAGGTACATGTCGCAGTTGAGCCGCATAGATGTCGCGAATGGGCCGTAGGAGGCACATGTCGCAGTTGAGCCGCATAGATGTCGCGAATGGGCCGCATGAGGCACATGTCGCAGTTGAGCCGCATAGATGTCGCGAATGGGCCGCAGGAGGCACATGTCGCAGTTGAGCCGCATAGATGTCGCGGTTGGGCCGCATAGGCCGTATGTCGCAGTTGAGCCGCATAGATGTCGCGGTTGGGCCGCATAGGTCGCATGTCGCAGTTGGTCCGCATGCATGTCGCAGAATAGGCCGTATAATGCCTGTTTTGATTGTTTCTGACTGTTATATGTCCTATTTTGACTGAATTGTGGCTATAATTTCTTCTAACTCTCAAACATGAAAGTTGTAGATCTTTTCCTTGGCTTCAAGAATATGTTCCCAACTATTTTATGCTAGTTATAGACTTGACCATGCTTAATACTAGTTTGACTTTCATACCTTGTCACGAAGTGACCCCGACTGTTACTTCGACTAATAATTGATCATGCGTTCCTAGTTGGAACTAAGAGACTGGCTAGTCGTCTTATTGAATTGAATGAATGAGACACGTTCATATTAATTATGAACTATTGTAATCGACTGGCTGATCCCGAATATTGACATACAGACACATGCAGGCTTCAATTTATTTATTTATTTATTTATTTATTTTACAAAAGCAGCATGTGTACTTTATGGTCAAGGCATGATTACTCCGTGGTTAGTTTTGATTGTTGCATTACGCTATGTAAGACCTGCAACCTAACCGCACTGGTATCGTTGTAGAGTTATGCATATCGTACCCCGTACGAAAGTACTCATTTGAATGACCATGACCCACGGCATGGGACTTCACTCAACGTAGAGACTATTAAGTTAAATAAAATAATGATTGCATGGAGAGAATGGATTCCCAAGTTCTTACATGGCAGCCCTCTTGGGACTAGTAGTGCCCGACAGGCCGGCTGGTCCCCACAGATACTGCAAATCTGCCATACGGGCAGGGAGCGGTATCTGGTTATATTATCTATTGTATATTGTATATTGATGACGGGCGTCCTGCTGGGACTCGTCTAATTCATGATTGGCGCAATTGATTTACTGGGTAAACTAGCCTTGCTTGCACATAGTAAGAACTGAGGAATCCCTATTGCATAATTCCAGGATAACTTGGAACTCACAGTAGCAAGCCGTAGTAGTTGAATGGCCGTTTAAATTAATTTATTTGTGTACTGTATGTCCTCTGTTACCTAGCCGAGATGATCAGAATGTCAGGACATGACGTGCCAACTTCTGTCCTTGTTTGGTTGGGAGGTTGGTTCGAAGTGTCGTGATACTATGTGAATCCCAGTAGAAAGCAGAGATCTATTTATCATATTTTCTCATTACTGGTTTTAATCCCTCATATCGTGCTTCCTTGCGGTACTTGCTGTTAGAGGTCTAACCTCTCTGGTTTTGCATGGCCAGATTTAGAGCCGGTCCCCGAGGATCCAGCTTACTTCTACCTCCACGATGGTCAACACTAGAGGAATGATCGCAGGAGGGCTCGAGTGGGTTTTCTTACTTCTCCGCTCGTTTTGTTAAATACTTTATACTTTGCCGTTTGGCACCGACATGTTAGTCGGATTATCTTGTACCTACTTTTGCATAATTATAACTAAGTCAGGCTGCAGCTGATAACAATTGTGTATACTTACTACATCATCTGGCTATGTTTTGTAAAGCCAGATATCAAGAACATTTTGACTGAGCGTTTGGGACGCCTTACTGCTTTATCTCACATGTTCTCTATTTCTGTTTCTTGTTTGAATGATTGAGACAATAGATGGGAAGTGACCATAGTGAGACTTTTATGTAGTATGCACCCCCTCGTCTTATTAGACAGCATTGATCGTATTATACGGTATTCATCTACCCGTAATACGTAGCTGGCTGAGTCATTCCCCCGCTCTCCAGTATTCTGGTTCTGGGGCGTGACAATAGTAGACCCATTAGTGCTGTCGGTGATGAAGCACTTGTGTTTAACAAAATTAATATCATAGCCATTATTCGTAAGATGGCTAATACTAAGAAGGTTGTGCTTGAGATTTGTGACAAGACAGACATTCTTAATGCAAGGATAAGAAGGGGAGCCAATATTACCATTTCCTATGATGTAACCCTTTAGACTGTTGTCGAAGGATATGTGTCCTTCTTTCTTCATCGATAGCGTTATAAAAAGTGAAGCATCACCGGTCATGTGTCGTAAGCAATTGCTATCGAGGACGACTTGCTCCTAGCATGCAAGATAGGGTTCACCTACAACACAAGTTGAAGATGAAGACTTTGGTACCCAAGAATATTTGGGTCCTTGATTGTTAGCTTTAGGAACCCATTTAAACGTTCTCATATCAACATATTTTCTCATTTGACAGTAATGAGACGTGTGTCCAAGTAGACCACAATAGTGGCATATCATAGGTGTTATTGGTCTAGAGGAGAGTGAGTGAGTGTCTTGTGTATGAGAGGTTCTAGTAAAAAAAAAGGAGTTCTAACATGAGTGTTATGGTGATGATAATAGAGAGCATGATGTGAAGTGTTCTTCTTTTCAAAGTGTCCTTTTCGTGTGTGTGTCTTTTATTGGGGTAGGACCTATGTGTTGTGTTCTTGTGAGTGTGATTCTTGTAACTAGTGTTGTGACGTGTGTTGGTGTGCCTTGGATTATGGCGTTGTGTATTTGTGTACGCCATGTCACTATTGACTAGTTTCTTGCCATTTGCAAGAAGGTCATTGCATTTGATAGATGTTGCATACTCTCTTTGGTTAGTAGTAAGTGTCTTGTGCATAGCAAATTCATATCCTTCTTTGAGGGATTGAATTTTGACGTCCTTTTTTTATGACGTCTTGGGATTCTTGGAGCTTGAGTCGCAGAGACTCTATCTCATCTGTGTCAGAAGTAGGAGATTTTCCTTTTATATCAAAAATGATATTGAAAAGTCTTTTTATTTCTTGTTTGTGAGTATCAATCTCTTTGAGAGATTTTCTATACTTACTTCTTATAACCTTGTGTTTATCATGTAATTCAAGAATAGCATTTTCTAATTTGGTGTAAGAAAGAGCACTACTAGAGAAGTCATCGAGTACCTCAGTTGCCATAAGACAAATATTTGTATTATGCTTGCATTCTTTGTCGTTATCCGAGTCACTAGCATCACTTTTACACCAGATGTTGGTATTGGCGTACTTCCTAGAAGATGAGCTTCCTTTGCTAGACTTCTCGTATCGGCTAGATTCTTTTCTTTCTATAGGACAATCTCTCTTGATGTGTTCGATTTTCTTGCATTTGTAGCAAGAAGGTTCTTCATCGTTGTCCCGTCTTGTACGGTTTGCTTTGTTGAACTCGAGAAACTTTCGGAAGTGCTTAGCAGTGAGAGCGATTTTCTTATCTTTTGATGCATCATCATCAGAACTATCTTTTGATGCCAACTTGGTGACCTTGAGAGCAAGGGATTTTTCTTTTTCCGTTGTCTTCTCCTTCTTTTTCTCTTGTGTGGAGGATTCTTCTTGGTCCTTCATATCTAGCTCGTGCATTATGAGTTTTTCCATGAGGGTCTCAAGGTTCATAGTTGTCAGATAGTTCCCTTCAATGATGGCAGTAGCTTTAGGGTTCCATCCCTCCGTTAATCCTCTAAGAATCTTTCTAATCTTTTTATGAGTGAGATATTCCTTGCCAAGAGAAGAGAGAAGGTTAATGATATCAAAGAATTGAGTAAACATGAAAGTGATAGACTCATCTTGTTTTATTTTAAAAGATTCATATTCTTGTGTGAGTCTACTAATCTTTGATTCCTTCACTTAAGATGTTCCCTCGTGAGTGACTTCCAAAAGTTTTCAGATTTAATTTGAAGTTTTGCAAGTGGAAATCTTATTGAATTCATTGCTATCGAGAGCGCAATAGAGAGCATTCATAGTTTTTGCATCCCGACTAGCAATCTTCTTATCGTTCTCGGAGAGTTTATCTCTAAGGGTTTCCGAAACAACTTTCTCAATAGCTATGAAAGATTTAGAAATGTCATTTACTACACAATCCCATATATCGAAGTCTAGGGATTTTAAGTAAATATCCATCCTAATTTTCCAATAGTTATAGTTTGTTCCATCAAATAGAGGAGGTCTATTTGTGGAGTGTCCCTCATTGTGAAATGAGTTGGTACTAGGATTAGTGGTCATGGATCATTCTAAGGATGTAAATCCAAATCAAGAGACAAGGCTATGATACCAATTGTAGAATCCTAGAGGGGGGGGGGTAAAAAGAGTAATAATATATTCTTAATAACAAATAGCAATTTAAAAGAGAATAAATGAAAGAGAGAATCAAACCCTCAATATATCCGGGTATCCTCTCAAGGGACAATCCAGTCTCGGAACTCTCTCCGGCTTTAATCCACTATTTGAGTAAATAGTTACGCACGAGTTTGGATCCGAAGAACTCGTCAACTTCTAACACGAGTTTGGATCTGAAGAGTTCGTCAACTTCTTACACACGAGTTTTCTTCCGAAGGCTCGTCAACTTCTTACACACGAGTTTTCTTCCGAAGGCTCGTCAACTTCTTACACACGAGTTTTCCTCCGAAAGGCTCGTCAACTTCAACTTGAGAGAAAGAAGGGTTTTAATCTTCTAGAACACTTTAAAGATCGAATGATACAACTCTTGAATACTCTAGCACTTTTGGTTGGATGACAAATAAAAGCTTTTGTAGAGTAGTAATGGTGCAGCTCTTGGTTGTTAGAAAATTTAAAGCTCAAGTGGATAATTGTTTATGAAGAGGGATGAAGTCTATTTATACAAATCCAAAAGATGGAGCATTTACTACAGCCGAGCGGATGATCCGTCGGATATCCACGGACATCCGGGAGTTCATCCGCTCCAACAGTAACAGCTAAAAAACTAGCCGTTGGATGCATTAATTACTCATTTAATAAGGGTCGTTGGATTTGAATTTCAAATAGCCACCTCAGCACAACGGATCATCCGACGGTTATCTGCAGTAATCCGTCGGTTGTCTGTGGGAACAAGACAAAAACTTGTTGTTCCAAAATAGATCGTCCGACGGATTTCAGCGAAAATCCGAAGGATGGTCTGTGGGAACCTAGCAAAAACTTGTTGTTCTAAAATGGATCATCCGAAGGAGATCCGTGGTTATCCGTCGAATCGTTCGTTTGGACCACAGAAAACTTATTGTGCCAAAACGGGTAATTCAACGGATTTCCACAGAAATTCGGCAGATGATCCGCTTTCTTTATAATCACTCCTTTTGATAAAGTCATCCATACAAAAGTGTTTGACATGGGTTTTCTATGTATTACAGACTCTTGAGAGGCTGGATCTATCTTGAGACGTTTCTTCATTTCTTTGATAGTGATCTTCTTTAATGAGCTTCTTGCTTTCTTTGAATATGGTTCTTTTGAGCGACAACTTGATGGATGCAGTAATCTTTCGTTTGTTGAGACTTTGCTGAGAACCTGAGAAGAGATATATCTAAAACAATAGAGACATTAATAATAAGTATCAAAATCAGTGTGCCAACACATGCATGGCGTGTCCGTTCTAGCAAAATTTCCAAAAACGGTAGCAATCGAACAGTAAGCCTACATCCAGTTCCGTTTAGAAAAAGAACTGAACCACATTAATCGAGTAGATACGCCCTTGTTCAACAAACAATCTGAACACGATCAAACTATGAGATGCATGTTCTATATAAATAAATAAATAATAAAGGAATGAATGAGTTAAACTTAATACCCGATTTTCATCTACGTTAACTGGACCGTCAATAATACGATCAATATCCATAAAGTTTTCGTGCAGCCAACTTACATTGTCGTTAGATCTTCTCTTCAAATCTTTTGGCGGATCAACACCAAGATATCGTCTAATCAGATCAACGACATTTGATCGATCTTTAAAATATATTGGATCACATGTAATTTTAAATTAAATTTTAGATAACTCATATCAAGATATAGAACAAAACAATGCTTAATAAATTATCTTACCTGTACTAGGTAACCCTAAAAGGTTGGCTACATCCCTTAAAGTAATGGTTGTTTCTCCCACTAGCAACTGAAAGTGTGTTGTTGAGGCCACCAATGCTCAACCAAACTGAACACTAAATTTTTGTCATGTAGCAAGAACCATAGCTCATCTATATATCGAAAGCCAAAAGCATCAGCCAAGCCCTTTTTGTAAGTAGTTAACTTCCATGTGGCATAGTTTGATGCGTTACGCCATTGTCCATGTTCACGTAGCCGTACTTCGCTGTTATAATCATATAACTACAAATATAAATTAAGTATATAAATAACTATACAATAAGTAAACAAAATAATAAATAAATATTAATTTAAAAAGACTACCTCTTCACTAAATAACAGTCGAGATATGTGATTTTTTTCCTTCTTGTATATCTCTTTGAGTTGGTCCGCTAGGAATACGACCATCATTTGATGGATCAATCTTCTTCCTCTCCTCATCTTTCTTTCTCTTTAACTTGAGTGAATGATCTCTCTAACTTGAGTGAGTGATGTTCTTTGTAAACTTCTCCTCTAGCACTCCAACCAAGCTTTCCTGATTCGTGGCTTCCTCAATCCACACCACCACCTCTCAACCAATCAACACAAAAAATAAAATATTTGAATCTGGAGCCATCGTAGACGCCAAAAACCAAAAAATTAAATTGGGCGTCATCACATATGGCGCCGAGACCCAAAGTTGTTTTTGGCGCCAACTCATTAAAAAAAGTTGGACGCCATCAGTGATGGCGCCCAATCATCTTTTATGTACATTCAGGAAAAGTCTTCTCTTCTTAAATTATCATAATTTTTTAACCCTATATAAAATTTTCTGATATTTTGGAAGAGCAAATAGCATTTTTATACTATAATAAAGAAATAACTATAATACTCTTTTATGATATTACAAGTATGGCAGATCATTCGGTCGGTTCGGTTGGACCGAACCAAAATTTTAGTGATCCGACAATAAACCAAACCGAAATATGGAGATCCGAAACCGAACCATTTTTGTTGAGAACCGAACCGGACCAAATCGGTTCGGTTGGTTCGGCTTAATCGGTTTGGCCAATGGGCCTGATTTAGAGAGGGACCAAGTCTCACTTTTATTCACAGTTTTTTCAGATAAATTCAAATGCAAACCCATTCAAATGAAAACCCAGAAATATTCCAACTTAATGAAAAAGTATTACAAAGCCTCTCTAAAATTCAAAACTACACTACGCAAAAAAAATGCTATTCACCATTACTGCAGTCTCCATTACATAACAAAATTATTACAAAGCCTCAATAAAATTCAAAACCACACTACATATACAAATGGATCCAGTCTTCTAGAAGTGAACTGAGACACCATATACAAAAAAATTATTACAAAGCCCCTCCTGCCAATGCCACACAAACATGAAACACTAAAAACTACTTCCTGACTAACATCTTCCTCTTGTGCTGTCTTAGTGAACAATTGCTAAAATGAGAACAAGTGGACAAGTGAAAAATTATTACAAAGCCTCTCCTGCCAATGCCATACAAACATGAAACACCAAAAATTACTTCCTGACTAACACTAAGACAACACCAAAAAGGGCCTTCACCAAAAACTGAAATGAGAACAAGTGAATAACAGCAGTCTACATAAGTAAAATAATTGACATGAGAACTGAGAAGAGAACATCTGATAAGCATTTCATAAAGAGTTCAACCTTTACTTCCCCTTCACCAAAAAGACAGCTACAAACAGTAATTTGGCCGTCAATTAACCATTTCCACAGCCCTGCACTAGAAAGAGAGAACAAAAAGAAAAGATAAGAGTATAATATAGCATTTCAAAATTTAACTTACAAAAGTTAGGGTTAGAAAATTAACTTACAAAAGTTAGGGTTAGGTGCAGATCTAGGGGCCGTACTCCTTAGAAACCAGAGAGGAAGTGGAAGACCCGTGTGAGCAGAGAGAGGAATAGAGAGCGACGGAGAAGGAGGAGTCTCGGGCCGTCCTCCCTCGATCTCTAGGGTTTAGGTGAGAGAAAAATTAGGGTTAAGGTTAGAAAATTTAGAGAGCAGCGGAGAAGGAGAAGGTTGAAGCCGCTGAACGATTATGAAATTTTTTAGAGAGCGGCGGAGGAGAAGTGAGGAGAGAGAAAATTTAGGATTAAATTTTGGTATATATATGATGTTGAGGGTAATATGGTAATATTATATATCCTATTCGGGTTTCGGTTTTGGTTGACAATTGAAACCCAAAATCGAGGGCCGACCCGTAAACCGATTTTGTGGATAACCCTGAACCGATAGTCGACCCGATAAGTCCAAAACCGATCCGACAACCGAATTGTGTCGGTTCTGTTGGGTTAATTCGGATTAGACCCGATATTCTCACCCCTAATTACAAGGAGCTCTTTTATTTTAAAAATAAGGGATTTTTTGACTTTCATCCCACTTACTAATATGAATTTGTACTTACATCCCACTTTTTAATTTTATTTGACTTACGTCCCACTTTTCGTCACGAAAATACTTTTCGTGACAAAATAAATATTTTTCGTGACAAAATAAATACTTTTCGTGACGAAAAGTGGGACGTAAGTCAAATAAAATTAAAAAGTGGGATGTAAGTACAAATTCATATTAACAAGTGGGATGAAAGTCAAAAAATCCCTAAAAATAATTATACGGATTTTTATGCTTTATATTTTATTTTAAAAATAAAGAAGGTTAGTGTAATAATCCGCAGCTGTGCTTGTTCGATCCTTCGCCTCCCCCGATCCCTAGCATCATCCTTTCTCGACCCTTCCCCTTTTCTTCCTCCCTTCTCCTCCTCCATTCCCGAAATTCTAATAAAACCCTAGAAATCACACCAGTCCCCTAAACCCTAACCTAACCCTAGATTCCTTCTCCATTGGATGTCCGATCCCTCTGGCCCCTTCCTATTGTCACCATGGGAGCGAGCAGGAAACTCCAGGGAGAGATCGACAGGGTCCTAAAGAAGGTTCAGGAGGGCGTCGACGTCTTCGACAGCATATGGAACAAGGTCTCGATAGAAAGCTCCTTCATTTATTGTCGAGATCGATTTGGTAGCGCTTCCGTTTGACGAACTCTGATGGCTTCTTCTTATTTATTTGTGTCGGTGGCAGGTCTACGACACGGACAACGCGAACCAGAAGGAGAAGTTCGAGGCGGACCTCAAGAAGGAGATCAAGAAGCTCCAGAGGTACCGCGACCAGATCAAGACGTGGATCCAGTCCAGTGAGATCAAGGACAAGAAGGTCGGTTAGGGTTTCCTTGATCTCTCTCTCTCTCTCTCTCTCTCTCTCTCTAATTTCAGTGCATTTTTGTTTGTTTTCTTAATCTTTGAAGCGAGTCTGATGCTAATTAGGCAATTCTTAGTTATTAAGGATTGGTTGTGCAAATGAGGTAATTTAGGTTTTGGTTACCTATGTAGGCAGGGCTGTTTGTGGTTGTGAAATTGTCAAGGATGAAAGTTAGGGTTTTACTTGCATTTCTCAAATTTCAGTACATTTTGATTGGTTTCTTAAGTTCTGATGCTTATTATGTAGGAAATGGAGAAAAAAATCACTGCGTTGGATCGAGTCTGATGTTCATTAGGGCTTGTTGTGCAAATTTGGTGTAATTGTGTGGTAATTTTGTGTATGCAGTTGGTGCTTTTCTAGGTTGTGAAATTTTGAAGGAATTAAGTTTGGGTTTACTTTGTCCCTCAAATTTGAGTGCATTTCCTTGTTTTCCTGAGTTATAAGGCTTAATATGTAGAAACTACATGAAAAATCACTGTGTTGGAGTAAGTTGGATGCCAATCAGGGCTCTATAATTAGCTATTACGAAAGTTAGGCCTAAGGCGCACCTCGTAGCAAGGTACAACAGTTGCGCCTCACACCTCACTAGGCGAGGCGTCTTTCTTCGGACGCACCCAAGGCATGCCTTTTAGCAAGGCGCAACCAAGAAAAGGCACACCTAGGTGCACCCTATGTATGTGTTTTTTTAATAAAAATTTTTGATGCAGGGGGATGACCCTTACCTTGTACAAGTGGAGGGAAGTAGTCCTTCCACGGTTGCCAGAGTTTGACTACAGTTGAACTAGAAAAACTAAATTTTACTCAAAGCGTAGTAGGGAGAATGCAAATTCTTGTTAGTTCTGTTGACTGCTAGTCCACTTGGTTATATTTTAAGGTGTTTTTATTGGTTTTAATATGTTATTTGATTTTATTTCTTACATTACTAATTTATTTATTTATTTATGTATATTTTTATTATTTTTTATTTTTGCGCCTCGTTTCGCTTGGGCGCGTGTGTTAAATGCACCTCGGACAGTATGGACCTTTGCACCTCGAGTGCGCATTGCGCCTTTGACTACCTTGCTATTGTACCGTTTTGGGTGAATGTGTCTTTGGAGTCACATTATCAAGTTATCTATCTTATTGCATGAAATGAAGTTATGAATTTTAATTTTGTTATGCTCTATGCAATGTTTTTTTTTCTCTCTCTCCATAGAAGATTTATTGAATTATATTTTGAACTAAAAAGTAACATCGATCTAGTTAGTATTTTAAAGCATAACGAATTAGCGACCCCCCCTGCGGAAATAATTACAAGTGCGGGACCTACTATGACCTGGGATGTACCGTGTTCCTTATAACCCTTAGTGAGTATCGGATACAAGAACACTACATGCATGCAATGGAGATAAAGTAGTAAGATCCTTATGAATATTATAGTGACTTTGTTTGACGAGTTTTAAAAGATTGTTGTGTTTAAAGAAATGTACAAATTTACATGTTGACGGAGGGGATAATCTGAGACCTTAAACCATTTCTGAGCCGAACGCAGAACATTTAATGTAAAGTGGAGAGATGAACGGTGGATGGGATATGCCAAATTTGTGTTGATCTTCTCTTTACACGTGATATGAGTATGGAATAATTCCAATCATTTGTTGCTTGGAAGGGATAGTGTTTAGAGATGGGAGAGGGAATTACACTGAGGCCATATTAATTACGAAACACAGTTTATAAGATCATTGTGAAGTTGATAGTTATGGTTAATTTGATTATATTTTAATATTTGAAAATGTGAAATTAGTAGAGAAGAATTCTAGTACTCATTGATAAGAATGAATATGATGTTAAAAATTTGAATAATTGTGTTACAAATGGAGAAGATAATGTATCTTAACCAAAAAAGTACTTTGCTTTCGAGAGCCAATCTTGATTTCTGCTAGAAGATCAACAATGGAGGATAAGGGTGTGGAAGAAGGATGCTGGTTACTTCAAAATTGCAGTAATCAAGGATACACATGATGAGCAGAGAGGTTTATTAACCTTAGTGGAGGTTGAATGTTGGATTTTGAGGTAAATGTTGGATTACAGAAGGGTCAGAATAAGGAGATATCTTCCTTGACTGGTCATAAATGTTCACGAATATCTATGAGAGTTACCATGGGTTTGTTACCTGTAGATGAATATGACATAAAACAATTGGATAAATGAGATTGTTTTTAAATGCTAAACTATGACTTTTAGAAAGAATTGACAGGGACTGAAACCGACTAAAAATACTAATATTCTACATAAGGCAGTTCAATGGGCTAAAGCACTTAGCAAAAACTTTCTAAATTATACCAGGATGTGATCGACATTGAAGTTATCAAGGATGCATATGGTGGGGCAATGATGAAATCAAATTTATTTAAGGTGAGTTTTATATAGTACTTTACTAGTCAAGAGTTGGCATCAAGTCTATATCTTTCTAGAATGGTCGTTAGTGTAACTTTGGCTAATATTTTATATGATTAGAGCTACTATGGATTTTGTTGTGTAGATGATCTAATGACATTGGCTGATTGGATATATGAGGTTGTCCTTGAATGCTTAGCTATGTCTATGAGCGTGAAGAAAATGCTCTTGGGGACTGAAAATGAATGGAATGACTGTGGACAGCTTAGCAATATGACGTTCAAATGAAAACATGTTACCTAGCCAAAAAAGTTGATACCATGATGCAACCGATTTTTGCTTCCTTGGATTTGTTATGAATGGAGAAATACAACAACAAACAACAACAATAAAGCCGTTATCCCAATTTTTTGGAGTCGGTTGTTTGAATCCTTCTTTTATTCAGCTCTGACAAGGGCCATCTCCGCTTTTGACTGAGAAATGGATGCAAGAAATTCTAGTAGATCAGATATGCTTGGATGAGGAAGAGAGGTGTTTCTGTAGTGATCTGCAATCAATACTTGTCTTGAAACTCGAGTAATTTGTATAAAATGGAAATCTGATTAGACATAATATGTTAAAGTTTTCAAATATTGAACAGTCCAGAGGTTTGGTTGAGCAAGATGAATGCTAACTTTTAAGGTGGTTTTCTTCTACAACTAGGTGGAGTAAACTAAAATGGAAGTGTTATGGAGGTCAGTATGGATTTTATACCCTTTGAGAACAACCAATAAATATTTATTGGCAAAAAGTTAGCATTTTGCAGTTTACAACCTTTACTCTTTAAAAGGTTTTACGGATTTGAAGCTTTATTATGAATAAAATATCTACAAAGCACAAACAAAATCAATAGTGACCTTGATCTTATATGATTCTTGGATTTAGGTTTCTGCTGATACACAAAAATTTTGCTCGACACCAAGCTGATTTTCTTGAGAACTTGAACTCATGATGATCGATTGCTAGCAAAATACTGTAATCAACATTAGATCCAATATTTATTACTATGGAAGTCAGGGAATGCTTTGCACTATAAGCATAACCTAAAGTAGGAGACTTGTGCATTTAAATATAAACCAATTAAACTCCCATCCCATATCTGAAGTGCAACTACTTTGGGTTTCACTCTCCCTTATTAAAAGGCGTGTCATCCTTGTTGTAACCATCCAAATGGCCCAGTCTGACCCAGTGGAATAGAAATACACTAGGTAGCTCTAATACCATTTGTCAGAGCTTGGCCCACAGGCGCCATGGCATGATCCACGCATGAGCCTCAATTTGTTTCACCACTTGGCTATCCACTTGCTAAATGGTTAACACGGATGTATGCATATGACTTGAGCATTCAAATATAATCCAATCAAACTCCTATCCCTTATCCAATGTTGGACTAATCTTGTGATTTTATATTTCACACTTTCCATTTCATCCCACATATTTTACCATTGCCTTGGGAATGTAAGCATCTTGGATACTTGTCCGCGAGAAACTATAAAGTTCTTGTTAGTCGAATTGCACTTTTCAATGCTCTGATATCCATAGTCAAAAGAATTGGTATATTCTTCAACTTGCACAATGGACAATTAATGGAAAATTTTAAAGTTGTATTCGAGTTCCTCTTGTTTGGTACTTCCGTGGAAATGTAGAAGTTCAACCTTATCCTTACCAAAGTGGTTTGCACTCAAGGCACATGATTTATGTTTTTACTATCGCAAATTCAGACTCTTAAGGGAAGCTTTTGAATATGTTAGCCTTTATACTAATCCACGAGCATGAGAGAGCTCTACTGACTATGGTTAAATCCTCGACCCACCTTCATAGCTTTTTTTGTCAAGTGATTCATTATTTCATGAATGTATTATGTGTTGAAGAGCTGTTGTCATCAGTGACTTCACGTCCATGGCCTCAACGTCAGTGACGTTGCCCTCTCAATGGGTTTATTCTCGACAACATTCATTATGTTACTACTCATGAATGTATCATTTGTGTTAATAGCTGTTGTCGTCATTTGATGACTTCACATCCATGGCCTCTATGCCCACCCTTTTGCTTTGCCATTGGGATTCTCAAGAGATATGATGGACCACACTCTGCTATCGCTTGATTAATGCCAAAGATTAAGCACTATAGTGCACTTATGATTCGTTATAATGGAAGAAGAAACGAATAGGAAATGGATAGGGATACTAATTTGACAATCACAAAACTTATTCATATTTCCACTCCCCTGTTCCAATGTTATCTAGTCGTAATACGAACTTGGATTTTACTAAATGCAACATGCATCAAACTTTAGAAGTAAAATACCTCAATATCTTCTAAAAATAGAGACTTTTCCCTTTTAACCCTTTGACATCCTCATTTAATTTGGTAAACCTCTTACGCAAATGGTGAAGATTTCTCATTTATTCCCTTTTAAATTTTATTTTGCGGTTTTGTCATTATTGTCATTTGGGACCAATGTGGCCAAGATTTGCTGCGGTCAAGCAGATCCATATAGGTCAGGGGCAGGCTGCATAATCCATGCATCCAACTTGGCAGACCTAGCTGGCCTCGAGTCAAAGTTACCAAGAAATTTATGTTTAGTTAAAGGGACTTGAATCTACTATGTGTTTATGCTTATTGGCGTATATAAACATTTAACTCTCAACCCTCACCACAACTCAAGTTTTGGTTTAGTTGCAGGGACTTTGACAATATTTATTATAATGATGATTAACATGTAAATTGAAAGAAGATAACTTCATAATTAGTAGTCGAAACTTAACTTTAGCTTCCATCAAAGTTGAGAAGTCTCTTTAGGATTTTGAATAACATAATATGAAGTTGTAGACTAATGTCTATTCAACTCTTCACACAACAAATGGGCAAGGAAAAAGAAGTAAATTAGAATGTATAATAATAACAATACAGGATAATTACTGGCGACAAATTTGTAAGAAATATTGTTGAAATCCTATACCATAAACTTTGCAACTTAAACTGAAATTGGATAGCTTGCTAGCATACCTTCTCAAAGCATCGTATTCTAGATTAGTTTAACTCATTTACTCATGCAGAAAATTTGAAAGCATTGAGTTAGTCAAAGGATGCTTCTTAAAATTTAGTTCCATACATTCGTGAGATTAAGGATATTGCTGCAGCTTTCTGAATTACATATTATAGATGTTTTTCCTAGTTTATCTTTGGTGCTTGGTGAATGTTATTTTAACTCACTTCTGCAATATTCTTGTAATACGTTTATAAGAATTCAGCTATTGTTTTTTTTTTTTTTTTGAAGCTTTATTCATAAAGGAAGTTCCGGTGCTTAGAGAAAATAATGAGATTTAAAGCTTAGTGGTTGAACAGTTGTGCTATCTGTTTGTTATATCTTCAATATATCATACGTTCTGAACCTTTAATCTGTTTGTTTAATGTATTTTCATATATGGTAACTGTGTATCCATGAATTGTTGGCATTGTTGCATGTGCATATTACTGATAGGTACCATGTTTACTAGTTCCGCAATCCTAAAGTTACATTTAGTCTTTAGTAATCCCGTCTTTACATACAGTTAGATTTTTTTATTCAGTTAAATAATAAGGTTTGATTCCATTATCCAATCCAGTTCTTACTATCTCTACACTTGTAACTGATGCAACAAGAATGGTAAATAAACATGAATTTCATGGTCCTGGGTTTGACAATAATTTTTTTTTGATATATTTTGACATAGGTTAGTGCCTCTTATGAGCAGGCTCTTATGGATGCTCGAAAGCTTATCGAGCGTGAAATGGAAAGATTTAAAGTGTGTGAGAAGGAGACTAAAACAAAAGCATTTTCCAAAGAAGGGCTAGGTCAACAGCCCAAAACTGTAAGCACCCCTTCATTTCCCTGTATGTTTCATTATATTATCTTTTGTGGGCACACGAACACGCACGCTCACACACGCACTCACACACATGCACATACACGCATGAGCACACACAGTAAAATTCTGATTGTGATAATTTCATTGCTCCATATTCATGTATTTGCATTTAAACCAGTCGTATAAAGTTGATTTAAGGAAAATAGATAGTTTGTTATTTTAGTTCATGTTATCTACCTTGTCAATTTGTTTTGCTTAGTTCAATTTTGTCCGCTCATGTAGACTTGTATTGTAATATAATGGTGTGATACACCAGAATGTAACACGATATGCCACAGAAATGATAAAATGGGGTAGGGTTGGGATCGGCATGTCGCATGTTGTATAATATGCTATCGTAGCAGTAGCTCTCTTGGAAAGAGCTCAAGCAATCTTATAGGATGTCCCTTCTTTTACTGTACAATTTTTATACAAAGGAAAGCCTGCAATGATTATTATATACCTCAAAGAAAGTTTATCTCAATTTTCTAGAGTTTGATCCTTTATCACCTGTGACTAAGTTGAATAAGGCGTTAGGATAAGAAAACTATTCTTGAAACTTGATTTATTTCGATCAAATATGTTCACATATGTTTAGTTTTTTACGTTCTTGTACATCTTGTTAGTTTCTTAGCCAAACTCTAGCTGGATGATTCTTCTTGGAAATGTTTCTCTCTCTTAGATACTTTGATACTAAAATTAAGCAAATTAAACCGTTTCGGTACTATTAAATCAACTTTGGCATGCACTTCTGAATTATTGTATGATATTGTTAATCTTTCTAATATTATTTAATTGTTCACTCACCCAACTAATATTGTCTTTTTTATAGTTGTTATCCATACTCGGCACGTAGATAGCAGTATTACCTGTAATTACTTTTCTTGATCACCATTAAGCTTTCTAAGTTTCCTTGTACTTGTGCTGAAATCTTTTATCATCATTATTGCCTTTTAATAGGACCCGAAAGAGAAGGCTAAATCAGAGACAAGGGACTGGTTGAATAATGTGGTATGTTTTTAATTTACTCTTTTTGATTGCAATGTTCTAGTTTGTCCATGTTAACTCTATGCATGAGTATGTTATCAGTCCAAGTTATTCTGATCCTTTATATTTTCTTAACGATTTCTTTGTTTCTTTGAAGTTGGCATAAATCATGTGCTTTATATGATTGTTCTATTGTTATTTGTTGAGGATAAACCTGTCATTTATGCTTGAACTGCATTGGATGATGTAAGGAGCATGTGCTCAAGAGAATACTCACAAAGGCTTGTATGCAAGTTTTTATATCTCATGTTGCACTCTGGTCAGTATTGAGCATGGTTTGCACAATTTGGCATATATTGGTTACATGTTGAGCGCTTATGGATGCACATGTACCATATTGTGCTTTATGGTGTTTACGTGGAATGCTTATAGGAAGTTCTGACGCTATGTAAAGAGCCTGTTAACTCAGTTCTTTTTGCAGATGATGGTATCTATGAGTGGAATATATTATTGGATGCTACCGACCCCAAATTTGGGGTAAAAGCTTTATTGTCGTCATTGTAAAATATTACTGAATGCTAGTGTCTTGGTTTCCTATATGTAAATAAATTTATTGCTAAACTAATTATTTAATAACAGCAACTACCAGGAAAATATACACTTGTAGCAAGTTATGGTCTCACTTAATGCACTTACAAATAATCCAGCGTATGCTTTTGTATTGTAGCTACATTTGTTTGTTACCTTGTAAAAAAATGTTGTTAACCAAATGCATGTATTGTGTTAGTGATATTTATGTAATCCGTAAGAATTATGTGGTGGCATGTACCATAGATACAACCACGCCTTCTCTTTATACTGAAGTTTTACCCAAGTCTTACTTCCTTTTTTCAGTTTTGATATACTGCTATTATGATTCTGGGAGACTTTTTGGCTCTTAAAATATACAACAGACACATTTATCTTCTTCAGGTTACTGTCTTAACTTTCCAGTAGGAATTTTCTGCTGTGCCATTCTACCAATCTGTAGTTAGTCTCTTCAGCAAAGTTTGATGTATGCTGTGCTTGCTGCACGTCAGCTCTGTTTTCTATGATAAGATCACACTGAAAATATCATGATTCCACAGTTTTGTAGTAAATGATATTAAAGTAGTTTTCTTATCTCAATGTTGTTTTGTTCTCTGGTAAGTTGATTCATAAATTTAGATACCAATGAGAAAATTCCTTTGCCGTTTACTTAATATAATGGTCAATGAAGTTTAAATTGCACTTTCTCTATAATGGAATTAGACTTTTGGGAAGTAATGCTGTAAAGTGAAGAGTTGAGCACACAGGCGTGTTTGTTACCTTGTAAAAAAATGTTGTTAACCAAATGCATGTATTGTGTTAGTGATATTTATGTAATCCGTAAGAATTATGTGGTGGCATGTACCATAGATACAACCACGCCTTCTCTTTATACTGAAGTTTTACCCAAGTCTTACTTCCTTTTTTCAGTTTTGATATACTGCTATTATGATTCTGGGAGACTTTTTGGCTCTTAAAATATACAACAGACACATTTATCTTCTTCAGGTTACTGTCTTAACTTTCCAGTAGGAATTTTCTGCTGTGCCATTCTACCAATCTGTAGTTAGTCTCTTCAGCAAAGTTTGATGTATGCTGTGCTTGCTGCACGTCAGCTCTGTTTTCTATGATAAGATCGCACTGAAAATATCATGATTCCGCAGTTTTGTAGTAAATGATATTAAAGTAGTTTTCTTATCTCAATGTTGTTTTGTTCTCTGGTAAGTTGATTCATAAATTTAGATACCAATGAGAAAATTCCTTTGCCGTTTACTTAATATAATGGTCAATGAAGTTTAAATTGCACTTTCTCTATAATGGAATTAGACTTTTGGGAAGTAATGCTGTAAAGTGAAGAGTTGAGCACACAGGTTCCTTTTTTTTTTTTTCCTTTTGAAATATTTTTTAACTGTTTATGAGCAACATGGTACTAAGATGACCTGCCTCCTTACAGAAGCACTGAATCTCATTGCAAGTAGCAGGTTGTATGTTTGCCTTAGTTTTTTTGACACATCAATTTGTGGTCTACTATTTGTTTGTTAATGGAATTATGAGTTGTGTTCACATGTTTATTCTTGTCGTTGAACTTACTGCTTGGTTGTAATGGTTTTGACAACACTTCTGTAATATGCTTCTAGTCAACTTTTACAGGTTGGAGATTTGGAAAGTCAGATTGATAATTATGAAGCTGAACTTGAAGGGCTTTCTGTAAAGAAAGGAAAAACAAGACATCCTCGACTGGTATAATAGAAAAATGTCACAACTAGACGGTATACTATTTCTGTTAGAATTGTTATTGTGACTCCTTAGGCATATTTATGCTAAATTTATTTGCAGATACATCTGGAGACATCTATTAGTAGGCATAAGGCTCATATAATGAAGCTGGAGTTGATCTTGAGATTGTTGGATAATGACGAGTTGAGTCCTGAGCAGGTCAATGATGTTAGGGACTTTATAGAAGACTATGTAGAACGCAACCAGGTGGTTATCTAATCTGGATTTAGATCAAATTTCTTTAAAATATCTTTTATCGACTTTTAACATCTTCACCTTGTTTATGAAGGATAATTTTGAGGAGTTTGAAGACGTTGATGAACTTTACAGCTCTTTGCCACTGGACAAGGAAGCACTTGAGGAACTGACTCCATTAGGTCCCTCCGGCCTTGTTAAGGTATTTTCTACTTTATTTATGTTGCCAGCATCATTTTGGGTGTGTGTACTTTTTCTCTAGAACTTGCAAATTGGAATCACAATGGTTTATGCTATGCTTATCATATCTACCATCTTGTCTATTGCTGGTATTGATTATTAATTTATTATAGTTCCTAACTTTTATCTTTTTTAAAGAGAGTACTGTTTCATCACATTCTACTATATGTTTGAACTCATCAGCTTGCTCCTATCTGTTCAGTTTAGCTGTCGGTATCATGCATCCTATATTAGTCTTTGTAAAAGTGTCTGCCATCACATTTTCCCTGTTGCATATCATTAACGGCTTGTCTCCTGAATAGTGAAGATCAAAGGATTTAACCCTAGAGCTCAAATGATTCGCTCCTTTTTAAAGACTGATTATTGCGTTATTTTCTGTTATATTCTTCAGTTTATAAACCTTCCTATTCAAACCACAAAGACAGAGTGCTTAGTTTTGGACACTTTGATGCACCAAAGGGATTGTTCTCTTTCTGTTCTTTAAGTTTTGACCTTACGGCTATGGTATGTAACAGCATGAACACACATGAATTCCACAGACCCCATCATGGCTTTTCTATGACACTATTCCTCAGACTATTGAGTTACTCTATGTACAGCTATGCCTTTTTATGATCTAAGATGGTTCTGGCTAATAATTTATTAAACTGCAGGCTGCTTTGACATCCACCACTCAGCAGAATACGGCAGAAGATCAGAACGAAGAGATAGCTTCTCAAGACAGTAATGCCGATACCATAGCGAAAACCCCACCTTTGGAAACTGGAGCTCTTGGATCCTCTGTGCCTGCAGCTTCACCAAACCTTGGTTCGGTGACACCAGCAGTACCTAATCCAGCTAGCACCACTAGTTCTGTTGTCCGTCCATTGGTTGGTGGGCAGACAGTTGCATCGATACTGTCAGCACCAGCAGCTGCTCGAAATGTCACAGAGAGCTCAGCTGCTGCTGTGACTTCAACAGTTGTAAACTCGTCCATTTCTGTTAAAGAAGATGATAATAGTACATATCCTGTCCGTAGATCGTCTCCCGCCATCCCTGAAATAGGACTTGGGAGAGGTATTAGCAGAGGGATATCCAATCCGGTACCTTTCAGTGGTCCAATGAATTTAAGTTCAGTCGGTGGAATTTCAAGTAATGGGGCTCTTGGTTCTGTTCCTGCAATATCTGACATGGCTAAGAGAAATGCTTTAAGTGCTGATGAGAGAATTGGAAGTGGTGTTGTCACCCCACCTTTGGTTTCACCTTTAAGTAACAGAATGCTATTGCAGCAGGTCGCAAAAAGCAATGATGGGACAAGTTCAAATGATTTTAATAATGTGGGTGATGGAGCTGTCTTTTCACCTTCAGGTCCTGCTGGAGTTCAGTGGAGACCTCCAAGTACGGCTGCTTTCCAGAATCAAACTGATACCATGGTAATGTTTATTTATCATTGCTGTTATTTTGGGGCACAATCATTTCCACTCTGCATCTTGTAGAATTAGTAAAATTTGAACTGTGTTTTCAATTTAATATCAATCAATTTTTTTGTATACATTGTGAAATCAGCTTGCACATTGTCATTGCACTGTTATCGGAGCATCATTTAAATCTATACAATATAGATATATAATACAACAATAACAACATAAAAGACTTCATTCCAAATTTTTGGTAGGCTATTTGACTACTACTTCCCTCTGCTCTGTTAATGGCCATGTTAACATTAACAAAAATCACCCAACTCTCTACTCCATAGAACATTGCTGGTCTTAAAGTTCTATAAACTTTCCCTTTCGACTTCAAGAGTCTCTTGCTATCTCAAAGAAGTCCACTTCAACTATCCTATTTTAATTCTATGATCCTTCTGAATCTCTCCATCATGATGAATGCTTGACCCAAAATATTAAATTTTATCACTCTTGGATAACTTATCTATCAATATGGACTTACTACTGTAGATCTGTACTGTTGTATTTAATTCTTGAAAACTGAAGTTTGATTACTACGAACAAGGATATTATTTACTATAGGTTGCTGGTACAACCAATTTATTATTTTAATATAATGGTTTGACTTGCAGATTTGCATGATAACTTGTTACCAAGTTGCCTGACATTCTATCATTCTCAGGGTCAGTTTCGTGGAAGAACTGAAATAGCACCTGACCAGAGAGAGAAGTTTCTGCAACGACTGCAACAAGTACAACAACAAGGTCATAGTACACTTCTTAGCGTCCCTCATCTCCAAGGGACAAATCACAAGCAGTTCCCTATGCAGCAACAGAATACCCTCTTACAACAGGTCCTTATTCAATATTTTACAGCATGTTTGTTTCAATTTAAAGAAAGTAGAAGATGATTCTTGAAAAGCGGGGGTTATACTGTTTGATAGTTATGGATGTGATATTTATTGGAATTTGCATTTTCTTATGAAACCATATATATATATATATATATATATATATATATATATATATATATATGGGGGAAGGGATCATGTGACACATACAATATGACATCTAAAAAACACACAATCTCAGCCGCACGTCAATAGAAATTGATGGTTCAGATTTGACTCATCTGGCAACTAACTATATTAAAATTTTACTATTTAATTTCTATGCCACCTATTAATTACCCAAATCAATGCATACAAAATTTTCATGCATGGTTGTCGAATCTGAACTATTAATTTCTATCGACGTGCGATTGAGATTGCGTGCTTTTTAGATGCCAAATTGTATGTGTCACCGATCCCTTCCCTATATATATATATAATGCATACAAAATTTTCATGCATGGTTGTCAAATCTGAACTATTAATTTCTATTGACGTGCGACTGGGATTGCGTGTTTTTTAGATGCCAAATTGTATGTGTCACCTGATCCATGTGTGTGTGTGTGTGTGTGATTAATCAAACATCCCAATTCACTGTGAATTATGATATTCCCTTGTGCAATCCATGTCGTAAAAATCATTATCCACTATTACTTGACATGGGTGTCTGAAGTGATGCACATAATCTGCTAAAACTCAGACTGGCACGTAATCTGCTAAAACCTGCCACACAGTATGTATGCCACGTGTGTACGTATTACATGTATGATAAAAATGAAATGCTTAACAGATTGCTCACAAACGTAAAATAAATAATTTGGACAATTTTTACACAATTAGACTTTACATCTGTTAGTTGGATCGTAAGACACTGATACCGTAGTTACTTGATTGTCCTTGGAATATCCTGATGTGTCTAGTTTCTCTGTGTGTGAATCATCCTTCAGTCTTAATTTTGTGACCAACCCAGTAGACGGAAGAATTATCTTCGATTGGCTGAGGATAGCCTGCCTGAAGTTTTACTGGATTCTCCCTAACAATTACCAAGCTCTCTGAGGAGGGCTAGTCAAGCAATGTTCCAGGAACACATGGTTTTGATTTCATAATCACAACCAAAGTGGTTTCAGACCACGTTGATCAAAGAATGCAATGTTCTAGGAACACATGGTTTTGATTTCATTATCACAACCAAAGTGATTTCAGACCACGTTGATCAAAGAGCGCATGTGACAACAATTCTAGTAATTCTGCAACCATACCAACATTGTGTTTTTGAAATCACTAGAGGTGCTAGCGGAACAGATCCAGGTAGTGCTAGTCTTGGATCTGAACCCACTACTCGTATGGCTCCACATCAAGGTTGTAAAAGGCGATATGCGCTCTTCGGACTGGCGGCTGCCTACCGGCTGCGGTTCAACCCCCTCCCCCCCCCCAAAAAAAAAAAAAATCCTACTGAAAATCCTCCCCCCAAAATCCTACTGAAATTGCAGAAAAAGTCCATAAAACCCAAAAGCATGCATAGTCGGGGGTCGGAGGCGGGGTGGGGGGGGGGTCGGTCTAGGCGGGCATCGGACGGTTCCACCAGACGCTTGGGTGCCACCTAGGCCGTTTTTTAGAAGAATGGTCCACATTATGGTCCTGAACCCCACCAATACAAGTTTCTGGTCGGATCCGGGTGCTGGACAAAGATATTGTACCCTACCTGTTTATCAATTTAGGTCAGAAGTATTTCATTGCAAGCTATACAATAATACACAAAATCTTTATAATCCATATACCATTTATTTTTGCATGGAAACCGGGTAGGATTTATGTGAACCTGGACCCTACCCGTTTTAAGTACCGGACCCGTGCAAAGCAGGATCTGGATTAGGATCCAGTTAGTCATCATTGATGACTAAGCACTATCGAAAGTTTTTGTTCTCCTATATGTCCCACGTTAGAGCAAAGGTTCCGTGGATGGAAGTTTAGGAGGGAGGCAAGAAGAGAACGGAGATGAGAACTGTAGAGATAAATCTCATTAAGATATCTCTGGTTAGGCAATAAGAGAATGAATATGAGAAGAGAATGAATATGAGAACTATAGAGATAAATCTCATTAGTATCTCTCTGGTAAAGATGAAATAACAGCTGCAACAACAGCTGCAATTTGGGACGATGCTGAACCTTGCAAGGACACCAAAGTGGAGGTGATGATATTATGGGGGCAGCGAACGAGGACGTGGTTCGCTGACTCTTATGCTGGCGATATCTGCACGGTGGAGATCTTGGTTGCGTAATGGGAAGGGATGATGATGAGAGAAGAGAAATGAGGATAGAGCTGGTGAGATTTGAGAAAGGCACGTTTGAAGACAAGTGATTCTAGACAAGAAAAATGAAGGGAAATGGTTATGATGGGTTTGAAATCATATCCCTTGTGATTTTAGTAACCGACTTTGTTTGTTACCTAACTTGTTAATCCCATTTTTCAATCACAATAGACTTTAAAACTGCAGCAGTAGTTCCGAACCGTGACTGACCATCCACCTTCAAGTCAATTAAAGATCAATCCACGTTTGTGACAACTTCAGTGCAGGGTGTTTGTTACCCTCCAAATTTAAATAAAATGGAACATTTGTTGCATGCTGCATTTATCGATGCAAGTGGTGTTGCAAATACATTGATTGGTTAATCACAAGTAATGTTGTATTTACAAAATCTGGTGTATGGATAGTTGTAGTTAGGAGTTCTTTTGTGCAACTTTTGTTGCCATAAGGAAGTTGTTTGGTTGCTGCAATGTTTATAGCATGCAAGCAACCATGTTGCAAGAAATAATGCAAGTGATGATGTGACATATGGCATTGATTGCTCAACTAATGCCTGCTATAAATGGTGTTGCGGTCATTTTTGTGGCAACGGAAGTTATGGTGATTACGAGGAATATTGCAACATTTGTTACAGTAGTTGGATTTCCTTAAAACAATGCGATTACCAGAAATCATTGGTTGCTGCAATATTTGTTCCAACAGCACAATTGAACAAAACATCTCAATGAGAGGGCAAGAGTAGGGTGTTGTAAGTGCTAATAGCCTGATAGTGATAACAAAAGGTGCAGGTTTCTCTAAAACATGAAGGTTTAGTAAAGTTCTCTCTTTTCTTTCTTTTCTGTTTTATTTTCTTTAGTTGGTTAGTGGATTGTGGAAGTCTTTTCTTGAATGGCAGGGAGGTGTTATTAGTTTTTGGCGAACCTTTATGATGGGAATCATGTTACTAAATTTTGATATTTATACTTTAATCTCTTATACGTGCTTGATCAACATAATGCATGCTATCAGAGTAGTTCTTCGGCCCAACCTCGCAACTTGATAAAGCATAAGTATGTTCTGATATCTGAAGAAGTTTTTGACGATTTTGTGAGCACCTCACCTGCACAAGTCAAATATGTCAATGTTGTTGGTTGGCACAACTGAACATATGCATTGCGGTGTGTAGGAACCAACATGACAAATTAATACAAACTAGCGTAAAGTTTAACCTGAGTCCTCCAGAAGTAGTACAATCTAAACGGTTAACATCAGCTTTTTTAAGTATAGAAACTAATGGTTTTATACCACGAACACAACCTTTTAACTTCTGACATAAATCATCTCCAAAATCTGAAACACTCATCAACTAGTTATCTCCAAAGAAACATTTAGTCTTATAACACTTATGCTTTTTATGGATTTATAAATGTTTTTATGTTTATTTTGGTCTTTTCTTGAAGTGTTTCTCCGCATCTGTTTTTATGGTTTTACTAATCTATACATTTTTTAGTAACTCTTTATGAATTATTGATTTTATCTTTATGTCACTTTATGCTTGATGATGTTCCTCATTGCTGCCCAATGTGTTCAAGCATATATGTATGATGATACTAATTTCAATGAATTTTTTCATGGAACAATGTGTCATAAGGTACATGATAGTCAAGGGAATCAATACACGATACATAACTCGTTTAGGCACCTAGGATATGCATTCGGATATCTAGAAAATTTGTAATTTTAGCTAGTTTTATATGTAGCTTTCTTTATATCAGTGCTTAGTTTATCAAGTTCATGCAATATTTTATCAGTTACTATTACCTAATACATATGAGCTGAATGCATGATAAATACCCATATTTTATTGTTGCGATATTTTAGCAAATGCCCCCATTACAAATATGAAAACTAGCATATACCCTCACTTATTTAAAAAACTAGCAAATGCCCCCCATTCCTTTGTATGCAACATTTAAAAATTTAAGATATGCCCCCAACTATTTTAACCTAAATTTTGATTATTTTACACATAATGGGGGCATTTGCTAGTTTTTAAAATAAGTGAGGGTATATGCTAGTTTTCATATTTGTAATGGGGATAATTGCTAAAATATCCCTTTATTGTTTGCCAGTTGAGTCTTTGTACACGATGTGGCAGAGAATTGTATTCAGGTTCTTACTTGAAACATCATGTATTTGATCTAGCACAACAACATTTTCTAACTCCTGCATTCTTCTTGCAGTTTAATTCACAGAATCCATCCTTATCTCCACAATTGGGACTAGGACTTAATATTCAGTCACCGGGCCTTAATTCTGTTACATCTGCACAAGCCCCAGTTCTTCAACAATCTTCTCCACATCAATTGATGTCAACTGGAACAAAGGATGCAGGTTGAGTCAAATGTTTCTTCGTCTTTTATATTGATCCCACCTGATTTCCAATTTTATACATGCACATTTAAAAATACAGATGTAGGCCAACCCAAAGGAGATGAGCAGCAGCAACAACAACAACAACAAAATTTTGCTGATGACCTGACTACAGAATCTGCGACAAATTCCTGTCAAAACAAAATTATAGGCGATGATGATTTGAAGTCACCTTACACGGTAACATTGAGCATTTTGTTGTTCTTCTCCATAATGTTTCCTGACTCTAGTGATTCATCATCAATTTGTCTCTTCTGATTCCTATATATATATATATATATATATATATATATATATATATATATATATATATATAGGTAGTTCAGTTTGATCTCTGGTGTTTCCTTGAAATAACAAATAAGCTTTCATGTTTAAAACTTCATTTCTATGGGTTTGTTGGCCTTTATTTCTGACTGTTCTTTTTGGTTAGGACATGTAATTTTGTTTACATGTATTGATTTGATGACTACTTATCTTTTAGCCACTTGCATTTGTAGAAACTCTGCAAATGTCCTTTGTGCTCTCTGTATTGTCTACCTGTTGTTGATCACCTTGCTTTTCCTGAAAGCTTTCTTTCTTTCTTTTGAACCTGGAGATATTCACATGTGAACGTATGCAATGTAAGAGTTAATCAAACGCTCACTTGAGATTACTGTACATGCATGCATGCATGCAAGCACATCCATACTCCTATTCGTTAGAGTGTGTTTTGTGTATACACATTTTGTACCGGTTCCTATCCATACCATGGAAATTTTCTATGGCCTGCATATGGGGGTATCAGAACATAAAGGGGGTAAGGTGTATATCTTGCCCCTTCCTAGACCCTGCATTAGTGGAATCCCGTGGCAATCTACTTCCTTTTTTATATATGTAGATAATGAATCATAAACAAATGTAATGTTAATATTATTCAAATCTATATCTGTATTCCAAAAATTATGAGAAATGAATCTGTAAGCATATTTGGAAATTATCTATTTCATATTTATATATAACGTATTTAAAATAAATTTCAATGATATATATGTTTCTGTGACTGCCCATGTGTGGGTGTATAGAATTTTAACCCCTAGGATTTACATCCTAAAGTCATTTGTTCCTTGAATTAGAAAACCACTTAGAAGGTTCCTATCATTTCGGTTATTTCACACCCATACTTGCTGACGAAACTACCCATTATTGTACTTAGAACACTCAAATACAAGCAAAATATATCTAGGAAGATTTTTAACTGACTCAGTCCCTTGCGTTTCAAAACCAAACAAAAGGCTCCCAACTTATTGTTTTCACATCCATACTTATGTACTAGACTACCTGCACTTGGAATCTTCAAGTATAAGCCCTGTTTGGATAGAGGAAGTGAGAGACGTGGGAAAGTGCAGAATCTATGTTGTGCATATTCATGGACTTCCGTGCACTTTCTTGTATCCCTCTTCTTCCAAAACATGTTTGGAGAGGTGGGGAAATGCACTGAGAAAGTTTACATTTAATATTATTAATGATGAATTATTTATTTAACTAAATTGATAATTACTTATTAATACAAGTTATATAATTTATTATTAATCTAAGTAGTAATGATTAATCTTAACAATATAGTATTATTAATTAGTCATGATAGGTAATAACAATTATGCACTATTGATTGCTTACTTTTATAATTAATATTCTTGATTGTCTAATATTAACATTATTATGCTACTTGTTATCTTAATTTATAAGAATTTTGGCGTTTTAACATTAGTTTTACTGATTACTTAATATTATTTATCTTAATATAAATTTAGTGATATAATGAGTTAAAATTATTTGTTTTTATTTATGAATATCTATATTGCACAGACGGATTCGACACGAGACATTAGACAAGGCGACGCCGATTGAACGCCTATTTTGGTGTCCTAGTGTATTTTGGAGTGTCCGCGTGTCCGGTACGTCTGTCCAACACGACATGGATATGACATGAATTTTGGAGTTCGTGCTTCTTATTAACTATTTTGAATTTCTAACAATAATTAAGTCTTATTAATTACTTAGTATTAATTAAGTATCATAATTATTAATTAATTAGTGTAATCAATGAATGTTGAATATTTTGCAAAAAGAAAGAAAACAATTCCATCTGACATCCTCTCCAAAAAAGAGAATGTGGGATTGGCAAAAAGTGTGGGAGACGAGAACTCATATGTAATAATTATAGGAATTCTTCCTTTCCGCTTCCTTTGCAACCTCGAAGTCAGAAACTTGGCTTGTATATGCAAGATAAGTGGGAGTTCCTCGCCACTTTCAAGTATCCAAACAGATCCTAAGAGATATATCTAAAGAAAGTTAGTGGAAATGTAACCCTGCTGGATTTTCATCAACTCAAGCTGCCCTTACTATCACTCTCTTCTCCTTCCCTTATTGACTCGATAGGAATACATATACATAATCTGATGCATCTCTGCCATGAACCCACCACACATCCCCACCAGCCAGTAACATACCGGCACCCAGTAAAAGCCACCGAACTCCTGATCTTCCTTCTTTGAGATCTGGCTGCCCTCCTAAACCACCCTGCAGCGCTCTGACCACCTGCAGCATCTTAGATTACTTGATCTCACCTCCACTGACCTGTGGCCCTGATCATGCTGCCGACAACATATTCCTTCCTCTCTCTCTCTAGCCTTCACCAAACCTAACCGACATTCCTCCACCCTCGCTCCCTTCTGTCCCTAAGAGCAACCTCCACACATGCATCAGCCGCCACCCTCTTCTCTGCATTTCTACTTGCGCAGATGTTTATCCTTTGCTAACTGTTAATCCTAACACTAATCCCTAACCCTAGTCTTTAATCTCTAGAATTTCAGTTTGATAATTTGTTCTTTTTATATAGGTTCAGGTATACCAAGGAAAAAAAAATAGATTCAGGTATAACCTCTAAAGTAGTGATTACTTATCCATTAAGTTTGGTTTATCTATATCAGCCCCCTAAAAGTTATTATGTTTTAATTCCAATCGAGAATACTTTCTTCTAGTATTGGTTATAATTTGGTTCTAATCAATTACCAAGTATTTCAGTATAATCAATTCACCAATCCTAACAAGAGTTTGGTTATAATAAATTATTTTAAGTAGTAATTGTTTCTGTCATTCTAATCTCTACTTTACCCAAATTTCTTAATCGTGACTGAAGGACATCTGTTCGCATTACCAGGTTGCAGGCTCTGCCACCATTGCAGAAGGTAACCAATTGCCAAGAGATACTGATCTCTCCCCAGGACAGCCATTGCAACCCAGTCAGTCTTCAGCTAGCCTTGGTGTCATTGGTCGAAGAAGTGCTTCAGACCTTGGTGCCATTGGTGATAACCTTAGTGGGTCAGCTGGAAATTTTGGAGGAATGCATGATCAGGTGTATAATTTGCAGATGCTGGAAGCAGCATATTATAAACTTCCTCAGCCAAAGGACTCGGAACGGGCAAAGACTTATATTCCTGTACAGATATATATACTTTAATGGTTTCCATGGTTTTTTACAATAATTTTAACACCAACCATAAATTAGTTGATGATTGTCCCGCTTTTTCCAGAGGCACCCTGCAGCTACTCCTGCTAGTTTCCCCCAGTATCAGGCTGACATTGTTGAAAATCCTGCTTTCTGGGAGCGAATGGGTCTTGATCAGATGGGCACCGATGCCTTGTTCTTTGCATTTTATTATCAGCAGGTATTTTGTAGTTCTTATAAGTTGCTGAAGCTTTATGCCGATTTCAAATGTTCATGTTTGTATTTATGTGGTGGTGCAGAACACTTACCAGCAATACTTAGCTGCAAGAGAATTGAAAAGGCAGTCATGGAGATTTCACAGGAAATACAACACGTGGTTTCAGAGGCATGAAGAACCAAAAGTTACAAATGATGAATTTGAGAAAGGAACATATGTATACTTTGATTTTCATATTGCTGATGATGGCCCACAACAAGGATGGTATGTTAAACTCCTTACATTCTTCCTACTCTCAGCTTCTAGGTGTGCTATTCATTTCCTTTGAAATTAATTCTCTTACGGGGTTTGATTAATTCTACAGAAAACTTGGATTTCACTCAAGTTTTGGCCCGATTTTACTAACTTGACCTCCTACCACGAAATATCTTATTGGCAAGCATATACCAATTAACATATCTATAAATCTATGAAGTTGGAATCCTAGAAGTCGAAGGGGGATAATTTAACCATGGTTACTGGTTAAACGTGGTTACCGAGATTTTTTTTATTGAATCTTCTGTGTAGCTGAATTTCAGAAGACAGATGGTCTTAGAAAAGCAGTTTTTGTTGTATTGCTAGTAGGTTTTTGTTTTCTCGCTGTATTGTGATCTAGAAATCATATATGTTGTTTCTTCACTCTTCTTACATTCCAATACTGGTGAACCAGGTGCCAACGCATAAAGACCGAGTTCACTTTCGAGTACAATTACCTTGAGGATGAACTTGTGGCGTAGACGTGAAAGAGCGCGACATTACCAATTTCCTGATTAGTTTTTGTGTGTCAACGTCCAAGAATTCTTGTAATCTTGTCAAATAATTAGTTTGGAAATTGAACTTCAGCACATTTGGTGTGCTATCAAACATTTTAAAGTTGAATCAAACTAATCCATTCCATTTCTGTAAATGCACTTGATGGGTGATGCAGAGAGCATTTGATGTAAACTAGAGAATATTGTAAAGTCGAGAATATTTAATTACTGTGCCAAAATGATCATCATAAATGAACAATATCCAAACCATCAAATTTACCATTATTGTAATATTGTATGAATTTGTGCCAAAATTGCTGATAATCATCCCATGGGTGCATTATTACCAGCTCATCAAAATCCATAATGTAAACTAGAGAATATTTAATTTAAGTTATATCGTATGAATCTTCATTAATATATTAACCAATAAATAAATATTGCAAGGAAAAAAAGTTCTTAAAATAGCTATATTTTCGCAACCGTGATTTCACGGGTGTCTAGTTTTATCCAAAGTTCAATCCAAAATCTCAAATGTATCCCATCCAAAACACCCTCTCCAAATCTAATTGAATATGTGACATGATGTATAAAGGATCAAAAAAGAACAATTGCAGTAAAACACTCTCCTAGGATTTTTGTTTTTTTAACGTGTCGTGTCACGACGTTTTGTTTGTCGGTCCAGCTCTGGACCCCTATTCTGTTTGGTAAGTTTTGTAATATTTACCAGTATAATATCTCGTATTCTAATCATTAATATTAATAACTGTTCTATTTGATTTGTCTCAATTTGCGTGCAGGATAGTTTTTGATCTGGAAAAACTTTGATACCGATAGGGGATATCAAAGTTTTGATATCCTTATGAATGACAAATGACAAATGGGCCCCCTCCCTCTTTGTAAAACGTGTATATATATATATATATATATATATATATATATATATATATATTGAAAAAAGGGTAAATTTTATTCCAAAAGCAATGCAATAATCTTACAACATACAATCAAAGTGAGACTCCCACTCTTCAGTTCCCCATAGCATTTACATCAAACTCTATGTTATGGAGGATGCCTACCAGAGGGGTGACTAGCCCCTCGAAGATGCGACGGTTCCGTTCCCTCCATACATGTCAAACAGCGGCTGCCAGTCGAATTCTGGCGGTCCGGAACCAGTTCTGCCCTTTTCCTCTGCTATCCAGGAGCACAGTGATGATGTCCCCAATCCCCTTTCCGGAGTCACAACCACCAAGCACCCGACTTTGTTCAGACCAGATCTGCCATGACAGGGCGCACTCAAAGAAAATGTGCCCTATAGATTCATTCTCCACACTGTATAGTACACACTTAGGATCTGGAACCGGCACCCCAAAAGCACTAAGTCATCCCTCGTCAATAGGCGGCCCAGAAGAAGCTTGTAAACACAAAGTTGCATCTTCCGGGCGATTCCCTTGCACCATACGAACTCATAGTCAGTACTCTGAGGATAAGTGCGCCGAATGAGGTTGTAGCAGCTCCGAAACTGGAACATTCCAGTCCTCGAAGAATCTCCTGGCGGCTCCCAAATCCACCAATCAGCAGGCAAATCAGGATCAATGACTACAGAACTGATACTCTCACCCAGCTCCGCAGTATAACGATAGGACTCAGGCCTCCACTCTCCATCGCGGATAATGCGTCGACAAGTCAGCCCCCGGCTGTCCTCCTGATTCGACGGAGCTCCTCTGATTTCTAATAGAGATTGCCGATCTATCCAAGGATCCCGCCAGAGGTCCGTTCCAGACCCATCCTTCATGACCCTCAGGATAGCAGATTTGAGAACCCCCCTGTGTCTCAAGACAATCCTGAAAGAGACTGAATGATTGTTGTCAGTAGTATAGGTCCAGAAGTTGTCCTTTTTCACATATCTGCTATGCATCCAGTCAGCCCATAGGGACCCTACATTTATGAAATCTTCATGCCAGCTTCAGCACAGAGACCTCCCTGATCTCCAACAATGGCCTTAACCCCACTCCTCCCTCCTTCCTGGGTCTACAGAGCTGCTCCCAGGAGATCGCCTGCATACCACCCCTCCATATGAAGTCTGCACACATCCGCTCCACTTTCGTGATAGTGGCAATAGGGAGTAGAATGGATTGCAGCCAGAAATGGGCTACAACCAATATCACCGATCTAACCAACTCAATGCGTCCTCCAAATGATAAACCGGCGGCTTGCCAGCCTTCAACCCTCCGCTGGACGTATTGGATCACCCATCTGATGGAGAAGCATGGAAGCACTTTGATCGAGAGTATCCAGATTTTGCTTCTGATCCGCGTAATGTTAGATTGGGTCTCTGCTCCGACAGTTTTACCCCATTCGGAATTTCGGGAACCCAGTATTCGTGTTGGCCTGTGATCGTCACCCCGTACAATCTACCGCCTTGGATGTGCATGAAGACTCCGTATATGTTCCTCACCGGTATTATCCCAGGTCCGAACAATCTGAAAAGGAACATCGATGTGTATTTACAGCCGTTGATTGATGAGTTGAATCGGCTGTGGGAAGTAGGTTCCAACACGTACGATGTATCTAGAAAATAAAATTTTCAGATACGGGCAGCACTTATGTGGACCATCAACGACTTTTCGGCCTATGGAATGTTATCTGGATGGAGCACGCATGGTCGTCTTTCATGTCCGTATTGCATGGACAGCACTAAGGCTTTCCGTTTGAAACACGGAGGCAAACCGTGCTTCTTCGATTGTCATCGACAATTCCTGCCGAAGGATCATCCGTACCGGAGGAACATGAATGCTTTTCGTACTGGCGTTGTGGAGAAGGCTAATCCCCCGCCAAGGTGGCCTGGATACACGATATGGGAAGAGGTAAAAGATTTACCAAGGGCTATTGAGCAGCCTGCTACGGGCTACAAGTGTGACGGATTTGGTCGCACTCATAACTGGACGAAGAGGAGTATATTCTGGGATCTTCCATATTGGAGCACCAATCTGATTAGACATAACCTTGATGTCATGCATATCGAGAAGAATGTGTTTGACAACATAATTAATACTGTAATGGACGTAAAGGGAAAGACGAAAGACAATCCAAAGGCTAGATAGGACTTGGAAGAAATATGTAGACGTCCTGCATTGCATTTGATAGAGGACGAGAATGGGAAGTTGAAGCAGCCTAAGGTAATTTTCTTACTAGAGAAGGAGGATAAAGTGAGGCTTTGTAGGTGGATTCAAGGTCTGAAATTTCCAGATGGGTATGTTTCGAACTTAAGAAGATGTGTCGACCTCAAGGAGAACAAACTGACAGGTATGAAGAGCCATGATTGTCACGTATTCATGGAGCGGTTAATTCTGATTGCATTTCGGGAATTCTTACCGCAGGCAGTTTGGGATCCATTGACGGAGCTTAGCATATTCTTTAGGGACCTTTGTTCTAAGAAATTGCTCGTTGATCGTCTAGAAAAGCAAGAGAAGGACATTGCGATAACACTGTGCAAGCTAGAGAGGGTGTTCCCTCCTGGATTCTTCGACTCTATGGAGCATTTGCTGATTCATCTTTCCTACGAGGCACGTGTTGGTGGACCCGTCGAATATCGATGGATGTACCCGTTCGAGCGACATTTGAATCACCTAAAAAGAAAGGTGAAAAATAAGGCTCGGGTCGAGGGTTCTATTTGTGAAGCCTATATTCTCGAGGAGATTACAAATTTCTGCTCCTCCTATTTCAAACCTCATGTTGTTACGAATAGAACGAGGGCTCCGAGAAACGACGACGAATATCAAAAATTTAATGATGGAATACTGAAAGTATTCAATGCGTCCGGAAAGCCTTCGGGGAAAATGAAGAAGAGATATTTGAATGACGAAAAGCTAAGGGCTGCTCAGTTGTATGTATTACTCAATTGCGACGAGGATGAAGTGGAGAAGCTAGAGGGGTAAGTAACTCAGGATGATGAGTTTACGTCATCTCAATGTAATAGTATAAGCTAATATTATTGTACTAATCGGCGGTTGCTTCGTTGTTTTCCAGCACATATAATGATGAGTTGAGGCTGGTTAGATCCTACCTAACAGACGAAGCATTAGAACAAGAAATGAGACGCCATTTTCTTTCTTGGTTGAGCGAATATGTAAGTAACTCGGTAATTACTGGCCTCTTCTAATGCAATGCGCAATAAATAACTTATTATCGCTTCTTTGATATTCAGGTCGATCGTCTAATTTCATCCGAGATTGAATTAATTAGAACTCTTGCCAAGGGACCAATTACTTTTGTTAAAATATGGCCAAGTTACTGTGTCAATGGCTTTCGGTTCAAGTCGACAAATGCTCCGATCAGAGACAGCTTCCTGGATCTTGATTCCACAAAAAATAGTTGTTTGTGTATCAAGTCTTCGAACTACAAAGACGTCGATCCAGGAAATGATTTCTTTGGCATCTTGCGAGAGATTGTGGAGTTGTCATATAATAATGGCAGAGAACCTGCAAAGATCATGTTGTTCAAGTGTGAATGGTTCGATTCGATTGAAAATCAAGGTTGGAAAATTGACAAACATGGTCTTGTGGATATAAACTACAAGCGTAGATATCAAGGCTACGAACCGTTTGTCCTAGCAACTCAGGCTCAGCTCGTGTACTTCACAGCTTATCCGAGACGGAGAGCAACGAAGTCTGACTGGTGGACAGTATGCAAGACTAAAGCTAGATATACTTTTGATGTTGACGAAAAAGCTTACCAGGAGGACGAGCTACCTCTTGTAACCAATATTGTCGATGTGGACTCTACGGAAGTTACGCATTACACGACACATAATGTAGAAGATGTAGAATTATCTGAAGAGGAAGACGAAGCCGACGAAGGCGAAGATGGAAGTGAAGATGAGGAGGAAGAGGAAGATGAGGTCGAGGAAAACGAACAAGATGATTATTCTGAAGATGATTGAGAGAGATATACTTATCTGAACTTAGATGTTTCTTCTAGAATATATTATCTGGACTTAGATGTTTATTGTAGAATGTATCATCATATGTTGTCTTGGTTATTATCTTGTCTTTGTTGTACTTTCATATTTCTAGTCTCTATTATTTGTTGTACTTCAATATTTCTAGTCTCTATTATTTGTTGTACTTTCATATTTCTAGTCTCTATTATTTGTTGTATTATCATATGCTGTTATCAGGTATGGTAGGTCGTCGCGGAGCGTTCCGAGGGAGACGACAAGGTCATGATCCTCCGGTACTTCCTACATGTACTGCTAGAGGACGGAGTTTTCCTTCGGTACCTCCTACTGGTACCGGCTCTGGATCCACGTCGCCGATTACTCCTTTATATCGGACAGTAGCTGGGCCTGCTGGGACGACGTCACGTGGCATATCTCCTGGGACGAGTAGTTCCAGGCTTGTTGAGAGTGCTCGCCCGTCTAGCGTTCCTGCTGCTGATACGACGATGGAGACGGATGAGCAGATGGCGGAGGCTGCGCCGACGGTCGACCAACATCATGCAGATGATGCGTGCGCACCTCCGGAGGAGAGGAGGATGGAGATCTGGGCCGACGGTAAAAAGTAGGTATTTTAGTTTATAATTTTTTTCCTATTTTTATCATAAATTAACTTTTTTCATGAATATAATATGTTTGTATAGATATCGTCCCCCAGAGGTACAGAGACGTCTAGGCTACATGCTGAGGCATAATTATGGTGGTGCTTGGATTAACTACTCTGATGCTCCGGACGAGAGGAAGGCCTTCTGGTTTGCGCGCTTCAAGGTTAAAATATATTTACTTTTAACATGAATCATATAATTTTTGCATATTATATATAACTGATAAATATTTTGTTTGCGCTCTTCTAGGATATGTTTTTCTATCCACCGCACCGGGCCGAGCTTATCGAGGGGATGTTTCCTGCCGTCGCTGCCAAGCTGATCCGCGACGCTATTAATGATCAGAAGGATCGTGATCGTGCCGGAAAGCCGATCCAAGGTTGGATCACCCCTGATCAGTGGAATGCGATAAAGGCTCGATTCGACGAGCCAAGGTACAAGGAGAAGTCGGAGAAGGCCAAGGCGGCTAGGCAACATGCCTCGAAGTGGTGCGGTGGGTCGATTCCGATGACGGAACATTTCCGTCCTCTGGTATGTCTTTCTCTTTTAGAAATATTATTTTAATATAAAACCGATAAATTATTACTAAGATAATATATTTAATTACAGGTAAGAAAGGTCGGTAACGCCGACATGGTGACCGTCTTCCTGGCCACCCATCGTCGCAGTGGTGACCTTATTGACGAGAGGGCCGAGTAGACCTGTGTAAGTATTACAATACGTTATCTTAATTTAATACTTCGTGTCAATTTTAATATAACTTAGTAAATATGATGCAAATAAATATTCATGTAGTTAGTAATAATGAGTACATTAATTAGAAATTAGAAATTATAGAGTACTATCCATACTTTCTAGGCCGAGTATCAGAGGCTGCGGTAACGGGCGGCTGCTAGTGCACCCGATGCAGGAGAGGCCGGTACTTCCTCGCAGCCCACTCAAGCTCCGTCGGCGGACGAGCTGTGGATGACCGCCGCTGGTGGACTCCGTAGGGGTATGTACTACGGTACGGAATCCTATGGCGTCCTAGTTGTGACCCAGTCCTCTAGGACATCTCCTGCTAGTGTGCATGGTCCACAGCCGTCCCAGGAGTCTGCCCGAGTCCACCAGATGATGGAGTCTCTCCGTGACGACCTGCTACGACGGATCGAGGAGCAGTCTCAACACCCTACGGACGATCCTGCACTGCTAGCATGATTGGATACGCTCGACCGCAGCATTATGGACCTCATGGAGACGACTGAGAGGACAGAGCGCATCGTTGGAGGGTTAGAGCGCACGGTGACGGAGCTGCAGACAGGACAGGTGACCATGGCCGAGAGGCTGAGATTGGCGCAGGATTCGATGGTCCAGAGCAGTGATAGAATGTTATCTATCATGGATTCATACCACCAGCGACTTACAGCGTTGGAGCGTGCTGGTCCTCCGGGTGCGCCTTCATCGTCGTCGACTCCGCCACCTCCACCACCTCCACCGCCTTCTTCTTCGACACCGACTTCACTGACGTCACTGCCTGCTCCATCGGTATCGATTTCACTTGAGGAGTATGAGTTGTTCTTATCCCTTCGTCGCGGCGGTGCCCCTCCTGCATCAGATCCCTAGTAGTCCTAGTTAGGACTGTTTGTTTGATCCTTTGTTTGTGACTTGGATCTCTATTATTTGTGTAGACTTGGATGTTTGGATCTATTCTATTTGTTGGTTGTGTGTAGACTTGGATCTCTATTATTTGTTTGTTGGTTTGTTTGGATCCTATTATTTGTGTAGACTTGGATGTTTGGATCCTATTCTATTATTTGTTGGATGTTTGGATCTCTATTATTTGTGTAGACTTGGATGTTTGGATCCTGTTTGGATCCTATTCTACAGTGAGGGAAAACAGTGTGTGTGTGATTGTGTGTCATCCACATGGGGGTGTGTATATTTGTTTGTCATTCACATGGGTGTGTGTATTGGTTATGGTTATCTTTTTAAACTGCAGGGAGAAAAGGACATTCTGTATTTTATTTTTTTATTTTTTTGTAGATTTAGCGACGTTTACCGACGTGTACCGACGTCCACCGACATACGTTTGCATCGATAAACGTCGGTAAATCTGCAAAATTTTCCAGTGTACCAACGTTTACCGACGTCCTTATACGTCGGAGAAAGTCGGTAAACGTCGGTGCACGTCGGTAATCATCCCAAGAATTACCGACATATACTGACAATTTAAACGACGGTAAACGTCGGTAAATTCTCAGGATTTTACCGACGTGTAGCGACTTTGAACACGTCGTTAAACCACCGACGACACGACGGTAATCGTCGGTAAATTGACCGACGCATAGCGACGATAAATACGTCGCTATTCCACCGACGACACGACGGTAGACGTCGGTAATATACCGACGTATATATACGTCGGTACTTGCGACGTTTGGCGACGTTTTGAAGATCAACGACTTACATTTCCGCGACAAGCCCAAAACGTCGGTAATTTCGTCGCTAAATATTTTTAGCGACAAAATTTGTCGTTTTAGCGACGTCTTTAGGCGTCGCTAAAACGACTTATTCTGGTAGTGTATTCTCCGTGTAATTCAAAACGGAGAATGCTATTCTCCGTTTATAAAAACACGGAGAATAGCATTCTCTTTCGTTTTCAACTTCCAATACAAATGGCAGTAGTTGGGAGAGTTTGTTCTAGTCTTACTTAGCTTTAATTGAGAAGGGGCAGATGCATTGGTATTAATGCAAATTAATTGAATTGAATTCGAAGTGACTGCCACTTGGCGCATGAGTTCGAGTTATTCCTTGCCTATAAATGGCAGTAGTTGGGAGAGTTTGTTCTAGTCCTACTTAGCTTTACTTGAGAAGGGACAGATGCATTGGTATTAATGCAAATTAATTGAATTGAATTCGAAGTGAGTGCCACTTTGCGCATGAGATCGAGTTGTTCCTTGCCTATAAATGACTGTAGTGTATGGAGAGTTTGTTCTCATCTCACTTAGCTTTTCTTGTGGAGATGGACTCTACCGATCCCCCGCCTTGGCAAGATGCTTTCCTCTTGGTTGTCGATCTCCTCGTTCGAAGAAGCTTTGGTGGTGAAGTCCTTCAGAAGGCTGAGATGTGCCTAGTGGACTGTCCGTGTTCGTGTACTTCATCGACTGTGTGCCATGATGTTGGTTACTGGAAGAGCCCCAGGGTTTGGGTTGATTGCCGACCCACACTCTGTTGAAGCGCCCGTACGTTGATTCGCTCTGATTATGCACGGTATTCCTTTACCTCAAGGAGTTCCTTTGCCTCAAGGAGTTCCTTGTCTCTAGGAATTCCTTGGCACTCAAGGAGTTCCTTTGACTCCTTGATTGCATTCCAGTTTTTGTAATTCTGGAAGAGCCACAAGAACTCCTTTGCCTCAATGGGTTCCTTTGCTCTGACGATGCACGATGAAGTGATTTGCCTCAAGGAATTCCTTTGCCTCAACGAGTTCCATTACTCTGACGATGCATAATGAAGTGAATTCCTTTGCAAGGTCCTCTGCCTCAAGAAATTCCTTTGCAAGATCCTTTGCTTTCAAGGATTTCCTTTGCTTCTGGTCCTGTGCCTCAAGGAATTCCTTTGCTTCTGGTCCTGTGCCTCAAGGAAGTCCTTTGCAAAGGAATTCCTTAAGGCACAGGACCATAAGCAAAAGAATTCCTTGAGAGCAAAGGACCTTGCAAAGGAATTCCTTGAGGATGAGGACCTTGCAAAGGAATTCACTTCATCGTGCACGCAGCTCACATTCAACTATTTCTTGGTAGTAGGATTTAATGTAGTAGTTCAGACTTTCATATGTAAATGAAAGTCAAATTTTTCGTGGTTTTGACAATGTAAATATAATTCAAAAATGATTTTATTATAAAAGACAGAGCAGACCAGACGTTATAAAAGACAGAAGTTCCTTTCCCAAAAATAATTTTATTAGAAAAGACAGAGCAGACCAAACGAAAAAGGTTTCTGTCAACTGTCCTCCGTCGATATAAAACAGAGAATAGCCATTCTCCGTTTAATTTGAAACGGAGAATGATCATTCTCTGAGTTAATTAAAACGAAGAATGGCCATTCTTATGGGTTTTAACACTGGAAATGACATTCCGTGTAATTTAACACAGAGAATGTCATTCTCCGTTTCAAATTAAACAGAGAATAGCATTTTTCAATCGTTTCAATACTGGGAATGGTATTCTCCGTCTAATTCAACATGGAGAATAGCATTCTCCATTTCAAATGACACAGAAAATGTCATTCTCCGTCTAATTCAACTTTTTCTTGGTAGTAGGATTTTATGTAGTAGTTCAGACTTTCATATGTAAATAAAAGTCAAACTTTTTGTAGTTTTGACAATGTAAATGTAATTCAAAAATAATTTTATTATAAAAGACAGAGCTTATAAAAGATAGAAGTTCCTTGCCTAATTACGTAATTACATTGTTGTTTTACAATATCATTGCTAGGTTCGTATTACATATTCGCTTGAAAACAACTTCTTAGCCCATACCAACCTCATCATTGTAATCTTTTGGTGAGTGTCATCGTTATTTTCTTCCGGTATTTTGAAGGGAGTACTCATCAAGCTCATCATATAATACGCCGTGTACAAGAGGCAGTTGGGTGCCTGTTGTTGTGGACAATTTGGAGAACAATTCAGCACTGTGCTCTCATACTCCATCTTCGCCGGGCATCTCTCCCCCATCATATCATTTTTTCTCCTGACGATAGGCTCTAAGGTCTTCTTCATTAATTCTGCATCCACCTTGCCATTTTGGTAGGTGGTTTCCCTCAAGGAGTTGTAGTGTGTCCAGTCGTAGGAGATAAAGTTGAATGTGAGCAGAGTATAGTGTCTGATGGATGCATTAAAGAGTGGAATGAATAGCAACTCTATGTCGTCCTCCAAACCCATGACGAAGTTAAGTTTCAAGGGCGCCGACTTTTGCTTCTGGTTCAATGGCACGTTCAACGTTGTTTTGTTTCCCAAAAAACAAAACACAATATCATGAGTAATTTTTTTCTGTCATTTTTCATCGGTGTACACATAAATATGGATTTTTCTATTTGGATTCTTACCAGTGTGTGGGGCATCAAGAATGCAGACCACTTATGTTTCAATGTTTGGGACGCCGACTTTTGCTTCTGGATCAATGGCACGTCCTTTGAACTAGACGGGGCACACCTTCTTTTAGTGTCTTGAATTTCTCTCAGCTTCCTTATTATTAGGTTCAGTATGCCAGCCTCCATGTCTTCATAGTTGAGTATGTCTTGCAGGTCTATTGCCGACAGCTGGATCGTAACTTCATTTTTACCCTCTTTCGGCAAAAATAAGTATACAATATCACTGTACATAAATTTAGTTTAGATTAAATTAATAGAGATTCTCATTACGTAATTGTGAAAAAAGTCTAGAAAAATAAAAGAAAAAAGGGTTCAGAATACATACTCTGGACACTTCTTTTTGGGAATTACGATGACGATGTATTGCTTCTTCAGCTCTTCATCCGCATCTTTCCAAGTAAGAGTTCATCGCATTCCCTTACTATGACACGGTTCCTCTTTAATTCAACCATTTTGGCGTCTTCTCCGGTTTTCGGAGCGATATTAATCTTCCGCTTTTTATTAGCCTCTCTAACTGTATTCTTTTCTAAGGGAGTAACATCTTCAACGGCTAATGGCGCTGATTGTTTTCTGAACCTCTTTCCCCCCGATCCTCCTCTTCTTTTGGCTTCTTTTGGAGCAGCAAGTTCATCAGCTGCTTGAATCTCCTTATGCTGCAATGCGACAACAATGGCTTGGAGATCATCGATTTTCGTATCCTTTTCAATGGCTTCAATATTCAACGATTCAACTGATGGAACTAGGGATTTCCAGGACCCTTTCTTTGGTGTGCGTATTGATCGATAGAAAGTTAAAAAGATCTAATACGTGTTCTAACCCTTCATAGGTGGAAACTAGGGTTCACGGATTATACCTGCGGCGGAAAGGAGACAAGTAATTCCTGACAATCTCGAACGGACGACCCCAAGATCTTCTGCACGTATTCCTTCCTCGAGTTGGACGTCGTGTGGGCGGCGATCTTCCAACCTTTTCTTCTCCTTGGCAGCCCTCTCTTTCTCTCCTTACGTGAATCACGAATTTAGAGAAAGTATTTGATTTCTGATCAGTAATCTGGCGGCCAGAGAATAGAGGATATATATAGGCTACGACAGGGACCATAAGGAGAAATTAGGGCTAGGCCTCCTAACGGATCTGGATATCCCGTGTTCAGCCCGAACACACAATCCAGGCCCATTAACAATAGCTCGGTCCACTAATGAGCTGTTGTTGCACTACCTCCCTAATCCCAAATTATGTTTGTGGGCTCCTTTTATTATATGCTCGTTTGGCTCCCCATGTTAAGATATCGTATATCCGTCGATCAAATTAAGTTACTGACAACTATATTGATTCGACATCTTTTATCCTTAAGTAGTATCGCTCAACTTTATTTGTCATGTCGGATATAATCCACCTGCAGGATTTACATGACAATCCTTATGAGCTCCTTAAAGGGACATCATCAACCCGATGTATCGGGACATAGATTTCATTTATAATCAATAGCCCATCATACATACAATGTTATTACCCAATTCATAGTGGTTGTTGATCCATAATAAATCTCACTCTTTTATGAGTCAAAGTAATACACACTGCATATACATGTCTGTTATTATATCCGGATTAAGAGCACAAGCATCTATAATAACAGAGGTGTTTGTTCTCTTA